>CM049855.1:8719574-9249877 GCA_027422415.1 Schizothorax lantsangensis | reverse complement strand
TAAAAGTACAGCTTTAAAAATATACTCAAAAAAGTACAAGTACCCGAAAAAACTACTTAATTACAGTAACGTGAGTAGTTGTAATTCGTTACCTCCACCACTGACATTCGACAATAGTTACAATGCCTTCAAAGCCTTCTGAAATGAGGAAATGGGAGGATCAATAGGAGTTCATGAAAAGACAGCCGTACTTGCAGTTCAGACAGATAAACCAGTCTTTCAAAACTATATGGAGGAGAGGAAAAAGCCATTAAAGCAAAGGGGAAGTATTTTTAACACTCTGTACAGGAGAGCCTAAGCATTTATGTGCACGCTGGAGAGAGAAAGCATGCGTGGGAAGCATCTACAGCCATCTCGAGACGGGGTGAGGAGAGTGGGTGACTGTTCCTGTGTGGGAGGAGAAGGCATGAATACCATGCAGGGTTATGGTGTTGATGAATTGCGTTATGAAAGGGGCTTCAGTTACACAACCCAGCCCATCCAATTCTCTGCCTGTGTGGGCCGAGAGGGATGGCAGAGCTGCTGTGATCCGCGCGCAGCCGGAAACGAGGTGCATACAACCCTTCAAGACATTTGGTCGAATGCATAATTATCTAGCAGCTGTGATGCCAGCGACTCAGTGAGAGCGAGAGAGTGAATGTA
The DNA here is from genome assembly GCA_027422415.1 of Schizothorax lantsangensis. Lineage (NCBI taxonomy): Eukaryota > Metazoa > Chordata > Actinopteri > Cypriniformes > Cyprinidae > Schizothorax > Schizothorax lantsangensis. Next base: position 9,249,235 of record CM049855.1, on the reverse strand, counting down.
CCGGAAAAATCAAGCATCAACAGACTCACATTCATGGAAATGATGGGCAATTCTTTCATAAGGACAATATCACGGCATAAAGAAGAGGGAGAAAACGCTCGCTCGCTCTGATTAGTTTTGAGATACGGCTGCGGAAAGGACACATTATCCATTAGCTTGTCATTATAATCATATCAATGGTGATTATTTAAATAACATCATCTGTCCAGACGGCTGCTCTCTCAACAAATTGCTATGCGTTAAAATTTGACTGGGCCTTGACATCAGCCATTAAATAAGACATTAGCGCTGCCTCGGTTTGGGGAATGTTTCGATTTATCTTGACGAACAGTAACGGCAGTTAAGAAAGTGCCCAGTTAGTATGTCCACCGTTTATGTCTTAATATTGAAAAAGCTACTGATATCTGTTTCTACAAGCTACCAACCATTTGCAGGGGTCTGATGGGAAGCCCTGAGTAAACCTATTACAGTCAAGCAGCAGTTCTCTCTTCTTTCTCATTGTCACAGAAGAGGTCTACATTGGGACAGTACCACGATCGGAGTGCTGCTGTGGGTGTCGGGTCAAAAGGCAGTGCCTGCTGATAGAAAACACAACAGCTATTAAGGAGAGAATAAATCCCTTTCAACATGAGGTCATGTCTAATTTAACTGCCACTCTGAAAGCCCAAGCACTATCCCCCCAGCACGAGATACTGTTACCAATCAAATAAGTGACTGGACCAGCCACTAGAGAAAAGGGGGGCCTGGAAGGAAAAATATACCCCGGTATGGGATAGAGGTCTGGCCCGGGACTCTGAGGCACACCAGCAGTCCAATATGGGGCAGAGCAGCGTAATTACAAGACGGCTCGATAATTGAAAACGGCAGAGATGAAAACATTCTCTGTGAGTAACCCGCTCCCAAAACAAGAGCTGCATAGTTGTGGACTGGTGCAATGCAGGAAAACGTCATGGAAGTAAATAGGGAAAAGATCATCAGCACCATGTATAGGTCATTAGATGGATTTATGATGCATTCCTGGAGGCGGTGTTTAAAAACATGCCCGCCTTGCGGACTGTGGGAGGGAAAGTGCGATTTGACACTAAATCTTCCTGTAGGTGCCATTGCTTAGATTGCTTAGTGAAGTGCCAACAATCCTAAGGGTTTTTCAGACTCCACAGCTGTATCTGTTTTAATGTACATGTTTCCATTTAGCCTTGGCTTAAACACAGAACACTACCCAATAGAAGGAAAAAACAGGAATAAAAAAAATTTAAAAACAGGGCTTCATGTTGGTCTTAATTGTCTATGGAAAGACTGTCATATTTTCCACCGGGTAAGCTTGAAACCATTACAAGCTTGCCTTCATTAAATTTTCCACAACATTTTGCAGAAATGTCAGGAAGCAGCTGTGGAGGCACTGATTAATTGTCTTTCTTACTGGTTCCCCACTTACAACATTATGTCTTATTGAAATTATATCCTTGCTTTTTTCACTTCCTCTCACCTACATTAGAACCTCATGAGGTTGACTGAACCATGTATAAACGTAAAACCTGTGGTCAGTTGTTGACATTGAAATCACAGAACCCAAGGGGAAATGACTAACTCCAAAGGAGGTCTTAGCTTGGCTCTACCATAAAAGGGGTTTGGACACAGCTTGGATCTTGTAGACTAACACATGTCAACCCTTCAGCCACATGAAGGTCTCTCCACAGCTTACTGGATGCAAGTGCATAAAAAAAAGGTGTTGCACAGGACTAGCCAAAGCAAGTGGAACGGTATACCTCAGAATGATTTCCACTGCCAAAATTCTATAAAGAGAAGGCGCAAAACAAGAGGGAGAGCATCTGGAGGTTGTGATCCCGAGTGGAAGAGTTGAAACATCTGCCACAATTGTGCCCTGGCCTCCTAGAGTAGAACAAATAAATGGCTCTAGTCACTGTCCGAGGTTAAAAGCTTAAGCACTGGTGGGCGAGCATGCAAGAGTGAGACGTTTGGCCGGCACTACTCTGAGCACCATTGAAAATAAACCCTGTCACTGTTCACGGCTCAAGCTTTGAAGCACAGGCATTTGTGGCATCCACAAACATATCATAGAACTATCTTTGCTCTGCTGTAGGGGCCTAAAGGCTGGAATACACTACATGACTTTTGCCCAGATTTTTGGCCCTATTTGCAGTCTGGACGCTTTAGCTGTTGGAAGTAAAAGCCAGTCTGCCATTTTTGGGCAGTCGAAGTTGAAAGATTTTGCAGAAAATTGTGTCATGTATGATTTTTGTGCTTCAGTCTATGATTCCATCCGGTCAGAGGATATCAATCATGTTTGGTATTTTGAGTCAATTTTAGAACACATATTGCTTTCATTTGTCGTGCATCTCCTAGCAATGAGACGCATGTTTCTGTGCGAATTCATGTTCGGAACGTCTTGAAAGTCTGGTAGTGTGTGATACTCAGATGTTTAGTGTACAATGCCCAGTTTTTCTCTGTAAAACGGTGCCTATTGTTTTAAAATATGTAGTGTATTCCAGCCTTACATGTAGGGGACTAAAAACTGGAATCAATACCAAAATATCCTTTGTGATCTTTGAACTTACTAAAGGCACTCTTAAATATTGATTCATCTATATGATTCCACTCCCGTGCTAATCAAAAGTTTTATTGGCCGTGGTAAATCAGATATAATCAGCGATGCACTTTTATCTTCCTACTGCATCTGTGAGGCATGCAACCTCAGCACACGGTCCCGCCAGATGCACAGCTCGAGGAACATGTGTCTTTTCCACTTTTTCCATATTAAACACCTGGGTCCTTCATGGCCTCCCAGATACTCCCCATCCTGCTGTTTTTGCTCTTGTGTGGTGTGACATCGTGAACTCACCCAAAGGTTCTCTGTAAGTCTGGGATCTGCTTGTTTCTCAGGATAAAGGCCTCACGCTGCTTCCTCTATGGTAGTCAGGTTAGGCAGGCGAAGGCTGGGCAGTGGGGTGACAAGTAAGGTCCCCTGGCCAGGGTGCTGAGATTATGCAGACCACTGTAGAGACAATGAAAGGTAAACAAGTTTAATGATAATGTGAGACTAAATAGAGACTATCAGACTAGCTTAAGGCTCTTCATATCGAATAAATAAACTGGAACTGAGCATCTGCTATAACAATATTTCCACTCCCTTTGGAGCAATTGTGCTCTATTAATATGAATCCTCTGATGTGTTTATGCACAAACCATATTGCAATGAAGTGTCTGTCATTGAGATAGTATACGCAATGTTATGAGACATGCCGGTACAGATTCAAACTGATTAATCAACCTTTCCTTCATTTGACATCTGCATGATGGTATTGTGCATCTTACACATTGTTCTCTAAAATTATTCTTGGACTTTTGCCAATTCATATATTAAAAAAATTGCATAAACCATAATCAAACACTGGGCATAATTATACTGATTGGTAATCTGCCAGAACAAGGTTGTCTTATCATAAACAGAATAGTGTCTGACACAATTTGTTGCCTTTAACAACACACACACTAAAATGGCAAAAAAAGGCCTTCAAGACATTAAAATAGCAAAGAACCCAGACGACGACCACAGGGCTCCATTGTTTGTGCCTGGACGAGACTGAACCTTGGCCTGCAGTCTGTGATGGAGAAAGAAAAAAAATTCTGTAATATTGCTATAAAAAAGGCACTTATGATACCAGGGAACATGACTACAAATCTATGTATTCCTTTATCTTAAAACGAGTAAAATAAGCATGCACTGCTCATCTATCCATTTATACTATGATGAGAAAATAAAGATACCAGAAGAAGTCTCTCTGACAAAGACCACAACCTTAAGGTCTTAGTTCTTAGTTAAACAATTTGCTTGGCCTTTGTAGTGCTATTCAGGCCTGCTCTCCAAAAGTCCATCTAGAGAAGCATGCTTCACAGTGTTTTCATCCTCCCTGCCTTGGAGTGAATGCAGCCAAGCTGTGCTCTTCAGCCTCACAATCTAAAATGTGCCCCAGGGCTGGAGATATTACAAACACCATTATGCTGCTCTGCTGCACTAAGACAAGCTCAGCTAACCCAGAAAAACAAGACATTTCTGTGAGGTTGCATCACAATCTGCAGTGGAGCTCACCCAGGGTAAACACAGGCAACACTTCCTCTCACCCGCAACACAACAAAAAAAAAAAAACTTTCACCAGAGCTCACATATATCGCGCTGCACACCAAATCAAGACATCAGACTTTCAAAATGTTTTAACAATGCCATTATAAGGAAGGTTTATTATGTCTTTATAATAAAACAAAAATCATCAACCGTATCACTTGAAGTGAAGTATATTTTGGTTGCTGAAATGGTGTCTTTAAACAAATGGTTTCTGCCAATGGTATGTTCTATAGGCTTATGATGCTTTGGGAAAAAAAGTACAGCTACAGTATTTAGACTACTTGCTCAAACTTACACCAAAGTCATCAACCAAGGATCTCACCCACAACAGGTCATCAAGAACTCACACAAGAAAAATGAAAGGGCAATGAATGATAAGTTTGCTTCATCTTAAAAAAGCATCAAAAATAGAGACCCAACATAGAGCTGTTAGCTAAATGAACAGGCGATGAATTGGAGATGTACAGGGTATAAATAACTGCCTGTAATTATATGCCTCCACTTTTTTTCCCTGGAAATTATCATTTGAAAGTACTTGAGGACATGTGGCACATTTTGTCAAAGCTCTCATAAACTATGCTCTGTGCCACTCCACAGTGTGTGAATTAAAATGTAAAGAGTGACAAGTGAATGCATATTTTCTGTTTCAATGGTCTGAGTAATTTCAGCAAAATGATTTTGGTGGAAAAAGCGCCATATAATGTCATGACATAAATGCATTTCCAACCCCCTTCCCAACATCCTCACACCATTTTCTGCCTCTTTGTCTTAAAGTGAATAGGATTACAGAACTGACACAGGAAATATATTATTATGAAGCGGTTTCTACCCATTTCCATTTACTTCAGTGAGAGAACACAAACTCCTCATAAAAATGAAATAGAGCAGCCTGATAAACCAGGAGGAAGTCCTAGTTGTTCAGATGGATCTTATGTAATATCAAAACACTTAAACAATTCTTTATTTGAATGTTCCACTTCTATTTTTAATGTGTTGCATGCTAAGATGTAAAGGCACACTGCCAGATTTGTCTTTTTTTTTATTTATTTAGGTACATTTTTAGAGAGATCTGCAGTATATGAGTCACCGAATCTCAGATAACGATTTATACAGCCAGTTTATTGGGCACATCCTGCCCAACAACCGAGCAGCTGAGTGTAGCTCAGTGCATTTAGCCTTATTTACACTAACCTGGCTCTAATATTGCACGTGGTCAGCGACCACATCCTTTGAGTAAAATTTGTCAAGGCGACGAGCCTTCCTGTTGCCTCACTTCCACAACATTATTCAGGGTGCTAAAAAATTAATGCAGAGTAATACAGGAAAGTTAGCAAGATCATTCGAGGTGGCATTAAGAAGCTAAATGTATCACGGAGGAGGAAGGGCCCTGGGGCTAGAAGAGCTGTCATCATTCTGACTCGCCACTCATCGCACCGGCCCCGCAACCATGGGAACCAATGTGCACTCTGTCAGGTGCACCTGCCTCACCCTGACACCTCCATTGTGCTCACCACGCTCTCTCATTTCCTCTTTTACTCATTCTCTTTTAACCTCTTTCTTCTGCCCGTGTTTCATTTTGCATTCTCTTGCATGCCTGACGAACTATAACGCCATCCTTTCCAAACCCGAGCCTCTTTTTACTTGAGGAAGTTGGTTTAATGAAGCCCAGCTGGGGACAAATAATGGGGTGAGGAGAAACTGTTACTACCCAGAATAGATTGACCCAACACCAGTCAAATCCCCATCTGTGGACTGTCATCGATATGAGCGACATTGACCACTACGTGAACAAATCTACACTCGTGACCCTCACAGCATCACAAGTTCTCCTCATCTCGCACTCTCCTCCTCCTCCATAATTAATATCATTCTTTTTAATAAATACTCTTAACACTCACTGCCTTTGTCTCTTTAATAGGACTTGTAGCTCCAGGCGCCATATAGAGACAATGCAATTACCTTATATTTAATGGGGCGACTTAAAAATTTATGGAAGGAAACTGGAAAGTACTTTTGACAAATGACACAACCAACAAAGGTGACAGCTCCCTCCTTCGGCTTAGTTTAAAAAAAGAAGGCAGAAAAAAGGAAAGGATCCCATTAAACCATCACATGTCTCCCAGCACAAACAAACAAATCAGTAGGCTCTGTTGTTCTCCTTCAGCCCCAGCTGCACACAATCCCCCACCGAATCCCCCGCTTCATCTTTCTCTCTGCTTCCTTCCACCCTTTGATTCCCATGTCTCTTCATGACAGGGCGTTTTAATGGAAAGAGCACCTCTGATAGATGAGTGCATCAGTGAGGAATTCGGCGCATAGTTGTGGTCATGACATCAGAGTCACACGTTTTATTGTTGGGCGGTGAGTGTTCCCCTGACGGCTGGGGTCCAGTGTCATGTTACCCCTCACAAGAGCCGGGAAATCGGGCTAAGTGGATTTCCTGACGCACAGGCTGACTTGTACTTGAATTAGCTCCAATGACAGGCCAAAATCAAGATCGGAAATAAACGTGGCAAGATTGGTTTTCTGTGCTTTTAACTAATATGTTTGATCTTCCCAGCAGGCTGAGAAAGGGTTCGCTTCTGGTCAGTGGGTTGGCTGACAATCATCTTCTGACAGAAGAACTACTTTCACATGTGTCATGGTCTATGTTTGGTCAATCCAGAAGGGACCTTCACATCTGAACAGTATCTACGAACCAAAAGGAGAATACAGTGGCAATTAAACATAATGTACATATAAAACATGTAAATAATAAAAAAATAGCATACCGCAACCATTATAGCACGGCTCCAATGTCAAGAACAATTTAAATGCTTTGCAAGAATTTCATGATAATAAAAGACACATTTAACCGAACCAGCCAGATACCCCTGTGGAAAATTATGTTAGGTATTCAATGATTTACGAGTTGTCCAGTCTTAAAAGGCGAGAAATTGATTCATTGCTCAAGACTAATTTGAAACATCATGAGGCGAATACCTCTAGAGGTTTTCTAGTCAAACAAAACTGCTGAAACAAAAATATTTAAGTCTCATGGTTTATTGTGATTTAGATGAGCTATAAAAGCCCTGATCACACATTGTTGATTAGGCAAAGTTCCAGAGGGAGTGCTGTCTCTACATTGCTTGTTTATCTAAAGAGTCAGCGGAACCACATGACCAAGAACGAGTCACAATGAGCATCTCCTCAATCCAGCAGGTGTAGAAGAGCTGGGCTTTCACTCTGTAATCAGCGCATTGGGAGACAGGATTTGGGCTGCAACAAATTGGAGCCACATGGTGTTTAATGGGCATTAATCACAGAGTGCCACGGCCATCCTGCGCAAGCCACGACAGTTGCCCCCAGAGCGAGCTAATCAGTGTCATCTTCTCCAGCCCTTCGCTTCGCTGTGCATCTGACTTCTAGGCCCAGACTGAAAGGGGGAAGTGACATTTACGTCATTGGGGGCTGAGTGGACCAGTTACCATCCTTGTCACCCCTTTCACAAGCGGCGCTCTTTTCGGATCAGAGGCGGGCCGCGGCAAAGGAATGCTGCCAGCATCAGTGCGAGTCCATCCGCTGCCAAGAGAATCCTCCCCTGAGATTGAAACGGGGGAAGTGCGACTTATATCGCACAAGCTGAGCACATCACATTGGGTGTGATAGTAACACAGAACCGTAACAAGCACCCCGAGAGAACGGCTCGAGGAACCCATTTGTAGAACACCCCATCCCGGCCTCCACGCTGGCCGAGGGCCGAAGAAGAACCTCTCCTCGAGGACCACGGCGAGGTCACTGGGTTCAGTTGTCTTTTGCTGCGTAAGGCGAGTCCGCCCACTTGTCCTTCTGTTCTTCTCTCTCTTTCCTCTACTAAAGAAAAACAAGAGCAGATTCTTCATGATAGCACCGTGAGTCAAGCTCGCTCTATCTGTTCCAATCTCTGCACTGTTATACAAGTCAAGAAGCTGGCGCTGAGCTGGTGTCTGAGTCAGTCTGTAAAATACATCCAGGCCCCGTCTGTGCAGTTTCCACTCATTTTCTCTCTAACATGCCTTTTCACCAATTTACTTCAGCTGAGGGGGAGGGCGGTTGTTAAAAGTACCCAGGCAGTTTGGTGGGGACTTTGACACAGCAATGGCAGCTATTTGGGCTGAAATGAGAGCTTTACGGCTGTGTAATTGATGTGCTTGGGCAGCACAACCATCGCACAGTGCCATTACCCTGTGAAAGACATGCGCTCCTTTTATAGAAGCCCACCATATATAAACATACCAACTCAAGGTTGAGAAGTCCGGAGACTTGAGGCAGCAATGGCTATTAACACCCAATCAGCAATGGCACCAGTTAGAATGAAATGCAAAACAACACATTTTCGTTGAAAATACGTCATTCCAGATTGTTGGCTGGAGAATACTGGGAGAATAATATAGTGTAAGCAGGAAGAGTGGTTCTTTGATAGACCTGTAGCGAGAAACCAGCTGCTTTCAGCAGCATCCTCTAACCAATAACCCACTGCTTTCTCCTAGGGGTAAACAGCACTTCCTGTGCAGCATTCTCGTAACACGGCACCACTCCTTCCATCCCCGCAAACCCAACTCTGATTTTCAGTCTTGATTTATGATGAAATGTCCTGAAACCTGCATTACACAACTCACAAGTGAAAAATGTTTATATAATATTTCCTTCCATACATCAGCAAGAACTCAAGAGTCAATGAGGGTGTCCAGAAATATTTCAGTACAGCTTTATAGGTGAGTTTCCATGAGAATTTAGTTCTGCATCTGCAAAGCACAACTTTCTGTAATTCTAGAAAGAATTTATCACTGCCAAAACTGTTAGTCAAAAACATTTCATTAGCTGACATTACATGACATTATTATTATTTAAACAATAGATAGATAGATAGATTTTGCAAAACCTAGTGAGTGACAAGCCGCCGTTCAGGAAGTCAAAAAGTTTCACAAAGAAGGGGAGTTGCTCATCAGACTTTTCCGTAACCAAAGACATTTTCAATGAGCAAACCTAAGTGACACAAATATGTACTTCAGTCTAGGTCAAAGGTGACACTGAGTCCAGGAACTAATGCAAGAGTCCTACTTGCATTCATTACTCATGGTCACACTTCTAGCAAGAGACACTTCCAAGAAAATGAGTATCGCAGCTGTTAAAAGCCAGAGAAAGAGTTTTGGGCCTACTTGAACAGCACTTTAGGGAACATAAAGAGAACATTAGACTTCCTGTTGTCTTTCTGAAAAGTGGATCTAGCATTGCTATACCACAAACACTGAGGATAGCTGTTTCCAGGGGGGTGAAGTGCTGATTCACCACTGCAGGGATAACAGTGCCGTGGTCATACCATTCTGTGGCCTTTGATATCCACTCTGCTGTGTCTGCACTGAGCTGTTTTTAAACCAACACCAGCGTCGAGGAGGCTGTGCTCCTGCTGAAAGCCCTTCTTCAAGACAAAGAGTTTCCTGAAAAGAACCGATGGTGGTTAACGCATAAACGAGTCACTTACACACTGCAAAAGAAAAGCAGACAGAGCAATATGCTGATTCGACCTCGACCGTGCTCCATTTCTAACTACACAGGAGGATTTTACCCATGATCAGAGTGCATCACCAAGCCATTAACGGAGCTGAGAAAATTTGACATTTTGCGGCTCTCCCCTAAGACCCGATAGAATAATATTATTACTGGAGAGAGAGTGCCCTGCCCTCCAACCACTCCTATAATTAAGAGTGAATACAGGCCACGGGGGACGATCCTGGGGGCCAAGAATATCAATCAGTCACCCCGCAGTGTTTCTCTGGGCTCTGCTGGCTGGCCCACATCATAGAGAACACGAGCCTGTTTTCTCTGTGGCGCCTGTCCCTTTAACTGTCATTCTGCTGGAGACAGACATGCGCGGGAGATAATAACAGCCCCCTCCGAAATCCTCCTGATGCATTAATATTGAAGTGCAGGACTAAAGTGGCCCACTACAGTCAAGCCTGGCAGTCAAGGCCACATAATCCAGCGGAAATAAAGAGGGAGGGAGAGCATTTTGAGCCACTTGAGTCCAAAGGACATGGTTGTATTTCCAAAAACAGGACCCTGTCTTTATGCTGTGCCTGTGGGAAGAGCTTGTAAAGTAGCTTGTGTCCCACATGCACAATAACAGAGCCAGAGTCGCACCTCGTCATGCCGTCCAGGTGCCAACTTTCCAAGGAATCGCCATATTTCCATTTCCCACCAGAAAAAAAATCTCGCTCTACTGACACCAACTGCAAACAATTCTTGATGCTAAGATCTTTATCAGAGTACGGCCTTTCCCACAAATTGGGCCTATCTGTATAATGCGATTAAAGCCTTTACTTCCAGGAATCTGACGGAGAGACAAAGCGTCTTTGGTGTCTGGCTCAAGTGCTGAGGGTGGAACTGTCACAGCTGTGTGAGGAAGGAGAGGAAGCCACTGTGGCATCATAATTATGGCATCTTCAGTGAAATAACAGCATCTCCATTTCCTCTACATGGCTGCTCTTTACCCCTGGCTTTGTGCCTTTAACTCATCGGCTGGCTAATGTAAGATACATTTTCAGATAGTCTTTTCAGATGCATTTTTTGGTGGTCACTTCTAAAAGTCTGTTTATTCCTGTAAATGGAATAAATTTGTGCAGACTGAGGCCGGAAAATTATTTCAAATGCACACCTATAATTGCAATCAATTCATCCAGTCTTTTTCAGCATGCAAGAGGTGGCTAAAATAATTAATATTCAAAAATGTTGGCAGACCGGCTGCAACAATGTTTTGCTGCTTTACAAAAGAAAGCCTGCTTTTACCCTCAGAATAAAAAAATAAAGCATGTAATAATGAAATAAGGTTTAAAATGAGAATTAACGGTATATTGTGAAATATCACTCAGATATAAAGTCACAGTTACAAGAAATAAAGTTGCAATTGCAAGATATAAAGTCATATTTTTGAGATATTGAGATGTAAGTCACAATTATGAGATATGGATTCACAATTATGAGAAACAAATTATGAGATATGAAGTTATGAGACAAATTCATAATTATAAGAAATAAAGTCAGAATTATGAGAAAAGTGATAACTGTTAGATTTAATTCTGAGATTCTGCTGATGTGAGACAAATGCATTTTATGAACTGAACTCAAATCACCCCGCCCCCCTCTGAACCCCCCCCCCCCCCCCCCCCCCCCTCAAAACACCCCCCAACCTTACCACACCAAAGAAAAAAAAAAAAAAAACTGTATGAAACTTTTTTGTGCAATTCAAAGTGTGCTACACACAGGTGAGTGGGCCTATACAAACCACCTGCAGTAACACACACTCCTCTATGCGCACTAGACACTTTTCACACACTGCTATGTACACAATCCCACAAAAGTCTGAGCAATATATGTATGTTTACATGCTCATGCACTACAAATCATCTTGCACTGTTCCCCAGTCAGCTGCTTGACTCACAATGTTTCTCTCTGCACATGTACAGTATTTATGTGAAGCATTCGTATAGTTTGTATTTTTATTTTTTATCTTTTATTTTTTTATTTTTAGTTTGTATAGGGTAAACATTTATATATAGTATACTTATAGTCAAAATCTGTCAGTAGGTTAGTTGTGTATAGGTTTATAGTGTTTTACTTCATTTTTGTATGTCTGTATTTATGTAGCACCGTGGTCCTGTGAGGCACAACATTTCGTTCCACTGTATGTCGTACATGTAGCGGAATGACAATAAAGCTAGAGCTGCACGATTCTGGATAAATTGAGAATCACGATTTTTTTTCTCAAATAGAGATCACGATTCTCCCACGATTCTGAACTAAACAAAATAATGTGTGACAAAATATGAATTGCTGCAGTCTATTTAAAAGTGTTTAATTTAAATTAATTATTAAACATTTTAATATATAATACAGTATGGCCAGGTTTCACAGACGGGGCTTAGACTAAGCCAGGATTAGATCATAGTTCAATTAAGATATATATATATATTTTAAGATCAGTCAATGCGAGTTTCTTTCAGTTGAAACAGCTCAGATTTACATTTTTGTCTAAAACTAGGCTTAAGCCTTGTCTGTGAAACCCGGGGTATATGTATTTAAAATATAGTGTATTTAATACACCAACTTTTAGAATTAAAATGATGAAAAATTGGTTTGTATTAATGATTCAATGACTCACTCATACCTCACTTGTTTCATTAATGGATAAATCAGTATTTTTGAACGAATCTCGAATGAATGATTCAATAACAAATACATTTTTTAACAGTCACTTGTCGCCACCTAGTGGCGAAATGATGCAATCGACACAAACGTTATTTGAAGCGCCAGTTGCTTTCAAAAGATGAGTGGCTCTATTTTGATCGTTACCATGCTCTCTGGATCAGCAGCAGCGCGAATGCAGATTTGAATGTTCCGGTATGATTTTTTCAAAGTTTTAATAGACACGGGCGAATCGTTGTCATTCAGAAATTAGATCGTGTGGGTATTTGAATCGAGATCGCGATCTTTTAACGATTAATCGTGCAGCTCTAAATAAAGCTCAACTTGACTTGACTTGACTATGAGAAGTAAGTCGATTATGAGAAAAAAGGCGCAATTGTGAGACAAAGTCAGATTTTGAAATATAAAGTCATAATGAGGAGAAATACAGGTGTGATTCTGGGATATAACAAGTTATACTGTGAGATATGAAGTCAGAATTATTTTTTTTACTCGAGGCAGAAACAGGCTTCTAGGGATCTAACGTAAAGTGTTTTTTAGGGAAAGAGAAGTGTCAGGCAACTATATTAATTCTGTCTCCTTATCTAAATCTGCCTGTCTCAATCCCTGAAAGGGCCTCAAGTGTGCACACAGTGGGGACAGATTTTTCCGCCATTACTTGAGTGGCTTTGGACCTCTGAGGTACTGCTAAAGTCAGAGAGAAACAAGAGATATTACATTAAGAGAATACACAAGTGTAACCTGTGATTTTGATGCATTTACTAATCCTTTCCATCAAGTTGTTCAAGATAGTAAAAGTAACTGAGAAGATGTTAGCACCAACACTAAGATTACAATCACAGAAAGTCAGTGAATGCACAATCTTGGGTGGCATCCCAGGTTGCAAAGCTGAGATCCACACAGCGACTACTACTGTTGAGTCCGCAACTGTGTCAGTGACGTTGAAGGAAGTGGTAATGTAAAGGTGCGAACTGAACTCCCACAAGACTGTAGCTACAACACCACAATAGTGCAGGCGACTGACTCGCTCGCACACACGTACACATCAGCCCACATGCAAGAGCAAATCTCTTTAGCTGTCTTTGAGTGAGGAGACAAAGGATGCGAGGTGAAGAATGATGAATTGTTTTTTTTGTTAAGTTTGCTAGAGAGACTAGAGAGGCAGGCCCCAGGTTTTCCGGCCATGGAATTGGGGTCTGCCACACACACTTGGGCCCAGAACAAACACTGATTAACAGTTCCAGGCTTGGAAACTCTGGGTACCACTGGAGGAAAAAGAAATGGCGGAACAGGCCAGATTTCCCAAGACAAAATACGACCCATGGAAAAGCTGGGCACTAGCACGCAAATACGCACAAACAAGCGCAAAGCAGTTTCTGATGGCATTGTCGGGTTTTTTTTCTTTCCCTTGTTGTGAGTTCTTTGAGAAATTATTTTTCCAAGCTGCTTGGAAAGTGGAAAATCAAGCTCTGGCGTTTTCCACATCTGTCATAACGTGACGAGTCCTCTCCCCGGGCATGTTCATTTCCAGAGACAGGTCCGTAGTGTAATCTGACCGTGAATTTCCATTTCTAAAAGACACAACTACATCACAAAGGCAGCACAGTGGGGATGGAACCGCTCATTCACAATTTCCCAGCCTCTCCCAGCACTGGGACGAAACCCCTCAATATGAAATTAAGATAATTGTTTTTCCAGTTCCATTGACATGCAGCTGAGCCTTTCCATGTGCCCGTGTTTTTGAGTCGAGACTTGAGTTTTTGAAATATTCAACATGTTGAATATTTACGATTTGCGATCAGGGCGCCTCCGACGTTCTTCCGAGCAGATTCAGTCACTATTAACACACCTCACACCACAGGAAAATCTGATAAGATAATCTTTAGAACCACCAAGATAATCGGGACATTACCTAGGATTGTCGGAAGGGGAGAAATCGGCCCAAAATCAGCCCGATTATTTTGTGGTGTGTACTAGAGGTCTTCACGGAGGACCCGAGGACCCGGGACCCGTACGGGTTCGGGTCTATATTTTAAATGGTCAGCCGGGTCCGGGTCGGGTCCCAATCTATTACTTCGGGTCCCGGGTCTTTTTAACATACCCGAGTCGATCGGAGAGCACCGCACCCGCGAATGATCAGTGTCAGTCAGCATGCGTGTGTGTAACTTGCAGTTTGTAAAATTAGGATGAGAAAAGTGTGAGCGGGAAATAAGGTGGAAGAAAAAAAATAACACGAGTTACCTCAGCCGCCAGAAGCAGAGCGCGGGCGGAGTTAATGTAGTAGCCTACTGCAAGCGGACGGTGATCATGGATTCCTTCATGAGTGATGTGAAAAAAAAGCTGAAACAATACTGAAGAGACGCACCTGTTATTGAACACGCACGCAGTAAAGTGTAACGAATTTCTAATTCTGTGCGTTTTTTGCTAAAAAAAATATAATTGCTCCGAGTCTTTATTACAACCAACAAAAAGTATCGTTATTGTAGTTCAAAAGGGGTAAACGTAACAGTCGAAGTTGACTCGAGATGAAAAAAAAAAACAAGAAAAAAAAGTTGCATTAGTCATCCGTTTCCATGACAGCAAGTAGACTTTTAAAGCTGGAATAATGAGTGGATTAAGAAGGCTGTTTCAGACGGCATGAGAGAGGAACAGCCTAACATGGATGGAAATGTAGCCTATTGGCAAGGAGGATTGTATGCGTCGCAGTCAGGGAGAGGGCTACTAACAGTAGTTAAGGAAAAAGTTTTTTTTCGCAACATGTTTATTGACTTAATAGCATTTGCTGTGCAATATGTGCCGATCGGGTGCAGTCGGGTCTGTGTCTTCCCAGCTGGGTTCGGGTCCAACTTTCGAATAATGGTCGGGTCCGGGTAGTACATGTAAGGCATTTCTCGGGTCTACACGGGTTCGGGTCCCACTTTCAAATAAAATACGGGTCCGGGTCGGTTCCGCGCAGCACATTTACGGGTCTCTTCGGGTTCGGGTACGAATTTTTGGACCCGTGAAGACCTCTAGTGTGTACCCAGCATTACATAGAAGTTAGTGAGTCTTTTTGAACGATTCATTAAAATAATCAGTTGTTGAATCAGACTACACATTGTAAATATATGACTCACTAAAAAGTCATTTGTTATTAATTTATAATACACTAGTCAAGTTGTATGTATATGATTCTTCAAAGAGAGCCGGGTCATATGCTTGTGAATTGGACTACAGTGTTATGCTGTATGCATATGATTCTCTAAAAAGAACCGCATCACAAGAATTGTTTATGTGTGATTCACCCCACACTTTGCATGCAGAATAGAAAAAAAGTGTTTTCTTTCTATAATTGTGTGGTACATGTATGTTTATCTCATCACATTCAATTCAGACTCAAGCTTAAATTCACTACTCTGGTTTCTTTTTTTGCATGACTTTCAAGTCAACACTGAGTATGTCATTCTAAAAGCAAACTATTGTCTATCAGCACCTCTCAAAGTGAAAACAACACCCATGCCCGGACACAAATCAAATGCTCCAGTCGGAATGGCCATTGCAATTTCAACAGGCAATTTCCCCTCCGATTCCATTCTTAAAAACACATCTTCCACAGTCAAACAACTTGAACATTAATTTCACCTGACAGACACGAAAGTTTTCAGTTTTCAGGAACGTGTAACTGTGGAAGAGAGGAAAGTTCAGTTGATGTCATAAGCTGACTCTCAAGGGGAAAGCCCTGTCTTACAGAATCAAATCCAGACAATGAAGTTCTTGCTTCAGTCATTCTGAAGTGTGAAGCAAATACAATTCATTGCAAAGAAAGACGAAAAGATGGATGAGCACACAAAATCCCGAGATGTGAGCGTTGCGTAACACCCAGGATGCCCTCTTTTGTGTCTCTGACAATGCAGACCTCCTCGCAGATGGAAGGGACGAGGTGTCACTGAGGTCCACCGCCTAACTCGTTCGAGAACCTCGCGGTGAACTCTGGCAGCGTGTGTGTGTGACTTACATAACAGATGCTGTGCTGTCTCGCTGGGGCGGAGGGGTATACAAACTGCGCTGTGCGAGTCTGTGTGTGTGTGTGTGTCAGAGGGGTGGAGGGGTACACTAGCTTCTCTGTTAAGAGTCTGAGGTCACTGCTGGCCCCCATCACAAACAAGTTCTCATCATCTGGCCTCGAGCAGGAACACACACATAAGGCCTCTTGAATGTTTAAGTGTGTACGTATGCTGTTTGTGTACGTCTCTTAAGGGTGTGTACGGATCCCAGGAGAGCTTGTTTGTACGTGTGTATTTACATTTATCCCTGGAGACACATCAGACTAGGGGTAAGAGAAGTAAATAAACACAAACAAACCGCATAGGCAAATCACGGCCATTTTTTATTTATATATTTTTTTACACGAAGCAAGAACGGATAAGCTGTCTCGCAGCTGAGGTCTACCTGCTCCACTAAATATATTTACATGTGCAGTTATAATCAAGCTACAGATTCTATCACTCTGTCCAAGTAGACATGCATAATTGAATATTTGAAGTATTAAATTCATGTCGCACATCATCTCTGTCTGAGGCCCAATGTCATATGATTAACAAGCTGGAACATGTATACATCACATTATGTATGTCTGTTAGATCGTCTTGCAAAAAGTTGGACTGCTACAATATCAGTCAGACATTAAATAAAAAATAATTACATTTAAAACTTTTAAGGTGAATTAAAATTACTATTTTGTCTAAATTAATAATAAAAAAATAGTTTTAAATGCTACAAGTGAATTTAGGCATTAGTACAATACAAAAAGTATAATTATTTCAAAATTTGCTAAATATTACATAGCTGTTATTAAATTATTAGTTTACATTAAGAGTTAGATGACCGTAGGCAAAGATAAAAAAAATAGGGCTAATGAACATGGGCAATTAAATATTCAATATCGACAAATATAGATAAATTACTATAGTTAAATTCTGTCTAGTGTTTATTTTGGGTTCACAGTTTCATTAATCTGTTCTTAGTAAGTAGTCAGCAATATGCCACCCAGGAAACAAAAACTGCTAAAGTCATCTAGCTAAAAATAGTTCCCCAGTAAATATAGAACAGAACATTCTAATAATTTGTAATCTGTCATTTTCACGAAACCTGTTACCTGCCACGTCACTGCAGCACCTGATTAAGACGTTTGAGATTAATATAGAAAGAACACCCAAATACTACGCAATCGATGATGCTTTACGAAAATGATCTGAGAGCTGCTAAAGCTGCCACGTCACAACTGCACCTGATTAACACGTAGTTCTGGGATAAATTTAGAACAGAACAATCAAATAATACCAAACTGTAACTCTTGGACTGTAACTCTTTTAAAGCAAAACAAGGTTGATCCCATTTTAACCCAGATTAGCCGTTTGTGTACTTTCTATTGTTGAATTGTAGTGAAATGTGACTACGTCAAATCTGTTCAAGAATCTCAGATGTAGACGTCACACATTCTGAGTGTGTTAATTCGGATTTCATAGGGAAAAAAAACTCCCCGATACCATTGTTACAGTGTAAAATAGACTGCTAAATGAATTCCAGGCATGACCATTTATTTGCTGAATAAGCTTGATTCAATATACACTGCACCTGTGTGTATTTATATATCTGACACAGATAATACAAGCATATGACTTCTAGAAGGTAAGAGCCCGTACTGCTACATAAAATTTTGCAATGTGTTGCCTGTATTACGTCTACAGGACATGGTTTTCTGGTATCGTTCTTGTCAAAATATGTTCTGACAACCATAAATCCACCCATTTCAAGCACTAACAAGAATAAAATAACATTCGAACTGAAGTTTGGCTTAGAAACCTTTTGTCCGCCCTGCGTATTATGCAACCAATCCTCTTCCATGACACATTAGAAATCTATCAACAGTTCCTTTTCGAGTTTCCATCGCTAAAAACACTTAACCTGCGTTTAATTACTTTTGGATCAACAAACGCTGAGCGAATGACTGCCTGACCTGCCAGCTCATGAGATCACAGTATATTGCACGCACAAAAACATGCACGCATGCAACTCTATACACACGTTATGTGGTGTTGCATTGCATGCTGATGACTGGAGAAGTGGGGAAAAGGAGCATACCGTTTTTTTATATCACTATTAAATGAGCCATGAAGGGTTTTATGCCACTCTAAGTTGTCTCATTTTAAAGGAAAGAGGCCCCCCAGTCAGATTTTTGAAAAAAAAAAATGTAGTGGCCGTGCCGCCCGGGGCATCTGTGCACTGGAGATTAAAATTACCACCTCACTGGAGGAATTTCCAATTTAAAAGCGTTCTTATAAAACTGATAATGGGATGTGTACGCAGCGGGAGTGGCATCACACAAAATCAGAGGTGCGTTACGAGGTTTTCCACATTTATTATTATTCCTCCCTCTCCATGGGCCAGACATGCAAAATGTGCCCTGCATATTTCTGTGCTGGAGCTTTTTTTCTGAGTGTGTGAGGATCTCTCAGTGTGTTTATGTCTATTTAATACCTGCTAAATTGAAGTATTAATTTATTTAAAATAAAAAAGTGACGGGATATCCCCACAGGCAGTCCACTGGTGTTGTTTAACACCGACAGAGTTTCTGTGTATACGCTGCAAAACTTACAATGGATATGGAATGCCATAAGGCGTTTTATGCAAACATGTAGACCGAATTATGTCTAGACATTTTAAAGAATAGAAAAGATGTTACGCACACTACCATTCAAGATTTTTGAAAAAAAAAAAAATCTTTATGCTCACTGAGGCTGGATTTATTTGATTAAAATTACCGTAAAAATTGCAACATTGTGAAATATTATTACAATTTAAAAGCAACTGTTTTCTATATAAATCTATTTAATAATGCCATGGCAAAGCTAGATATGGATTAAATTAATATGTGAATTTTCAGCAGCCATTAGACCAGTCTTCTGCATCACACAAAACTTCAGAAATCATTGTAATATGCTGATTTGATGCTCACATAACATTTATTATTATTATTTCTTATAATTATCATGTTCAAAATGTTGATGCTCAAAATATTTCTGTGGAAACTGTGATGCTTTTTTTCATGACTGACTGATGAATAGAATGCTGTAAAACATAAACGTCTTAATTGTCATTTTTGATCTATTTAATGCATCCTTGCTAAATTGAAGTATTAATTTATTTAAAATAAAAAAGTACAGACGTTTGAATAGTATACCAAAATTATGGCAGCGGAGGTTTCATTCTTTAAGGCCACATCCTGACTAATGCAACCAATGACTGACTCCACAAAACTGCAATATTCATACAATCCAATAGTGAAGCCAAAAACTAATACCCCTTTTCTCTAAGGACGCCCATTTTTATTTCCAACCTGGACAGCTTTGGCCGTCTCCATGGGTGATAAATGTAGACAGAACCAAATAAAGATCTAGTTTCTCCCACTGCTGAACAGCTTCCTGCTCAGCTTTTGTTTGGTGTGACTGTACGCAGATGGACGAGTGGCAGCCTCCTCTCCTCAGTATCACAGAGAGATCTCCCTTAACTGGCAATGAGAAATTAACAACATGAACCACTCTCAGCACAGTGGGCATATGGGGATTGGCCTTCTCCATTACAGACATTTACAGCAATTTTACAATGTTTCAGTGACGCTCCTTTTCCTGGGATAACAATTTAAGTTAGTTCTAATGTTATAGTTTCATGCGATTTAGCATAATGCAGTAGCTTGGGTCAAAAGCTGATGGCTAGATATGGATTAAATTAATATGTGAATTTTTAATTGTTCAGCTGTACAGTGGGCGATTCAGATTAAGCATGCCGTTATCCATAACATACATAATAATAATAAAAAGTTCATATTTTTTATTATATTATATTCATATTATCTTATTTAACACCACCGTTCAAAAGTTTAGGGTCAGTCAATTTTTTATTATTATTTTATAAAATAATAGTTAATTTAGTAAAAGACTGACCAAATTGATCTAGAAGAGAGTAATTGCTCCTGAAAACTCATTGTCATCACAGGAATAAATAACATAAAAAAAAATAGAAAACAGTTACTTCACATTTTAATAATTTTTCACAATATTACTGTATTTACTGTATTTTTAATCAAATAAATGCAGCCTTGGTGAGCATAAGAGACTTATTTTAAATTACATTACAAATTTTACAGAATGGTAGTGTAGATGATGCTAAAAACTGATTCAAGAAATCAATATCTCCATATTCAGGGATTAAACATTGATGCTTACCAAGGGCAGAGGTCAAAAGGCAGTGATGTTCGACCATAAACAGTCATGCTATAATGTTCATAGATAAGTGTCATGCCCACAGCAGTATGTGGTCAGATCTGTGTCGCACTGTAATGAGGGCTGCTATGCTAGCGGCAGTCTTTCTATTTCCTTCCCTCTGTCATCCCACTTACTTACACACTCCTGTCTCTCCATCTCCACACACATAACATGTACCCCACGGCAGCATTAACAAACTCCTGTGGATTTTAAATAGAGCAGCACAATCTCAGTCACAGCAACCCACGGCTGCTGCCTCTCCATCTGCCTGCAGATTTTTTTCCCGTTTCCTTCCATTTCTTTTCTGTCTATTCTTCCCTCTGACTCAACTCATGGCTCCTTCCATTCACAGACTAAAAATACAAGTGAGGCCCTCACCTTTCCTCGCTGTCAGCGCGTCAGAGCGTCAGTAGGATGAATAAACGTCAGCTGCTCTCTTCTCTTTAGTGGTTGAAGATTCAGGTGTGTTTCATTACAGTAACCTCTCTCTTTCTCCATTAATCTGGTTCTTTCCTGTTCTGAAACCTCTGCATGATTCCCATATGAAATGTCACACACTGTCTCCCTCTTGTATCTATGTGTCTGACAGATAAAGAAAGATGATGCATTACCAGCAGCCTCCTCTAACATCATTCCTATATCATTTTTAATGTTTAAAATCTGTGTTGCAGTACTAAAAAGCTATGATGAAGTGATTAGCATGCAAACTCATGCTCCAGACATGTTAAGCTGTGGTGCTCATGTGGGAAATGAAGGATTGAATCTGGTCTATGCCCAGGTTGCCCACAATGATGCTGGTCCAGGCTGGTTTATGATGGTCCAGCTCGTTAATCTAGTCAAGAAGCCTCACTGAAAACTAAAATCAAAATAAATACATTTTATTAAATAATAATTCAAATAAAAAAAAACATAAAAAAACAATTAAAATAAAATTAACTAAAGTTTAAATTAGCTGAGGAGGCAAAATGTCATTTTTTTTTCATTTAGTTTAAGAACTAAAATTATTAAAACTAAAAATTAAATTAAAATGTCAAAAAAAATTAAATATACTTTTTAAAATAATATCATTTAATTTAACTAAAAATGAAATTAAAAATGAATAAAAATTAAACAGACCATTTTAAAATAATATTTAGTTTAAGTACTAAAATTATTAAAACTAAAAATGAAATTAAAATTAATAAAAATGAAGTAGAAATTTTAAAATAATATAATTTTTATCATATCATTTATCAAACTAAAATAGACATTTTTAAGTAATATTAATAAACTGACTAAAACAACAAAATGACTAAATCTTTAACTAAAATTAAAATAAATTGGGAAGTACAAAAATAAAAACGAATACAAAACATAAGATACTATAGTAATGATACTAAAATAACACGTTAGAATAAAAGCAACTAAAATACAACATATGCTTGTGACCAGCCTCATTCTCTTCAAAATCCCTCCAAAAAAGGTTTTGCTGAAAAAAGCGATTTGTTGAAACGATTGCCTATAAAATCTTGCGTCCAGCATGGAGTGACTCATACGCTGGATGATATGTTTTATAGGGTACAGTCCACCAGCCTGGTGTGTAAAGCCAGATTTTTTTTCTACATTAATAATGGAGGCCACAGACTCTCAGAGAGCAGAGGGAGTCTGGGTGAGAAAAAGAGAAGGGAAAAAAACTCTGATCTGTCTGACAGGGCTGTTTGGAAAAAGAAGAGATAAAAAAAGCATCTGACATTCAACTTTAAACTTTTACCTTTAAACCATACCGAAAAGGTGAGTTCAGACAGAGTTGTCACATAAATTTATGCCTGCGCAATAAAAGTCTGTAAATATATGCTATTAAACGTCAAATCTGTACCTGGGATAGATCTGAACCGTAAATTGCTTTTATGTGAATCTCTATCGTGGCAAACTGATTTTCCAGCGTGAAAGCTGCCAGGAATGTGGTTGATTCAGGCCAGTGGAGACAGGTGGTCTCACCTGTGATTCCATGGAATAAACCCACCATTTTCCTGGCTGTCTCCGCTCTCCATTTCTCGAATCCGAGCACCGCGAGAAGCCTCACCTGAGCAAAGGCAAAGTGTCTTTGTGCGTCTTCCATCTCGCTGTTGTCTTTCATCCTTTCAGGCTGAGAATGTCATGAGTCTCGCGCTCTCTTTCTCTCCATATGATGTCTTAGCTGACCCCAGGCCTGGGCTAATGTCAGTGGGCCATCTGTGATAGGAACCCTGGGGCCCAAGTGGCAGAGGGCCACATGCCTGCCTGCCCACTTCCTGAGTTCAGCCCACACACTGGGCCTGGCCAATGCAATGCCGGCACACACACTTGTACAGTATGATGCACACAAACACATACAGAGACAAAAAAATGCTGCCGGCGATGCACAGTACACACTCAAACACTGAAATCTACATTCACATGCTATAAGTCGAGAGGTCAGCATGACTGAACTTCCTGCCCACTCTGTGCTGCTTTACGCGCATTCACAGATGCACTGCATTTCAAGACGTAAACAGCATGAATAACAACTGTAAGTCAGGAGATCATGTTAATGTTAAAAAAAAAATCATGATTTTGAATCTCAACATTGGATCCCGTCTATTCCACCTTCTTTCTCACTGAAGTGTGAGTCACAGAGTGCTTGCCCATTTGGCTTAGGTTGGTTTTCCAGGTCTCACTGTTTGCTACAGATCTGGCATTGGCCAGGACCGAACAGAAGGTATGGAGAGCTTAGCCCAGTCGGAGATCAGGCCACAGACGCAGAGAGGGGACGCAGTCAGGGTCTGTCCAACCTCCATCCCTACACCTCCACACTCTTCTGGCACTCGGATCAGTGACATTTGCGTCACAAGGCACAGCTAGAGTAGGTTTGAATGAAAGCCTCAACATTCATTATGAAAACCTGGCCATGCTGTTTTCGATCAGACCCTGCTGCATTTGCCCTGTAGTTGCTCATCTATGGTTTCTAATGGCAGCAGCTGTACATTTCAGCAAATGTTTCTTCTGGCTTTAATTACTTAAAGTTTGGGTCAAAATAAAAAGATTGTAAAGAATATATATATTAAAAAAAAAATGAATGAATGAATGAATAAATAAATAAATAAATAAATAATTTGGGCCATCTGTCTTTTAGCTGTACAAAAATATATATGTATACAATTATATAATATAATATTATATATTTGTACATTTAAAATCTTATGTAATATTTTCATATTATATTATATTATATTAATACAGCTACTGTACAAAATATAATATATATTAAAATATTTAATTTGAAGATATTTTGTATGTTCTCACTGTAATATACTAAAGGAAATAACATTATTATATGGAAAATAATAATGAAAATACTAATCCAGCATAAATAATCAAGAAAATTAACCAAATGACAGTGAGTTCTTGCACTGATTTTAATCAGTTTTAGTGTTTTAAATGGGCTTTTCTGCTTTTCAGTTACTGTATAATATAATATAATATATTATATTATTTCATTAGCTCTCACAAAGTTTTTTGGTATGTTCTCACTGTAATGTAAATGTACTAATAGAAATAAAATAGAAACAGGAATATAAAAGGAAAAATATAAAGGCACTAAAACAGAAATAACCAAGAAAATGATTAACCAAATAGAAGTGATTGAATAGTGAACAGGAAGCAGGCATAAATTAGGCAGACCATCTAAACGTCAGCATAATTAATTCATAGAATAGCCACATTAACTCACACAAAGGTCAGAGAAGTTAATAGGGGCAAAATGCCAGTTGAGTCACCATGGACACGCTGCCTCTCTCCTGAGCATCTCTCTCTAATGCTGCACAGGGAGCAGCCTTGACTTTTAACCTGCACTGATGGTCACTACAGAATCATTCAAGAGTGCAGATGCCGAACCCGTTGTCAGGAGCTAACAAAAAGAAGATATTTCATCGGTATCTGTCAACACATGACAAAAAGAGACTTCTGTGTCAGCACAGAGGATCTTGGGAAAAAAACAAATCATGCGGGAGGAGCGAGCATGGATGTGGTGATTGTCTCTTTCACTCCTCTTCAACAGAAGGAGGAGCGCGGTGGTGCAAGGTCACAGAGGAGCGTTCAGGTGTACAGGTGGCCTCCTCCTGCCATCTGTACTCTGTGGTTCTCTATTCATTTCAGATTTTTTTTTGTCTCCAAATGGAGCTGTCTTCAGCCTAGCCATTGAATGGTGGAATTTATCATCAAAACACTATTTTCTGTACTTCTAAGAAATCAGGTCCTTAACTGTAAATGGCTGATTCTAATCAGCATGCGAAGATGCATAACATCCACTTCTGTCTGGAAAGGGAATGAAAATATGTCATGATTAGAAGGAAAATGCATACTAACGTGTGAAAATGAGTGGTGAGCCTTTCGGCAGAGAAATTGTTTCATTCAAGTAAAGCTTGAAAAGAGGAAGTGTACAAAGACAGCAAATGCAGGAACACTGTGTAGGACACACAAAAGAAGACAAGGTTAGATGCTGAATGAAGTGCCGGTCCGTTGTGCTCTTCAAAGGCTCAAGGAATCTTGATAGTTGGACAAATACTTATTTAGCATTTTTGTGGTTTTAAAGAAATAGTTAACTTTCTCTCTTTTTTTCCCTTCCGTGAAATACAAACAAAGGACTTTGATTAATGTACTGGTCGCTCTTTTCATCACAGTTACAATTAATTGGGACTGGAGGTTTTAAGATCCAGAAATAAAACATACAGTATAAGCACCAAGTATAAAAGTGGTCTATATGATTTCTGCACTATATTCCGGGTCTTAAATAGTGAAACTGAAGCATTTGAAAAACTAAATTTAAGCCATTATCTGCCCTACCTCGCCTTGGGCCATTATTGTGATAAGCAGTCATCTATAATTTGTCAACGATCAGTTTTGTTACCTTTAACTAAAACTATTAATGCAAATAAAGCTGAAACATAAATATTAAATGAAAAACTGAAAATAATGAAATAATAAATAATTAACTGAAATAAGTTTAAGCTGTACTAAAATTAATTAAAATTAGCTGTTCTAATTTAAAGTACTACAATTACTAAAACTGAAATAAGAAATAAATTAAAGCTAAATATATATATAAAAATATCAAAAGCTCATAAAATTACAAAAAAACAAACAAAAATAAAATGAAAACTAAAAATATAAAAATAAAATCATTCAAAATATTAGTAAATATTATAACAGTATATACATAATAAAATAACGCTATGAATCAACTGATCTGGTTCACAAAAACTGAATGTTCACAGATCAATTTAACTCAATGACTCAATGACTCATTTGGAGCGGTTCACAAATTCAGTGGATTAAGTAAATTGATGATTATCAGGTAACAGCTGAAATTATGGTCTCTTTCTCAAACAAATTTAACATATGTATTCAGAAGACTTTGCTGCTGAGTCACATGGACTTTTATGATCCCTTGAAGCTTGAAATCTTTAGTCCCATTTAATTAAATGATATAGACAAAAGCAAATCATTAAAAATGTCTCCCTTTGTGTTGCACAAGAAAACCAAAGTCCTACAAGTTTGGAATGACATGAGGGTGAGTAAAGAGGTGAAAAAAATCCTTTAAAATTAAACAGTAAATTGAGAAAAAACAGGAGATCCCTTCCAAGGACTTCTGGGAGCATATGTCTATATGTGTCACACATGCACACAAATCCAGAAAAACAGGACTTTGGGCTAATCAAATAATGACAAGCAGAAAACAAGCAGTAAAGAATGCAGAGCACAAACCTGGACACAATTACTTCCTGTCCCACCGCCAAGACAGAGCAATTGATGAAGCGGGGTCTGAATTTGGCTGTTGTGCACGAGGGTCTGTTGTAATCCTGTGAGTGCAGCGGTGGCAGGCTAACATCGCATTACTCTCATGCTCACGGGCGAACAGAGCTCCCGCTTCGATCGGTAATTGCTTTCTATCACACCGACAGGTCAAAAGGATCCGTGGTGGTAGGCTTCCCTCCGCTGACACACTTTAGATGTTCAGAGCCCAAGGGGGAAAAAAACGTAAGCTCCAAACAAACAACAAAACGTTTACGCAAACCAGTCCATACACACAAAACACTTGATAATCCTTAATGCACGTCAAATGGGGCATTTCCCGACACCTGTCCCAGAGACACCTCTCCGAACTACAGTAATGCAGACGAATCCAGAACGTGAAGTATTTGTGAATGGAAAATGCATTAGCACACTTGGCAGGGAGG
Source organism: Schizothorax lantsangensis (assembly GCA_027422415.1). Classification (NCBI taxonomy): domain Eukaryota; kingdom Metazoa; phylum Chordata; class Actinopteri; order Cypriniformes; family Cyprinidae; genus Schizothorax; species Schizothorax lantsangensis. The sequence continues at coordinate 9,222,341 of CM049855.1, read as the reverse complement.
ATCATTTCACTGCTATCAGACAGACATATTACAATTATTTCACTCTACACAAGCAGACATACAACAAGAGGAGGAGGATGGAAGAAAACGAGGAGGATATGCTCTCCTGACCTGCATCTCAAGGTCGCTGTAAAGGTTTCTGAATGGAACTTAGTTGGTACATTCATATAAGTCTAAGGTTTATGCAAAATAAATCTATGCATTTTAAACTGGTGACTTTTAACTAGGACTGGGATACATGCGCCAATGACATTCGCCTGGTGTTTCCCTGCGTTATCACCAGAGCTATCCCTCACATAATGAATTATGCCATGCTGATAAGGCAGACAGCTGTATGGGGGGGTTGCATATCCGAAGACAGATGAGACGCATTGTGCAAACAAGCATTTTTTAATAATTCCCAGTGCAATTGATGGATGACGTGAGGCATGTGAACCCGGGGGGAATTTGGTGGGGGTATGTGAGGGGTGTCCCGCAAGCGAGAAGGGAACTGACATTCCTCTGCGGACAGATGCCGAGGAAGCATGAGTATCAATGGAAGTCTAACAGCAACATACCATCAAGCCAGTAACAACAAGTGTACCATCAGAATGCAGGACAGAACGGAATAAGAAAGGGTCATGCACAGGAAAAAGATTCCTAACAAAAGCAAGGCTATATCGCTGTGGTAATGTTACAGCACCATGCGAGCTATACAGGGAAATCAAGCAAGCGGAGACTCTGTCACTGACAGCTTGCTGCAGCCCATGGAAAACAGCTAAAACACGCTCCTCCGCTCCCGTGCCTGTCCTCGCGGTCGCATCAGCCCCCCGTCAGTTTACAAACACAGACAGGGATATCACCTCTCTGATCAACACTAGACGCACTGGTAGAGACAACTCGAGAAAGGGGAAAAAAATGGATTTGTCAACCAACCTGGCTTCTCAAGGTCCTCGGTCATCCACAACATTCCGCCGATCTCAAATTCCCCTTGTCCATTCTAGGAGGTCAGGAATAAAATGCCAGCAAGCCCCAGCCGAAACTCCCATCAATCAGAAGGCTCTCGCTGATAGAGCGTATACTAGGAGACCTACTGATGTAAGCTAGTCACCAGAGAAAATACCCAGTCGTGACGCATATCCAGGAACAAAAATAGCAATGGGGCCCCTAGAGGGATTATACAACAGACTACGCTGAGAGGTACTTTTGCAGTGCCTGCTCTTCTGGGTTGTTTTGGTGCCTTTTAAATCTCTAGAGCTGCGAACACAAATACTGCAGATGGGTCAAAGAACTTCACAAAACTCACAGGCAGCCTTTTGAAGGAGCATTTGTGTGAAACAATGCATGAGTCTTATCGGACAGTGCTTTAATTGCAGTCTGGCCTCGGTGCCTTTGACCCTGGGATTGTCCACAGAGTGCGGTGTATAACAACATGGTATCACCACTCACCCCTCCTTCCGCCACCTCCCGCAGGGCTAAAAATAGCTCACCGGGCTAATTCTTACAAAATCCCTTTATAGATGCGCTTTCACCGATCACTCTCGACCAGGCCCAGACACTGATACGATTAACGTTTAGATCATGCCGTGAAATTGTGTGTCTGTGTGAGCGTGCGTGCATTTAGCGAGGGTTATTTCACTGTAACGGAACAAATGGTGACATTGGACAGGTGTGCACTGCGACAATCCCAATAATAAAAGATTTTACGGGGGAACCAGGCTGCTGAGCGGAGACTTCCGGCCACCCCCTTCACCACAGAGAAGATTAATTCTAACTTATGCTAATATATTTACCGCCGCCACACTGTGTCATGAGTGACAGCAATGCAGCCCTTCTGAGGGTCACCTGAATGAGCTGTCGGATCAAGAGTTATGGCCACATCGGCCCACAGCTGCGGCGCCGTTCCAGGGAGCATTTACTCAACCTGCGGGATGACATCAAGCTGTCAGGAGTCACCGTGATAACGACCATCCCGGTTATCCCAAAGATGAATCAGTTAATCACATCTGCGAGCTAAACATATACAGCTATTCGGCAGACTTTTGCCCTTACCACAGAATCCAATTTACACAGCTAAATATATTTGACCAGGCCTGACCTCTGGAGAGCGACTCAGTGACTAACAGAGAATCTGGCCAACAGGGAGCCAGGATCCCCTGTGACATCGCCCACTCAGATATGCAGAGAATAAAAACACTAAGGACCTAAACCGGTTCCCTGGGGGTTCTCACTCACTGTCTGAACAAGTCTCTCTGTAAACAACTCTGCCGGTTTAGCTACCGATAGATCTCCAATAGGGCACCATATTAAAATGTGTTGGATTGTTTTTGATAGGGTATTTTTTGCTCTGCTAATTAAACTAGATGGATCATTCTTTAATTGGAGTAGCAAATGAGATGTATAAATTTGGACTTGTTATTTAAAAATCTGCTTTATAGATGTGCATTTAAAAACAGTTTATCATCCAATATCCAGAGAAATGGTAGGTTAAATAAAATACATGTAACCTCTTTGTCTGGGTTGTTACTTTCATGGTAGGATTTTCACAAATTTAAGGTTGTGATGGTTTCAATGTCATAGGGCATTCAATGTCATGATCACATTTATCAAAATGTATACTACTGTTCAAAAATTTGGGATCGGTAAGATTTTTTTTAAATAATTCCTTGCGGAATAAAAGTACTTAAAAAATCTTACTGACCTCAAACCTTTGAACGATAGTGTATGTTTTTTAAATTTATTATTATTATTTTACTTTTAAATACTAAAAAGATGTCAGCACTGAAAGCCTTATGGGCGTTGCGCTACGGGCATCCTGAGTTCGAATTCAGGATCGAGAACATTTCCTGACCCCCTCCCCCCCCCCCCCACTTCGCTTCCTGTCACCTCTAAACTTTTCTATCATAATAAAGATAATAAAGAAACAAAATACTAAAAATATACTATTTCCCACCGCAACTGAAGAATGACCCCCATATTGCAGAAGCTTGCTGTAGAGATGGAAAGGGATTTCCAGATATTGATATGTTTTTTTGTAAGATCAGGTGGTATTTACCATAGGCGATCATCTGGATACCATCTGCTAACTGTGAAGAAATAAAGAGCAGGCTTCATCTATCTTCCACTGTTTTGTTGTACAAATTAATTATTTATCCATTACCTGTGGCCATATGCATGCAAGCATACAAATGTATACAAAACATAATAGTGCATTTCCTACTAAACTAGACAGGTGAAGCTTCGTTAATATTTAACTGCTCAGAATGTGATTGCCCTTGATCTAAAAACAGCGTCAGTCCACCTTCTGCCTACACATAAGTGTCCCTCAACCCGAGTCACTGCAGATGAGACAATGTGCTGAGTGTGAAAGCAAATAAATGCTACAACGACATCCATGCAGACAGGTACAGGCCTGTCATGTTCACGGTAATGGGCAGAGAAGAGACAATGGTCTAGGACAAGATCTAGGGCAGGATGGACGTCTGGCTGTTTCTTTGCATCACCCTCAGTAAGTAAGCAGCCTGACAGGTCTGTGGCTAAGGGACAATAGGACAGGAACAAGATCTCAGCTGGCATTAGTGCTGAATGAACAACTTTAATGGCTGATGTGAGGCTCTGGACCTTTGCCAAGCAGTGAGCACTCCTTTAATCAGCAGGCTGCGATGAGGGGAGGGACTCGAGGGAAATGAAGGATCCTCCCGTCACCACAGTATACTCTGCTTACCTCACCGAACCCCCAGCTGGGATTTGCCTTTATTTTTCCCCTTCTCATGGAAGTTTTCCCTCTTTGATGCTAATGACAAATCTACTGCACAAACTACCTTGCAGAGTGACCTCACTGTCCGAGTGCCACTGTGGGGTGATATTACTGTTACCGTCCCAAACCTTTGAACTTTTTGACATTGACATATTGCAACTGTTTAGTCATGGTATTATTCATTAGGAGTATCATTACTGCATCAGCAACCACTGAGAACTCAGTGAAGTTAGACGTGTTGTGAAACAAGATGTTGTAGCAAGATATGTCAGCCCCTGTTTCTTGTATATTTGTCATGTATTAATTCTAAGATCAGATGGATCTGTTCCAAACTGTGTCATAAGCGGATCATTATATCATTCAACAGGTTCCCCAAGGGCATTTTATTCAGTGTTTCTTAATTAGCCGTTTAATTTGAGGACACAAAACCTATTGCAAATACTTGCTGTACATCAATAATTATCTTATATATACACACTAATTATTTATTTATATTTATGCTACTATAATAATCAGTCTGTTTCACTGTAAAATAATAATAATTTAATTAGGAAGTTTAATTCATCCAGTATACATTTACTACATCAATAATTAATCTTAAGTATTGCAGGAAGTATTGCTTTCCCATACAAGTATACAAGAAAGACAACTTCTGATATCTGTATCTGTATTAATAATACTAAATAATTAAATGTTTCTCTGTAACAACGTGCTTGTATCACACAACTGACAGCATTGTCTTTAAATCTATTTGTGGAGCTGTAATGAAAAACGATCTGTTTAGAACGGAAATGAGGGATGTTTTGTTTCCATGCGTTGGTGACAACAGAAGTTCGTGCCTTCAGGAACCATCAATCCTCCAGAGTGGAAATTGTCAAGAGAGCGTTCAATTGTATACAACTAAAAAAAGCAGCGTAATCAGCAGGGCACATCCTGAAATCACTTCTCCTGAGCCTGTTTTACTTTACCACTCATTCATACACATTTGCTGGAAGTACTAGTGTTGTGAAAAGATGCTAAAAGAGGGAAAATCATGCAATAGTGGATAACTAGAGCAGAGAAAATTGGGAGGCAACCTGTGCTGGGTCTCATTTGTAACGCTGCACAGTACTTTCCATTAGATCCCTCAAGCGCATGAGAACAGGGCACAGCCAACTGCTCGAAAACAAGAGCTTTTACGCACACAAATGAATCACACAATTAGAGCATGTTAACATGTTAGCAGCATAGAGGGGCTTGCAGATTCAGTAAGTGATTAACCTGAGGATAGTCTGGAAATGAGACCGTGCAGTATCCAATTAACACAAAACCTCACACCTATCAAATACCTACACACTGAACTGTAATTACAGAGTGACTTATATTTTTTATATATTATGTGTGTGTGTGTGTGTGTGTGTGTGTGTGTGTGTGTATATATATATATATATATATATATATATATATATATATAGGTAGTTGACAAATAAAAATTGGACTGTGTCCTATGGTGTGACATAGCAAAAATGTAGAAAAAAAAACATAACATACAATTAACATGAGAAAAATGTATCTTAATTCTTAGAGTTACAAATAGCATGAGAGAGGTTTATATTCAATGTTTAGAGGTCAATGTTCAATGTTTTTTTTTTTTTTTTTACATTTTTCCGTCACACCATAGGACACATTGATACGTCAACTACCCATATATATATATATATATATATATATATATATATATATATATATATATATATATATATATATATATATATATATATATACTGTATATATACACACACACACACACACACACACACACTCATTCATCACATTTGTGCACTCTAAAAACAGCATATGGCATGTGTAAAAATGATGTTGTGATTTGCATCTTTCAGGCTAAACTTCCTATAAATAAACCGTCACATTCCAGGCTCAAGCGTTCATTAAAATCCAGATTAAATTAGCTTTTCATTCTACACACTGCAGGGTCACAGTCACAGATTTCTGACACCTCACTTCAGGCCTTGATGAGCCGAGCACAAATTCATGTCAGTGTTCCATTTGACCTCTCAACCCCGGCGTGACTCGGGCCAGGAGTGATTCTCCTAGGAGGCCCGGCGGGAGTTCAGGGGGGTGCGTGTGTGTAGTCTGACAGGCCCTGCGCAAAAGCTGATGAAAACAGTCACTCAGAAGCCATTCCAAAACAAACAGGCTCTCAAGCGAGGGCTGCACAATTGCTCACTGGAGTGCAAGGCAGTGGCTCACACTCCGTGCACCATCAGGGACCTGCTTTCTCCTGTTATGCAACCCAGGAGCGTGTTTTCCTATCTGCGCCACTCCCCAGCAGCTGTCTCCAATCTTGGCCGAAGGAAAAATACAGGGGGAAAAGAAAACTTGTGGAGCCAATACCCCTCTGAGCACTGTCCCCAGAGCAGCTCTCTCAGCAGTCTGTCATTCCACAGGGTTCAAGTTGCCCCGCTGCACCTGTTGCGTTTAAAGGCGAGGCACAGAGGGGGCAAGGCCGCCCCAAAAGAGCCCCCTCGCCCGCAGTGTCAGTTTACAAAAATCGCCCAGACAAGCACGACCAATTTTAGCCCTGGACCTGAGTCAGATCAGCTGGCTGATGTTGGGAATGAACACCGGGGGCTTCCCAAACAGAAGACCCCTGTTGCATCTAATTCCCCTCCGCTTCCCCGAACCCAAACACATTGCGGTGCAGGTGACTCGGCCGCTGCCCAGTGCGAGAACAAGAGTTCTATTAAAGTACACAGCAAACAGATTCAGGCTTTGTATATGCCGCCCTCCTCTCATTCAGAGCCCAGAACCGGATGCAGTCCACCGGGGCATGGAAAAAGACCTTAGATTGGGGGTAATTTAAGAAATTATATTTTTCCACTTCCGAACAATTACTGTGAATAGAACATTAGCAGCTGAAATGAACTCAATTACTCTGACAACACGTTTGAGCTACATAAGAATTAGAAAGAAACGTCAAGCGCAAAAGCTAAAGGCACTGTGTGAAACGGCTGCATCAGACTCTCAATTTTATAGCAGTTTAGAGTATTCTATTCTGATCTACATGTTTTCATGACTGAATTTGAGATATTTTCATTCTTCAGTTACAGAATGTGCTATGCAGGGCTAATTATGTGTATGAATGAGAAAAAAACGAAATAGTCAAATGTTAAAATAAATTTCCATTCTACAATAAACAGTCTTATTGATTGCTTTTTGAAATTCAGTGCTTGCTCTGCTTATCACAAACTTCTAAAACTAGTATCCAGCAAGTACACCTTTTTGGCAGCGGTTTTGTTTGTCTCCATCTACACATGGTTGGTGCAATAATACAGGGCTCTAAATTCTTCTGTGCAGCTGGGTTGTGTAATATTTAGAATTGGCATGAAATGCATAAATATGTAAATGTGAATGTAAATCTATCTATCTATGCTTTGTTAATAAAATTTAAAAGTTAAAAATAGAGTTTATTTCAGTTTATTTATTCATTGCATTCAAATTCAAATTGTGCATCATGTTTGTTACTGTAAGTCAAGTCAATTAAAATCTAGGAATTTAAACTGAATTTAGAAGGCATTCTCAACTCACTGTGTGGCAGGTCTAAACTTGGGCCTTGATCCTGGATGAACAGTAGGGCACATTGGACATATTGTTGGTCTCTAAAAATATGCTAGGCTGTCCTGTGAATGTCCCTGAAGGGCTCTGGAACATTCTCAGAGTAAGTGCATGAACCATTCATATTCTCTAAATATACGTCAGTGGTAACGTAGAAACAGATGTTCGCAAAGGTGAACTCTTAACAGCGTAAGTTGTCATGACTTCTGCAATGCAAGAAAAGAATTCATACTATTTCTGTTCTTTAAATCTTAAATAATATCACCAAGATACCAGTCTAGTATTGAAAACTCAGACTGGTGGATTTAAAAGCTGGTTGGACAGGCAGCTAAAATTGTAAAGTCCATTCTCTCTAGCGCAATGATTCATTCCAAGGCTAATGGGTTTGTAAGCAGAGAGGTTAGTGAACATGAATGGTTTGCTGGAGAGGATGAATAAATGAATTTCTGTCAATGAGCTGGGCTACAGTATTATCTATCACTCTGGAAATGCAATCCGTTCACGCAGCGGTGGCCTGGTCACAAGCCCCCCCTCTGAGAACCCCCCAGATGCCACTATCATCCCGGGCCACTGCATCGCAATCAGCTAGCAGTTCAAGAGCATCTGTTTGCGACAGGAAAACCTCAACATGCCGTGACATTATTTCCTGCAGTGCGAAACAAACACAACCATCAAATTTGCCTTGTAAGACTTTGTGAAGGAATGACTCAGTTGGGTGTATCTGTGTTAACTCATGTTACATTACAATATCACGGCCAGGTCATGACACGCTTAACGTTTCAGTTGTAAACTACACAAATGTTCCTCTCCTGAGGGGTTATTATGTTGCAGCCCGTTTCCAGTCAGATATTTGTAAACTGGTGCCATGCCATGAGCTTGTTAACATCTATTGTAAACCTCTCCGCTTTTGGGAAAAGAAATGACTCATTGAGGCTTACAGCAATTACTCCAACAATCAACAAGACCTGTTCGTTTACAAAGAACATCGAACTAGAAAACATCTTGAATTGATCTCTCATAGAGAGTTTCTGACAAGCTAATCACGCTCAACAAAGAAAAGATGCCAACTATACAATGACTTCAAAAACACGTTTGCTGCGGACTTGAGTTTTTTAGATCAGAAGATCTCATTTACATTAGTAGTTAATCAGTCCATTATAAAACAATAAGACAATCTAAAGTGATTTCAGTTCACTTTTTGCAGGAAAACTGTCTCATGATACTGATATATTTATGTATTATGTATACATACATGCATACATACATACATATACACACACATATGTACACACACACACATACAGTATATATTTAGTTATGTAGTTATTAAGCCTAGGTATTGGGTAGGATTAGGGATGTAGAATATGGTCATGCAGAATATGTGCTTTATCAGCTTTTTATCAGTTAATTTAACAGTTAATATGGTAATAATAGGCATGCTAATAATCAACAAGTTAATAGTGAGAATTGGTCCCTATACTATAATTATACTATAATTAATTTGACAGATCATCTAAAACCTTAGTAAAAAATAATTGTAGGTCAAAATCATTTTTATGTGTACTGTAATATATATATATATATAAATATATATATATATATATATATATATATATATATATATATATATATATATATATATATATATATATATATATATATATATATATATATATAAAATTTCATATTTATATTTATCTGCTGCACAGTTTCATATTGTCACTTAACTAAAGCCAAAATTAAAATATTACTCAATAATTATTACCTTTTACAACCTTTTGATTACTAGCTCACACTTTGACAGAACTGACAGAGTATATGAGTTTCTCAATCAGGCAATCAGGTTAACAACAGAAGCAGTTGCCTCATATCTCCAAACTAAACATAAGCTTGTACTTTCTTCTTGACATTTGCACTCATCCTCAACTATAGGATGTGAGCCTCCCTCTCCAACATTCAACATGAAATATGCATCCAATTATATAACACATTATATAATGCAGCCAAGACGTACTCTGCCATGCTGCGTGCAATAGCTAATTAAGCCATGCACAGCAAACACAACAGAGATAGCACGGAGCTGCTAAATTTAGGTTTCTCCCAGAGCCCATCCACAGAACGAGAGATACACAAACGGATGCTCATTCCCTCACCTAGATCCGCATTTTACATCACACAGGGGAAATATCCTGAGCTTGTTGGGGGGAGAGAAATACAGACCTGCAGCAGGATGCAGAAATAGAGGAGGACAAGAAGGCAGGGAGGGAGGGAGAGAGAGAGAGATAGAGGGAGAGAACATCCATCAAGGTTGCAGCATGTGCTTAAAGCACACTCACAGCCAGACGCGACAATATATTCAGAGATAGAGGGGAAAAAAACTGAGTGTCAGAAGGAAAAAAACATGATGAAGTGTAGGCAGAGAGGGAGTGTGAGGAGAAGGAGGGAGTAGTAAACAGTAAAGGGGGATAGAAATAGGGTTGAAAGTGGCCTTGACACAGCATAGTGACAGAGAGAGAGAGAAAAGTACACAGCAGCTGTCTCACTCCTCCACACACAGATCCAGGTTCTGTCCCACCAGAGGAAATCAATTCACCCCGCCACTGCCAGGGCTTCCAGGGCTGTGTATTTACACAAAGCAGATAGTCTAAGCCAATAAAGTGCTTCCCTCAGCAGGATATTTGTAAAAAGGCCAGACTACTGTTCTCTTTTTTTACTCTGGCTGTGCCAATCCAAGATTGAATATATGTAAAGCAAGACCCGAAGATTTCACACATCAACATCTAAGGCTCTGCACAGTAATTGGGAGTTCCCCTCTCAAATGGGAGCATACTGAGTCCCTACAATCCCAAAGTGGTTTGGCTGAACACCGTCGTACCTATTCAGGGCTAATTAACACAGTTAAGCTTCCTGTGCTCTCTGAGGGGTTCTTTGGGAGCCACATCAATGCATTTAGTTTAGGTAAACACAGCAAAGATTTCTGCGTCCTAAACTTTTCCCTCATCCCTCCCTGGATCTTCAAAACATTACTCACTGTGCTGCAAACTGGCAGCCTGTGACAGTGTTAAATGTCGGATGAAAAACCTTCAAACAGCCCCTGCATAAAATTTATGAAAAGGAACCTCAGCAAAAAAGCAACAATCATTGACAGGATTACAGTCTTGAGGACTGAAATTTGCTGCTTCAATATTTATATGCCCCGACAAACCAAAGTAGCCTTTTGGGACTTAAAATCCCCCCCGAAATTGCATCTTAGATTAAATACCTAGGCCATAAACCCAGCCCTAGTTGGTGTCCATCTAAACTAAACTAAATTAAACTAAAAGAAAACAAATACACCATGCAATATAATGATTCTACAGTGGTGTAACTACAATCAAAACAGCCTATATTTATAGGTTTATATTATTTACTCATCTATAATCCTTTAATGCATTAATTTAATTTAATTTATATTGCTATTTTAACCAATTTATAATTTAATTTAAAGCAAATCAAATAATAAAATAAAATAAAAAATGCAATAAAACTATTCCACAGCTGTATAACTACAATCAAAAAAGCCCATATTTATAGGTTTATATTATTTACTCATATATAATTATCCCTCCTTTAATTTAATTTAATTTAATTTATATTGCCATTTTAAATTATTTGTAATTTTATTTAAAGCAATAAAATAACGAAAATTATTTTAAAAAATAAATTTTTTAAATCTTGTTATCATCTTGTTTACATCTTTTAATACAGTTTAATGTATTATTAGTTTGAAAATGTATGTAATTTTATATAATTTGTAATTAATTTATAAGCAAATAAAATAAAATATATAATTCCACAGTGGTTTGAGATTAAAACTTAAAATGCCTAGGTTTATAGAAGGTTTCTATTATTTACTCACTTGCATGTTATTCCAAACCTGCATGACACAGACAAATGGAAAAATGTATTTTCATATTTTTTTTTTAAACATGATGGTGAGTAATCGATGACAGAATTTTCATTTTTGGGTGAACTGCCCCTTTAAATCATGAGCAACGAAAACAGTTTGCTCAGTACAGTACTCGAGGAAGGAGGACCACTGGAGCATGGAATCCACCAAACTGGCAAGCCACCACAGACCACAGTTCCTCAACACCATGGAAACCAGCAGCACGGGAGAACGGATGCACTTGCGATTCTTGGATGGGCTGCAGGGCAAAAATTAGAAGGTGAGATAGGAGACTAGCAATGTCAGTTTAACAAGGCTGCCAAGCTCACAGATGGGATGAGGAAACCGACAGAATTGAGATAAAGTGAAACCCCCCTCCTGCCACGCTACCGGTGCAGCCCTGCCAAGATCCAATCCTCCAGGAACAGCGCCTCGAGTCGCACTTAAAATGTTCCTGCTTTGCCACACAATTTGTTTTGGCCAGAGGGTGACTGGAGGGAGAAAGTGAGCGAGGCATGGGATATTTTGGTTCTGAAATCGTTTAAATGGACATCATACTCGCAGATTGCAATTCACAAGCCGTTTTCTTGCGTCGTTCCTCCAAAGCTTTCAAGGCTAGGAAAATCTTTTCAGGGACGTCTTGTGACTAACACTGTTTTGCATTAGGCCTGCGCACCTGACATTTCAAAGGAACATAATTTCACAGTGTTTGCACTTGCACGCACAAACGCACACACATGCTCGCACAAGCAGTCAGCAGAGAGCAGATTGTCAGCTCAGGCAGGAAGCTGAGTGTGTTCAGCATGGGCTGCTGGGAGCACCAGAGACCTGACACTGTGGCAGCTCACACTTCCTTAGCCTTCCCAGTACGCTGTGTGTGCATGTGTGAGAACGCATGTGTGCGCGTGCACCAGCAACACCTCCTCTCACTCGACCGCCCTGCATCACACCACATGTTGAGCAGGGGAAAGCAGACATCGCTGACATCACACTGAGCAGGTGGCTACCCCGCTCCGAAGAGGAAACCAAGATCAGAAAGTCGTCGAGCTAAATGAGTGTGCTTCGCTAAACGACTGTATAATCTTCCATATATCTCACAACCACAAAAAAAAATAAAAAATTCTGAAGCCTGGAAAGTGATCAAAAACTGATTTTTACTATCGGGTTTTGTGTTTTGACTATGAGTGTCTCATCTCTACCATACGACTAATTTATAAAGTCTCAGTCTCTGAACTGAAGATATGAATAAATATGAAAATAAATGATAAATCCTAATAAATTATTAATAAATTATAAAATAATATGAAGAGTTTATTTGCAAAAACAGATAACTCTGTTTTTTTATTTTAAAAAATCATGTTTTTATTGTTATCATATATTTATTGTGTTAGTTAGCTAGTATTTTTAGTTATTTTTTACCTAATCAAAATAACCCAACTGCGGTTTGATTGAGATTAACTGAAATGCACAATGAAAAAACATGATTTTTGAAAATTATTAAATTACAGAGTTATCTGTTTTTGCAAATTAACTCTTCATATATTATATATAAATATACTCATATATTAATACTCATATATATATATATATATATATATATATATATATATATATATATATATATATATATATATATATATATATATACATACTACTGCTCAAAAGTTTAATACGATTTTTGAAATGTTTTTGTTAATTTATTTAATCAAAAATACAATAAAAACAGTACAAATTTTGAAATATTATTACTACTGTTTAATCACTGATTTATTACTTCAGTCTTTAGTGTCACATGATCATTCATTCTAATATTCTGATGTTTTGGTGCTCAGTTGTCAGCAATAATTATTTTAGCAATCATTCTAAATATTTTAAGAAACCAGTGATACATTTATACATTTAGAATTATTAATTTGAAACAGAATTTTTTTTGTAATATTATTAATGTATTTACTGTCAGTTCGGATCAATTTAATGCATCCTTTCTGAATAAAAGTATTAATTTCTCTTTTGTTTGTTTTTACTCTTTCTGCCCTCAATAGTAGTGTATCATGGTTTCCACAACAATACTAAGCAGAAAAACTGTTTTTAAAATCGATAACAAAATATGAGAAGAAAATAAATGTTTCTTGAGCACCAAATCAGCATGTTAGATTGATTAAATAAACATTTCCTATTATCAATGTTGAAACCAGTTTGGTCAGATTGTCTCTTCCTGTTTAAGTGGGCAGTTCTTGGCCAGAATAAGCTGCAATGAGGTCCCAGTCAAAAGTCTGGCTATGGAAGACTAGGCTGGCATAATGCTGTCTCTCTTGAAACAAACCATGCTAACGGGGTCAGCTGTGAAGACAACCAGATGGACGAAACAAGGTAAACACACTCAAATAATGGCAAAATACTGATAGCACAGGTCTATTTTATCTCATCACACACTTCACATCTCTGGTGTTTTTTTTGGCTGTCAGTGTAATAACGTCTCTGTTAGCAATGCTTCCTGTCACACGGTGACCCAGGCAAGCTGGTTGATCATAGCGCTCGAGCAAAACAAAATGCCACCGTTTCTTCCACCGCACAAAGAAACAGTCGTTCACAGCCAAAAGCATTTAAAAAAGCATGTCATGAAGCGCAGTTACCCCCCTCCCTCGTCTTATTCAAAAGACTCCCAGCTTGCTCAGTGGGCTCTCAAAGCAGGGTATGTTTCAGCACACGTCAAGTCGAGGGCTCATCTCTTTTGCTAATACTGTCAGTGTTTTTATTTCTTTTTTTCAGAGAGACTGGGATCAATGCGCTGAGACAGACAGCTCGGGTCTTTGAAGCGGTGCGTGCCGCAGATACGGCGAGCGGTTGCACTCGTCAGAACCTATGACACGGCGTTTGGAGGCGCAGGCTGCTGATCAAGGGATCCGGACTCAAAGGAGGAGGAGTGGTGGTCCTTCCCTCCCTTCCTCCGTCCTCCTGTGATGAAGAGAAGCTTAACACAAATCAAACGCAAAGACTCAAAAGCATGTGCATCAGTAGCCAGTGCATCGAAATGCCTCAGAAACATGCTGGCCAGCACTATAAAAGTTTTGATCTTCAATTTTGTTTCATTTGTCAAAAAATAAAGTGATTTAGAGCTAGGTCGTAACCATGTCTTAACCATAGGGGAACCAAACCTGTTTTTTGGGGGGGTTCATTTTATTTAAAGGAATTAAATAGAAATAACTAGAATTTATTTGCAAACTATAAATGCAAATAATTTTATTTTAAAATACGCACACATTCACTTTTAATCATGAGCCTAAAATGCCAAAAACAGCTCTGTTAATGTTTCTTGTCTCAGCACATTATGAATTACATGAATCATGTAAATGATAGCCTATATTTCCAATTCAAAACAGCAAAATTTGACAAATTTGATTCAAAACAAGTAGCTTTGCATTACTGGATATTACTCTCGGTTGTTTAAAATAAAATATATAATTAAACAACTGTCGAATGTTTCTTACTGAGATTCTTACATTTTACCTCTCACTCTCTCACTGTTAAAACTAAAGCTGCAAATCATGCTTTTTTCATTTTGTAAACAGTAAAGCTGTTGATGTGACTAGACATCTCAATCTTTTTGACATTGACAAGTGTTAAGGTCCTTGCACACTGAGTCAGATATTTTCGTAAGCGTTTTTTGTTTTTTTCGTATTCGTCATCCTTTCCTATCAAAATGCTTGCTACGGATGCGAATACGCAGAATATCGAACCTGATCCAAAAAAAATTTATGACAGACGAACGTTTCGGAGGCAATGTGTAAACGTGATTGACACAACGCGAGGTCATATTAATTTTTTATAAAATTCCGAAAATTTCGGACTCAGTGTGCAATGACCTTTAGACCGTTGAGGTAGACCAGCCTAAAAATTTACATTTGCATCCTAGTAAAAAACAGAGCAATGTATAACAGAGTCTAATTGATATCTATGTTGGTTACATCCCTGAGTATACATATATGAAAAATCATACCATTTTTGTCTTGCTAGAGGTAAGTATCAAGCTAATTTGTGAGGCACATTAGACAAACACAATCCCATGATATTGTTGTTTCCAAGATCTCTTTCCAACTTGTCTGGAGGGACTGTTAAGGTGGAAAAAAGTAATTCTGTGACAGAGACGTCAGGTGAGTAATACGCTGTGGGTTCTGTCAGCACTTTGCTAGCTTTGATTCATAACGTCTGTAACTCCCTGCCTCAGCGGTGTGATATATAGTAAGAGTTTCCTTAGTTAGAACCTTAATCGAACCTCAAAAGGTATAAAAAAAATAAAAAAAACTGTATTCCAATCCAATGGCTGTGAAATAACAGCACAGATAGGAAATAATAAGGTTATACCTCAAGATTTGACTTGACAATTTGCCATCTCTATATGAGTAGAAAAAAATCTGACTTTAACACATACAGTAAATTGAATTACTGGCCTTTAAAACACATACAGTAAGTTAAATTACTGGCCTTTAAAACATAATCAGCCAGCTGATAGACCCAAAATAGGTATTTTGATGCAAAACCACTTTTGAGTATAAGTAAATGTGACTCACTGAGGTGTATTTCCAAGGCAGTGATACATAGAGCTGTACTACACCTGTAATCACCTTTCATGTACAGGGAGAACAAAGAGCCTTAATATGTGTCTCCGCTCACATGCCATAATTAAACTTTGGCTTCTATTAATCCCTGCAGTAAATTGGAGCAAGGGAAAGATTTAGCAGGCCATTCATCACTAGACTATGTGAAGATGGCAGTTTTAATAAAAACATTTTAGACAGTCTATTGGGTAGTCCAAAGCAGAGTTTTCTTATTTAGCAAAGAAGAACAACAAATTAGAAGAGCCATTCTGTCCGTGACATGACAAAATGTCTCATTAGGAACAGAAATGAACACTCCAGAGTATATGAAATGTTGGCAATCCTGCATGGATGGATGGATCAGTCCAAAGCTACAAGGAGGGCAAGAGAGGGATTATTAAAGCAGATGCAGATTCAAATCTTGTCCTCCATCACAAATGCCAAAAGATCAGAACCACATGTGTACTGTGCATCCAACTTTCAACTCTGTGCATCCAGAATTGTTCAAGTTTTTTTCTGTCTCTCACCTCATAAAACTCAATTATTGTAATTCAATCCACTGGCAGATTACAGATGTCCTGTAGTGGCCAAACAATGTGTTTTTTACAGATTTTTTTTTTTTAAGAAGCTTGGTGGCACATATTGTGACTCCAATAAATAGGGTAGAATAAATAGGGACAGAAATCATAAAGAATTTAAAGATTCCAGCTCCGATTTCTTCATGATTCTGTCCTTAATGGTTTTATTAGTGATTATTTTGTACTTTTAGAGAATAAAATTCCTCTGTCAAATGTTGAGACTCCAATAAGTATATCTAAAACAATTCTTGCAAAAGCAGTTCATGGATTTTTAGAGGCGGCATATATGCAAAATGTGGCCTTAAATAAATAAATAATTCACTAAACAAACAAAACAAGTGGACATAATTAATTCATTAATATCTATAAAATGCCACTGATGAAATGCAAAATGTATCTTTAACTACACACCACCATAGGAACTACTATTCATTAAAAAAAAATGACTCGTTAGAACAATTTGTTCATAATTTGTTCACAGGTCCAAATGTATGCTATTGATTCAAAAAAAGAACTGATTCATAAGAGTCATTTGTTGATTCGCTAAAAAGAATCACTTGAAATCACTTTCAAATAAGGAGCTTTTTGGAATACTGAGTCTCTTTAATTAAATTACTGTGTAAAACAATTAATTTAAAGACAGACGAAAACAAATGTATTGCAACATCACCCTTGATTCAAACTGTTACCTTTACTATTCTTGGAAATCTCCAGTTCATTCCTACGGGACATTCTAAGCTTAATTTAGAGAACAACAATTACCAAGGGGGTAATTGTTTAGCTAACTGACCCTTAGCGGAGGGTCAATTGTCAAAGGCATGACCTAACTTCTGCTAATTGGTCAAGTGTGCACGGTTATGGTCTGATGCCAATTTAATGTTCCTGAGGATTTCAGAAGCTGTTAATCTTACACAAACCTAATGCTGTTTGACACAGAATTAAGTAACCACTTCCTGATCCCCATGTGTGCTGTTGTTAGTCTCCCGACCAGAGTACAAACATCTTAGGGCACCTCTTGGCTGCATCTTTAGCTGGAGAGACCAACGCTAATTAATCACAAGCACCCTTCCTGATTGCAGGGAGACCGAGTGTCATCCGCCGCTCATTTGTGTCAACAGAAGCACACTGTCCAGCCTGTGCTCTGTTTAATAAGCACTTCAATGTACTGCTATCAAGTGTGAAGGACAGCTGCTGAGGAACAGCGTGGAACCACTAATGACAGAATGTTGGATTAATGACCTGGGAAGATGAGCCAACAGGCCAGTGTCAGAGGTGCTCTATTCCCAGCAGGGCACTCATCGTGTGGGCAGGGGGTGGCCTACCCCCTCTATACCCCTTATCACCGGCCAAATCCTCCATACGCAAGAGTGTTGGATGACAGATGACATACAGTAGGGATTACCTGCTTCATACCACACAATAGGGAAAGTACTCCATGCTTATAAGTAGGTCACCTTCAAAAAGAGGAGATAGGTGAGACTCCTGTTGAACAAAAATCAAACGATCATATGATCAAGAGAGGAAGTAAATCTTGGATGTGAACACTCATATAATGAGCAAACCAATGACTAGATAGTGTGCTAATACTAAAAACAGTAAAAATATATAAATGACTAAAATAAAGTCAAATAAAATAAATAAAAAATAAAGGCAAAACAACCCTTGAGTGCAGGATAAAATGTGTGTATAACTAAAATTATTAAAAAAAAATGTTAATGGCAATAAAGTTGAAATAATATTACATATAACTGAATATAGATGAAAAACTTTTAAAAATAAGAAATGTTTAAGTCGAAGTACTAAAATTACTAAAACTAAAATATAAAATAAATTAGAAATGTTTAAAAAACTGAAATGAACTAAAAAAGACATAAAAAGCATAAAACAAAATTCAAACTATTAATAAATACTATTACAGTATATAAATTATATTAAACACTGCATCTAATTAAAAGAAATAGAAAAATAACATTTTAGTATATAAGAAAAACTAAATTAAACAAAATATTCAAACATTTTATATATTAATTTTAACAAATGAAATCGTGTTAACACATCGTTAATATCTAGCATTTTAGTGTATTTTGTTCACATACATATTTTTGTAAACAATAGTTAGTAATTTAAATTTTACATTTACATCATGATGTGCATTTTTATGTCTGATCTATGAAATTTAAAAAAATGTTAACGAACATTTCACTGACAAAATTAACACTCACACTGAATCTTTCCTCATCTCTCGGTTGCACTGATTGCAACACACCCCCCCCAACCGCCCCCTCGCTACACCTTCATCCCATCGCAGCGAGAGTGGGGCGAGAGCAGCTCTTTTCGGCATGCGGGTGGCACGTGGGTGTGCTGAAAGTGAGGCGGGGAGGGAGGGAAGCGCTACTTTTTGCTCAGTGCTCAACGCAGCTGCCACCTCACCAACTCAACGAACAGCCTCTGCCAACCAATCCTACCGAGCTCAGCTCACCACCTGTTCTACAGAGAGCAAAAACAGAGCTCTCCTTGAATAACCCCCAATCAGGGTTTCCTATTTTCTCCAGCTTTCTGACAAACCACTGCCAACAAGTCATTATGATGAGCAATTACACTCGATTCATGTATTAGCCGGTAATATGATATAAACATCTTCCTCCGTCCAGGAATATGTGATCAACAACAAAGATTTGAGACAAAGGACAAAAACTAGAGAAGCCTAAGATCGTTTTATTTGGAAAACTGGGTGCATTAAAGGAACCAAAAGCCCGTAAGCGACATAAAACAGATTGTGTGAACAAATACAACAATTATCTTAAATTTAAAGTGACGACAGTCTCTGATTTCAAAGCCATCTGGTGCTATTTTACATCCATCTAGTAATCTGCATACTGGGTATTAGTAATGTAATGATGTTAGTAATCTAATGATGTGGATTTTCATGCAAATTAGCGACGCATTCTGCCGGTCATCTGCAGATGCTGGGTTATTAGATTAAGATATAGATAAACCATGATTAAAACAGAGGATTAAGTTAAAGAGGTGTCACATAAGTGCTGCTTTGTCCGCCTTTCACATCCGGAGAGAAAGATAGCAGTGCACAGAGGACTCTGCCAGATAGGGAGATACGCATCACTAGAACCCGGGTCTAGCCGCAGAAGTAATGGGTCTCTTGCTGTGATGCAATTCCACTCCAGAAACAGCCGTCCCCGTCTGACCTTATCGAGACAGCTGAGCACCCTCATACACGCTTGCATGTGGCAACTGAGTGAGTGGGCATG
Organism: Schizothorax lantsangensis; assembly: GCA_027422415.1. NCBI lineage: Eukaryota > Metazoa > Chordata > Actinopteri > Cypriniformes > Cyprinidae > Schizothorax > Schizothorax lantsangensis. The sequence goes on along the minus strand of CM049855.1, from coordinate 9,202,626 downwards.
AAAACCACAGGCCCGGCTTCAACTCCAGCACGCATCCCTCCACCTCTGCAGAAGCTCACGCATGCACCTTGTCAAACAGGAAGCCTGCTCCGTTGCAGCGGTGCAGCTTTTGGACGGTGTGCGATTTGCATTGACAAAGAGAAGGAAACGAAAGGAGGGCGTATTTCAGCTCTCTGCTTGCACGCCCTGTGCGGCGCGATGTGTGGGAGAGCAAGGCAGGACAGTTCCTGCTTGCTCTCTCGCTGCTTTCCATGTGCTTTGCCTACGGACACACGCCGCTCGCCTCACCTCTGTCTGGTTACAGGAAACAACAGCGCACACGCTTGTTGTCCAATCCTGGACTATTCAAATTCAAATGCTCTGTTATCTGGAAGTGGCATGAGGAAGAATAGAACAGCTGAGGGGCTGTGAGGTGCTGAGTATCCACTGTACAGCCTGGCAGTTAAACAGGGCCCAAAATACAGTTATTTAAAGGGGGAATTCATCCAAAAAAAAAGATAAATTTGTCATCATTTACTCACCTTAAGGTCATAACTTTCTTTTTTTCAGTGGAACACAAAAGTGTTTTAATAAATCTGAATTTTTTAAGAACATTCTATCAATATAAAGTGAATGGGGTCCAAAATGGTCCATACGACTAATGCACTACATTACATGTATAGAAATTAGCGTAAAGAACAATCGGATGTGGTTATTCTCCAGAAACATTCACCTACGCCCAAACTCTGCATGTTTATGAGAGTATATGGGAGAAACAATGCCCGATTCATGCACAGACGATTCTTTTGAATCAAATCTTTTCAATGAATTGGTGGATCTAGTTAACAAAACCAGATTTGTTCATTAATCAGACCGATCTGTTTTTTAAGTTTAATTTACTGACTTAGTGGACTTTTTCACATTTTCCCAAACTCTGCATGTTTGTGAGAGTTTATGAGAGAAGTGATGCCCGATTCTTGCACGAACGATTCTTTTGAATCAAGTCTTTTCAATGAATTGGTGGATCCAGTTAACAAATCAGATTGGTTCATGAATCAGACTTTTTTAAGTTTAATTTACTGACTCAGTGGATCCTTTTCACATTTTCCCAAACTCTGCATGTTTGTGACAGTTTATGAGAGAAGTGATGCCCGATTCTTGCATGAACGATTCTTTTGAATCAAATCTTTTAATGAATTGGTGGATCCAGTTAACAAAACCCAGATTGGTTCATAAATCAGACTGATCTGGTTCTTTAAGTTTAATTTACTGACTCAATAGACCCTTTGCATATTTCCGGGGTTCCCAGAAGCAGAAGTCATCACAGTTGAGTAAACTTCTATAGTGGTAAATGTAAAACAATTTTTGTGTTCCAATTTGCTCCAATAGAATTGGAAGAAAAATCAGTGAATAATAACTTGTCTCAACTTGTATGGATGATATTTACAATATTTTTATACTTCTATGGTGCTTTTGTGTGTTTTTTAAAGCTTGAAAGCTCCAGTTCCCTTTCAATTTCACAGACATTAGTCAAAATATCTCCTTTTGTGTTCCATGGAAGAAAAGAAAGTCATCAAGGTTTTGGAACTACAAGAGCGTGAGTAAATGATGACAGAGTTTTCATTTTTGGGTAACAACTCCGTTAACTTATTTTCCGACCCACATACAGTGTATCTAACGTAGCATTGGTTGTTAGAGAAAGGTGCGCTGCATGCGTGGTTGCTCGCAAACGGTTTAGGTGAATGAGAATGTATGTGTGTGCTCGTTGGTGCATGCGTACGAGTTTCCGTGTGTCTTTGTATAACTGTATGTGTGTGTGTGGGTGGGTGGGTGCTCTATTTCTGATCAGATGAAACACCTGCACATACTATTGTTCTGCTTGGGAAAGATGAGACTAGTTTTGGTCCCTGTGCGCCACGTGCTTCATTCTTTATGTGTGTATGTGTGCGAGGAACCTTTGTTTCTCTGACCCAATACACTGTTGTCTTTTTTGCTGTTACCTAATTAGTCAGCAAAGAGCTTGTGTAATCTAGTGACATGTCTAGCGGCATAATAAATTCTTAATGTACTGAATCGATACAGACAGATCAATCAGAGCAAGGGTTGAGGGTCAAGAGTCTCCCGTTGTGTTGAAATTCACTCGAAGGCAGACATACTGTATCTCCATTCATCCTCACACATGCTGCTTCCTGCTTTTATTCTTTTTTCTCTGTCTGTTTCTCTCTCTTCTAAGCTCCACTAATACAGCTTCTCTATCCATCTGATTCCGTCAAGGACAAAGCACAGTTCTGATAGGTTCCCATAGTAACAGAGTATGTGTTGCTGCTTTAGGGGCTTTTGTGCATTGTCTTCTTCGGCGGGGTTCATATAAAAGCTCTGGGCTGACCAATAGCTCTCGTTTCCCTCAAACCTCGAGCCGTCGTCGCAACCTGGAACCCCTGCAGCGGTTCAGATCATAAGCAGTCATCTCAGCATTGTATATCAGGGAGGTCGCGCTCTTCTGATGAGCGAGATTCGCCATTAGCATGATACATGCAACTGCTGACAGGGAAAGATTCGTATAATAATCATGCATAGTGTTTTTGCAGCGCCGTGTGTTTTACTAAGTCGATCGCTCATACTAGACCGCCTCCTCTACTTAAGGGCTAATGGAAGACTAAATGTATCAAGGAAGGATTTAAGTGATATGAGATGGCATAAAGGAACAGTAAACAGGCAGTGCATCTGGGTAAATTATGTTGTACTACCTACACACTATGTCTAAGAGATGGAGTTTGTTTCATAGTGCACACTGTAAGACTGACATCTCCCTGCAAACATTTAAATCAATATTATGTTTGATGGTTTAACATTTGAAAATGAAGAAATGACAAGTAATAAAATCATTATTATTACTTATGTTTTTTTTTATTTAACAGTAAAACTACAATAGTAATACTTCCTACAATGTTTTATTTAGTAATGTGCATATATATATATATATATATATATAAAGAGTTCATTTGCAAAAACCGATAGCTCCATTTTTTTATTCTTTCAGAAATCACGTTTTTTTTATTGCGCATTTCAAGTAATAGCAATCAAACTGCAGTTGGGTTGTTTTGATTAAGTAATAATAACTAAACAAATACAGGCAATTTGCAAAATTAAAGTTCATTGAAAGTATGTTTTTTTTACATATTAAAAGTTTGTTTTATAGCAAAAGCAGATAACTCCAACAGTTGTTTTTTGGCAAAAGCAGATAACTCCACATTTCATGTTTTACAGTTATAAAAAAACACTTGTTTAATCTTTGTAATCTCCTCAGATGACAATGTAGATGCCTGACAAACATTGTTATTGTTGTGATCATAGATTTATGGATGTGATTACATGCAATACACGGAGCTTTTCCCTCACCATTGTAACGTGCTGCTTTCGCAAGGATCCATGAAAACGTTTCAGCTTTTCGCCCTGAAGAAGATATCACAGGTTCATCAAGTTCGTCGAAATTATCCATCCTCGATCACTTTTAGTCAACTTTGATGAAACTCCTCTCAGCTAGCACGTCTTTTCAAAGTGAAAGTAGCCTTGTCACCTGACCTGAATACAGCGCACTGATTCGCTAAAATGGATTTATCTGCTTCTGTTCAAAAACAACAAGGGCGCTTGTCAGCTTCTGCAGTAAAACGTGAACTCGCGATGCCTTCAAAGTGGATATACTGGCTTTTTTGACAAAACATGTTTTGGGTAAAAACAAAGTGGGAGATATTACTATTGTAATATCACTGTAAAATAAAAATCATTATTATTATTTACAAAATATATATTTAAAAAGATTGAATAAAAACAAAGTAGGAAATATTACTATTGTAATTTCACTCAAATACAAATTCTTCTTCTGCAAATCATGCAGCCTTATTTGAAAGAGAATAGGGCCAGTCAATAAACCTGAAAATCCTCACTGTTTCAAAAGTTTAATCAAAAGACATAAACAATATGCACATCAATGTGATTTTAATGTTCTAAACAATTATAATCATCACTTACTAATTTTCAAATCCAGTCAAATCCAGTTTGCCATGTAAAAATTACAGCTAAAATAATATAGAATTCTAGAATGTTTTTTAAATGAAAAGCTATAGATTTCTGCTTTTAAATCCTCCAAAAAATTGGCCTCATTTGCATCCTCTGTAACCTTGATTTTTTTTTAGTTTTTAATAAAATAAAAATAATCAGCATTATTCCACAAATGCTGTTGATTAAGCTGAAACCAGAATATATCTTAAAAGACACAAAATTTAATGTATGCAGTCACGTTGCATGCACTTTAGCTTTACACAGCTAATTGCCAACATTTCAAGCAAGAAGAGCTTCTGGATGTTTTAGCCCTGACTTGTACAGAAAAAAAAAGATGCAAAGGAGTCAAATAGTTCAATCCCTCACTCTCCTTGCACAATTTCATTCAGTTGTTCATTGCTTTCTCTATATTTGGGGCAGAATGTGCACCTGATGACAATTCAAAGAGATTCAAAGATGCGCTGCGATTTCAGTTTTTTTTTTTTTGTCAACTAATTGTAGACTTTAAACATTAAAGAATAAGGCAGGAAGCGCTGCGAGTTGGCTACAACGTTTTTCTTGGATGGAAGAGCCTGACCTGACAGCCCCTTAGGGTGAAAAGTTTTTAGGGACAAACACCTACATTACACACACAGGTCAGACTGACCGCGAATTGTAATCCATAGACTTTAATTTGCCACATGAAAAACACTAAAGAACTGTAAGAATTGTAAGGTCATTACAGGAAGCAGGGATGGAAATTAACGTCCACCGGCCACTCGATTTCAAAATCTCCAGCCACTCAAGAACTTGTTTTTGTGGTCATGTGAAAATTAATACTGCATTGGTTTATTTAATCTCAGCTCAATGAAATAGACTTTTTTGCCTTGGATGATCCTAGAAGTTTTTTTTTCATTTTTTTTTTATCAATGTTTCTATACTTCTGTTCCACCTTTTGTGTGTGAAACACAATCTACAGACAACCATTTTAATGAAAAATAACATGAAAAAAAATATATAGGGGCTGTTTCACCTGGTCACTTAGGTTTTGTAATATAAATGATCTCTCAAAACACTTCAAAGTGTCATGAAACTGGACATGTGTATGCATCTGGTTGTTGACACCACATATGGAATTTTACTCCTCCCAAAATGTAAAAATAATAAACGTGTGAGACCGTGTTATACTATATATTTTACAGATATGACTGCGCACACAAGGATGAGCTGGTATCTCTTCAGCAAGCAGGCGCAAATGCCGAGTGAAACTGAAAGAAAGACCGCGCTCAACACCATCATTTCATTAAAAGTATGACAGGCTTATCTCTGGTATGCAGTGCGCTCCATATTGCGGTCTTTGACTGGAAATGAGCTGATAATTAATAAAAAGCGCTTTTGATCGTTGACTGAACTTCGTTAAATTTAAATTGCCAGATTGAAGATCGGATTTATATCCATTTTGTGAAGATTTATGTGGCCAAGTGTAAATGGAAACGTTTCAACAAATCAGATAGATATCAGATCAGAAAAACGCATGACGTGCAGGTGTAAACAGACCCATTCATAATCTGTGACAAAAATACTATTATAAACTAGGTTAGTGGATAATTAGCAGCAAAAGTTATTCTAGAAAGATTATGAGTGCACAATTTTATAAAATCTAAACATTTAGTGAAATAACATTATTTAGTGGGGAACAAATAAAATGAAATGTGAAGGACTAAATCTGGTAAAATGTTACACATTGCTCTTTGCATTGTTGTAAAATTTTTTTTTTTTGAAGGTTGCCTCAGTGTCCGCCGTCCGGGTGAAACAGTACGTTATGCTATTTTTATATACCCGACTGTAGGTGAGCAGTTTACCCGCCACAACACAAAATCACATTTGGCTGGTGGCGGGTGCTAATTTCATCCCTGATGCACATGCTGGTCAAAAGTATAACTGGTATTCATGGGTGGCACTAACGTCACAAGAATGTCATTTCGAAAAAAAAATTGAAAATATTTTTCAAAATGCCTCAGCATTATTTACTCAACCAAAAGTCATTTTAGTAACACGCACAAAAAATGCAAACGCTGACAATGCTGATGATAATAATGGGCTGAAAAATCAGTTAAAATGTAGATGGCAGAGAATTTTTTTTACAAAAATATGTGACCAGTGTAGACCGATTAATGAACAAATGACTCTTGAGCTGCTGATTTTTAGTGAATCAAATCAATGAATCAAAAATATACAGTGTAACTAGTTATTCTGATAAGCCAGTACTTTTTAGTGAATCAAAAACATACAGCACGAGCAATGTAGTCTGATTCCAAAAATAAATGATTCTTGAGCTGGTTCTTCAGTGATGAGTTGAATCCATCTGAAACACTGCCCTGCCCTGTATAATTAACAGCATTAGCAAGAGAGAGTTTCTTTCGTTTTAACTGAAATATACTCAAGTGAATCTGAATCTGAATCAAAAATCTGAATCAAGTAAAGCAGATTTGAATCGGGAGATATGCATCGATATCTAGCCATACTAAGCACACCAATCTTCAGGTTTCCATATTATTTGGCATTAATTCACTTCAGAAGATCGCATTATACAGCATAAATCCAAATGCTAACTTTAGTCCAAATGTGAAACTATTTTCCATACTCAAAGCATCCTTACCTAAGTTCCTGTCATTACCTTTGTTATTTTGACCCACTTATAACTCATCCCTTGCATGAAGAAGACTGGCAGCATGACCTTTTGACCTCTCCATGCCCACCACACTCACGCTTCCTGAGGTAAACAAGGGCAAATGCATGCCACTCAGAAGAGGGCAACGACCGCCTGACTGTCGTACAGCTGCCTTTCTTCCAGGGGCCGCATGTTTTTCCAATTAGCACAGCGTATGATAACCAGAAGGCACTTTACTGTCACCTCAAATCAGCAAAGAGCATCACAACACTCCTAGCCAATAGGAGTCAAGAGCAATCAAATGCCATTTGACCCAATGTGATACACATCGGCACGATAAACCCTCTCAGCCTTCCACATCGAAAACCAAAATATTAAAATCTGTTGCTCAACATTACCTGAACTTTACAGACTAAACACAAACAGAAAAGTTCAATGACTTGCCTGTTTTATCACCCCGAGCAAACTGTGGTTACATCACCAGACTGCTTCAGGCATGGATCAACATTTGCCACCCACAATACTCTAGTCCAGACAGACACAACAGTTCACACTCTACCTACGACAAACACACACCATAACAGACGTGACGGCACCACACCCTGAATCAACCAACACACGTTCAATTTACTTTTACACACTCTTCTACAATTTGCTCAAGGTAGTTGGTCCCTCAATTTTGTTGATCCACTGGCAGGCTTGTGCGGTGCCTGATGGTTATCAACGTATTATACGTCTATTTTTACGGTGCAAACTATGTATGGTCACAAACAGCTCTTTGTACCCTGAGCATATGGTTGAGGTAGTCTGAAAGAAAGAAAAACAGAAGAGGTCTGGCCTACAAAAAGATTGGCACACAACAGAACATATACAGTACATCAGGCCTACCTCAAAAACCTCCACTAAGACAATGCATGCATTGAAGATGACTGTATTCTAAAGTAGATTAGAAAGTTTTTTCTACTTTTACTATTTTCAGTTCCTCTTTTCGATTCCAGTCCCACATATTCGCTCTCTTTGTTATCTCGAACTCAACCCTGAACAAAGTTGACTGCAAGTTCATCAAAAGCGACTGAAAATAATGAGAGGCGAGAAATACTTCCCAAATCGGCGATGATATTCATCATTCTTATAATGAATAATTAGCCCAACTCAATTACCTGCTCATTAATTATTCAGCCCTATTAACAAAGCTCAGAAACTGCAGATTAAAAAAAGCGTGATAGGTTTCGAGTAACACACCCTTGCGCAAACGGTTCTGGAGATGCTTTACCAAACACACAGAAACCGATGACGACACTGCTTTACGAACTTCTGACTGATGCAGCTGCAAGCATAACATAAACACCTGTACTAATTTTGGCACAACGTATCTCAAACACATACTGTACCCAGTGTTTGGTTTTCTTGTCCTGACGATGCCGGGAATCTAATCCAGGTATACACCCTCCTCACACACCCTGTTCAGAAAGAGAAAAGATAATGTCATTAGTGCATGCAACACTGGTTTTATTAAAAAACACACGCACCAACAAAATAAGTACAGCAGTGTTCAATATGCCAAGTCATCTAGTGCACAAATTATCTATAATCGGACAAGGTATCTATATTTAATCACTACACATTATCAGCAAAGGTATGTCAGTGGGTTAACAAACTTGTAAGCTACTGAACTTGTGCAAATGTGTCCAGCATCGGTCAGATCCCCTGTCAATGCCCGCTAACCAGCTGTCACTTCAGCCTGACCCCATATAGGACTTACAAACAAGCAGCAAAGCAGCAAGAAACCACAAGCCACAGCACAACCAGCATTTCTTTACTTTCATTCTCATTCTTTTTCACTGCTCCTTCAATATCTCTCCCTGCCAGGGTCAGTTGCTCACCTGACATGGCATCCTTCAGATCCTCAGGGGCTCCGAACCTCCTTCCTCTCTGCTGTGGCAGTCGCGCAAGCCCGTACAATCACCATTCGCTCACGTTCTCTGCGAGAAGCTATTTCCCTACCGCTGTCTGCAGCCTTCTCTCTCACTCTCTCTCTCCCTCCTCCCTCCCTCCCACTCTTTCTTTTGGTTGCTCCCACTCCTGCTACCTTCACTTGCTCAGAGAAAGGAGCAAAAGAGTGAAAAAAACGATCATGTTTCTTCGGCGTAAGCAGCTGCTCTCTGATTGGCCGGATGGTCCGAATGGAGGCGTCAGCCACGGCGATGGCTGCAGGCATTAAAATAGGTCTCGCCTTGCCCTGCTGCTGCAGAAAACGAAAGAAAAGAAGGGCAGGAGAGCGAGTGCGAGCGAGAGAGTACCTCTTTTTCAAAGCAGGAAGGAGGGGAGGCCGTGAGTATTTCCTGTTGTGCAGCTGAAGCGAGCGAGGACGTCACGCGCAGCATTCGCACTCTGGCGGGGTGTCAACACAGACGCCGGCTCATCTTGACACTTTCAAGACAGCCTCAGGATTACAACACACACATGAAGATTACTCCCAGCATCTATACCGGATTCAGTTTAACACCGAGTGTTATGAGTGAGAGAGCTAGTTTTATTACTGCCATGAAATAGTAAGTATTACTGTATAAAATGTTACGAGAACATTAAAACCACGTAAAAGAAGCACCTCCGCAATCGCTCATCTCTGATTGTCTTCAGCATGGAATCGGCCCCAAGTATGTGGCTACTCCAGATCGTATTTTCCTCCTTAACCTTGTATTCTCGAGCAGAAATCCAATTATGTAACCTGAAGCAACAGGTGGAAAAGCACAACCCAGATGCTGGCTGGCATCCATTCTGTCACACTGTTTAAGCGGTGATACGCTTCAACTGTTTCCTTCCATACCAGAACCATGAGAACAAATCCTTCCCCTCATCATGCACACAAAAACAACAGTCGCCCACTGCACAATTTAGCATTTAACCACAACTGGTGCATGTCAGTTTTCCTGTACCAAACAGCAAAGCATGCCACAAGCAACCAACCCCAAGGTCATGGGTTTAAGCGATTAAATGTATACCTTGAATGCAAAAGCTGCTTTGGATGAAAGCATATGCTAAATGCATAAATGTAAACGCAATTTCAGTTCACAATTTGTTACAAAATTAGTTGTAGAAAGAAACAATTATCACTCAGAAGTCGCTAGTAAACTTCACAAATAATTACAAAGTAACTGACAACTGAACATGACATTTTTAAGTAGAAAGACCGAAATAGGCTAGTATTTTCTTGTCAAATGTACGCCAATAATTTTTTTTTTTTTTTTTGAACGAAAAGATGTACCGGAGACCTTGATCCAGTTAAAATGGCATGACCTCTAAAAGACTTGGAGCCAGTGCCTTCTGTAGCCAATGACAGTGTGGTTTGACTAAGTGCTAGAGAGTGACCTTTGCCTTCCTAAATTTGTGCTGAGTGTTCTCTGCATTTAATGGTTTGGTTTGCACCAGGGAACAGGCTGTCACAAAGAAAGCTTGTTGACATTTCCATCAAAGTGGCACATAAGAATTTGAAGCCTTTGATTATGCTTCCCTAATTCCAGGAACCCATTTGATTATGTTGGCATTACTGAATGAAAGCCATTTCGAGAGGTGAATCATAAGTGTGTGTGTGTGTGTGTGTGTGTGTTTAAAGTGAGAACATAAGGTAGGTCAGTTTACCTTTAAAATCGACTTTCCATCAGAAACAATTACAAATAAATTGCCAGAAAGCCTAGATGTGTCAAAGCTCAACACGGAATCAATGTGATTGATTCTGTTGTGGAAAGAATGCGTAAGGACATTTGTCAAACCTCCAACTCTGTCTGTTGCTTCTTGATGGATAGAACCCAGGTGATGGAAAACAAAATGATGTTTATGTATCATATGTCAGTGTCAGGAAGAGATACGATGGGTGTGTTTATGCATTGCACTGGACATATATATCAAGCCAGTGCAAAGGGCACTGGCTCATGTATTTGGCATAGTCAAATAAACTAATTTGCCTGATGGGTTGTAAATACTTGGCTACACCCTTGGCCCTGTCGCTGCTGGTGCGCTTGCTTGTTACATAACCCTACTGCCTATTCCTACCGGACATACAATATATAGTATCTTATATTAATCATGGAAGAACAAACAGTAAACATTTTTCACAAAAATGCTTTCCTGTAGCTCAAACAGTAGAGCATGGTGCCAGCAACGCCAAGGTCATGGGTGTGATTTCCAGCGAAAGCAAGAACTAAATTTTTTTTTTTTAAATGTGTACCTTGAATGCAATGTAAGTCGCTTTGGATGAAAGTGTCTGCATAAAGGTAAATGACAAAAAGAGTGTGGTTAACAAAATATATAGACATCAATATAAAGCATTAAAGCAAAATGCTGCTCCCTAAAAAAGAAAATCTTTGTATATTTTAGAAATGTCCTCGGCAAAGCTATATAGGACCTAAAATTTCGGGATACTTTAAATATGTATCTATAATAATAGTATAGCCTCCAACTAAGCTTTAACATGTAACTGCTGCTTGCAATATGTGTGTATGCATATGTATGTTTTGCATAAAAAATAACAAATAGCTGAAATACAGTATTAGAGCTGTCAATTTGGAAAGTTGTGAAAAATTATATATTAATTAGTGCTGTCAAACGATTAATCGCATCCAAAATTAAAGTTTTTGTTTATGTAATATGTGTGTGTACTGTGTATATTTATTATGTATATATAAATACACACACATACAGGATATATTTTGAAAATATTTACATGTATATTTATTTATATTTGTATAATTCATATTATATATAAATATATTTAATATAGAAATATAACATTTTCTTAAATATATACATGCATGTGTGTGTATTTATATATACATAATAAATATACAGTACACACACATATATTATGTAAACAAAAACTTTTATTTTGGATGTGATTAATCGTTTGACAGCACTAATATTAATACATTAACATTCTTTTGTATGCATTTTTGAATGCAATATATGTTGCCACATTAAAAAAAATAATAATAATTGTTCCATCCTATCACAGCATGGTCATTTAAAGCAGGTGCCATCCGATTTGAGCAACAATCGCTTGTCGAGAGTCTCCCTAAAGGGGCCCTTCACTGACTGAGAGCGCGTCATGGAACATTCCCGGAACGAGCCAAAGTCCCACCCACCTTCTCTCCTGCTCACACACATACACGCGCAAAGGCTGTGTGTACATGAAAATACAGATCACAACATTACCCATGCTGAACACAACGAACGGTCTGCAACACAAACAGCACAGACCCTTCAACATTAATGATATTCGCTTTCAAGATACCGATTCATGTCTCTTTTCGCACCAGCCGTGCAAATTCCTTAGGATATTACGCAATATTCACTATCTCCAACCAGGCAAACGGGGTATTCCCCACATGTCCCAATAAGCGGAGGAGACCCATCCGCAACTCATTCTCGCTTAATCGCGCTTTCAGAAGAATAGCACTCCCTGACATTCTAAGAACAAGGTGTACAAGACTAGAACTTACCGGTAGAATGTTTTCAAATCCGCCCACAACATTCCAAAAGAGTGTCAAACGCCACTGTCGCTCCCAGCTCTGACTGACACAAAATATCAGTTCAACTCGAATTGTGACGCAGAGACAATGCTGCAGACGCCAGGTGTTGGAGTACAATGTAGTGCGTCTTTGCTTCAGGAAGAGATGAAAGTGAGTTTGTCCGCTTCGGCTGGGGGGGGGCAGACGGGGTTATTCCTAGCGTCGCTTCCCAGAATAGAAAAGCGAGAGAGGGAGAATGAGAGAGAGAATCTGCGCGCGCGTGTGTCAGTGTGATTGTGACGTCAACGGATCCCCCAGCGCGCGTCCCCGTGGAGCTGCAGGGGGGGAGGGAGGGAGTGGGGTTGACCGAGACTACCCGCCTGCCTGGCCTCTTCCTTGTCTTGATAGAGGAGGGAACTCCCTTGGTGAAATTTCTCCAGAACGAGCTCCTCTGACTCCAAACCGCGACAGATGTCTTGTGTTCCTGCAATTTGATGCATCAGGGCAGGGCGAGAACGCACGGTGACATTAGGTCTACTTGACTTGCACATCGCACTAGAGTAATATATCATTTTGAAATGCCCTGAGAAGTATTCCTAAATGACAAATTTAGATTTATAATCTGTACCAAGATCTAGATGTTATCATCCATGAACAACTGCTCAATAGCCTGTGACTTCTTCCAGCATCACATTTTTCTGTTTTCTACTCTAAAATCATGGCAGTGACCTGTTTTCTCTGCCTCCATGCATGACACATATTGTTTAGGAAAGAAAAACTGTAGGCGGTAAATATAGAGACACCTAGTTCTGCATCATTGACAGTGCACACCAGGGCTGGATTGGTAATCGGGCATACCGGGCATTTTCCCGGTTGGGCCGACGCACTTAAGGGGCCGACAGAATATCTTTATTTATTTTATTTTTTTGCCAAGGACCAGGGACAGCGAGCAGCCATTGGCCCATTGGTTTGTCTTCTCTGTAAACCACCCAATCACAATGCGCTATAATAAACACTTTTTAATAAACGTAAATTCGTCCCCCGCACTTTTTTGATCAAGTCAAGTGTGTTCATAGAGGTTTCCGGGCCAATGCGAATAAATTTAGATTTAAATTAAAAAAGACACGATATTGTCGGACATGACGTTTTATTCTTATCCAAATCAACTAGATGCAATGATAGGCTACATATCTATTCTACACTACCAGTCAAAAGTTTTTGAACAGTAAGATATTGAATGTTTTTTAAAGAATTCTCTTTTGCTCACCAAGCCTGCATTTATATGATCCTAAATACAGCAAAAGCAGTAATATTGTGAAATATTTTTACTATTTAAAATAACTGCTTTCTATGTGAATATATTTTTAAATGTAATTTATTCCTGTGATCAAAGCTGAATTTTCAGCATCATTACTCCAGTCTTCAGTGTCACATTCAGAAATTATTCTAATATGCTGATTTGCTGTTCAAGAAACAATTTTACATATTTACATATTATTATTATCAATATGATAAATTATTATCAAGAGCTGATAAAATGTAAAACTGTAACTTGAATGCAATGCAAGTCGCTTTGGATAAAAGCGTCTGCTAAATGCATAAATGTAAATGTAATATACCATTCAAAAGCTTGGAGTCAGTATAATTTTTATTTTTTTTGGAGGGGGGGGGGGGGTATAGAAATTAATACTTTTATTTAGCAAGGATGCTTTAAATTGATCAAAAGTGATGATAAAGACATTTATAATGATACAAAAGATTTCTATTTCAGAGAAATGCTGTTCTTCTTTCTATTCATCAAAGAAACCTGAAAAAAAGCTTTTTTCAACATAATAATAAATGTTTTTTTGAGCAGCAAATCAGAATATTTGAATGATTTCTGAAGGATCATGTGACTGGAGTAATGATCCTGAAAATTCAGCTTTGAAATCACAGGAATAAATTACATTTTATAGAAAACAGTTATTTTAAACAGTAATAATAGTACACAATATTACACAATACAGAAGAGACTTCTTTAAAAAAAACATTAAAAATCTTACTGATCAAAAGCCTTTGACTGGTAGTGTATATCATATATATATATATAGATAGATAGATAGAGAGAGAGAGAGAGAGAGAGAGAGAAGTGGTGGTGGTGGTAGGCCACCTGGACCAAAAAATGCCAGGGCCGATTTTTTGTCCCAGTCCAGCCTGGGTGCACACACACACACACACGTTTGTTTCTGTGAATTGTGGGGACTTTCCATTGACTTCTATTACTTTTATACTGACCATACAATATTTTCTATCCCCTAACCCTAAACCTATCCCTTATAGAAAACCTGTTTGCATTGTTACACTTTCAGATAAACATCATTTACTATTTTTAATCATGTTTTTCCCTCGTAGGGAACCGCAGGCCGGTCTCCACAATGTCAAATATTTCAGGTTTTACTATCCTTGTGTGGACATTTGGTCCCCACAATGTAGCATAAACAAGTACACACACACACACACGACAATTAATAAGTTGATTACTTTCCAATATTACTTAAATGCCTCAAAATGCAGGCTTTTTCTGAGTAAAGGCTTAACCAGAAGTGTAAAATTATATACATGTAACATGGTCATTGTTCACATGTATGTAGGTCTTGTTTGGCCCCAAATAAAAAGAGATTGTTAAAGTAAACTATTTTATTTTTACTATTTAATTTTTTCTTGGCTATATAACCATACTTTTAAATTCTTGTTTGCGCATGAGGGGCCTCATTTATAAAATGTTGTGCAGAAACCATCCTAAATTTGATCTTACGGTCTTCTTTTCAAATATGCGTACATGTGATTCATAGAATGAACTTACGCGCAGAAAACGCATGTACGCCTCTCTTTCAGATGTGAATTCTATGAATCACAAATGATATTGAACTTGCGTGCAACTGAATGGCAAGAATACTCCGACAAGAAATAGTGTGTACGCTAAGCACTTTTCCACGTCAAAACCAGTTTTGACAAATATGAGCGTTGGCATGGATTTATGCGTACGCACTCTCTAAGATCAAATCTGAGCATACGCATGCTTTATAAATTTACCTACATTGTGGGGACTACATGTCCTCGTAAGGACAGTAAAACCTTGAGGGAAACCAAAATGAACGAATGCTTGTTTGAGGCTTTAGTTCAGGGGTAGGAGATATAAATTATCATTAGCTCACTATAAAATCAATAGAAATCAAGGGAACGTCCTGTTTGTGATATGAAATGTGCATGTTTGTCTTGCCAGGAGTGGTGCATCTGTTCTGTATTGTGTAAAATGGATTACTGGCTAGGTTAGAGTGGCTTATGTTTCCTTTAAGGAGCTTGTGATCACATCAGCTGTGACCTGGAGTTCCCATCACATTGGCAATAGGGAGCTCCTCTGTAATCCTCAGCAAGGGCATCCCCAAAGAAGCACTGGCATCTGAGTCACTCAAGCATAATTGACAGCGCACAGACATAAATCAGCATTGCCGGACGAGCTTAGACATCACAGTCAATGGCGCTTTCCCGCAGGAAATAAAGAGGAAATGGAAATGTCTGCACTTGACCCAAGGGGTATGTTTCATCAACATTTATCAAGTCATCTTGTTGCACTGGTTGGCGTTTACTGATCACGAGTGCCTGTGCAGGTGTCTGCGTGTATTCAGCGTGCAAAGTCATTTTCTCAAGGACACCAAGGGTGTTCCCAGCAGCACAGAGCAGTTCTCAGTTAATTATCAGTGAACCAGATAAAAACACTGCTCCGTGCTATTATAAATGTTTGAATGTCATGAATCACAATGCACTTTTATTTCCCAGAAGTGATCACCACTAGACATTCCTAGAAGCAAATCATAACTCCCATGACTGTTATCACTGAAACATATTTTTTATCCTTAACCTCCTCCGCATCTTCATTTATATACTTCATTTATATATGTCTGATAAATGTTGCATTAATACAGATGTAGTAGCTTTACACTTCATTGTTTACAAGCAAGGAAATAAAGGGAGGGTCTTTATATCTGTACGTGCTGTTGTGCCACAGCTCTTTGTTTGTGAATGTGTGCATGTACATATTTGTGTGTGTGTGTGTGTGTGTTTGTATTTAATCAGAAGTAAGAGCTGGTATTAGCAAGAGTATGACTGACTCATTCTGAGATGTTTTACATTAAACATTACATTAAAAAGTAATGATATATATATATATATATATATATATATATATATGCTTTGCTATTCCTTTCTGAAATAAAGCAGATCAGAAAGGTTTATTTATGAATAGGTAATCCAAAGCCACATTCTTCATAATTAAGATGTCAAAACAAGCAGACAGCAGCAAACTTCCTCATGCTTTCTTTGAGACACAGAGTCCCACTTCTCTTCACACTTCAATAATCTGAGAGAAGTCACGTACACACTCTCACATACTGTATATATATGACACAGAGGAATACAGCCCAAGGCTGGATCTGTTTCTCTGGTAGAGATGGTGTAATATTGCTTCAACAGCACTCATCCTGCCAGAGCTTACACAGAGGGATCTGCCTCTCCCTCTTCCACTCCCAGTTTTACCCCGGTAATCTGTGACTATTGTGCGGCTTTCACATCCCCGTGATTAACCTCATACTCAGCAACATGTCATTCTCAGGAATCCCAGAGCTTTCTTTCTGCTCTTATATCACTGCCAGGAAATTACATAAGAATATGTTACACTTGACAAAGGTCAGGTTGTCTGTGCGATAAGGCAGGGAACTAATGTGTGAATCCTTGCCAAATAACTCCTTTCATCTCATGTAAGCTGTAGACCGCCCTGTAAAACTGACAAAGGCCTGGCAAGTGGACACACCTAAAGTCTCAGAGTCCATACCATTTCAAATACTCCTTTGTTGGGTCTGCTGACTATAAAGAGAATGCTGCTATGATTCATTCGTTTGTTCAATGACAAGATGTTACCTGACATGCTTTCTAATGAATCCCAAATCTTAAATTAATATCTGTTGAAAGAACATCAACAGTGTCATTAAATTCATCTTTATTATTTAGTTTTTCCAGATACTAAGATTTTATCTTTTGAAATATTGAAATATAGCAGTTTGGAAATCGGTGTCAAAGATAATTTTCAATGGCGGTCATACTGTAAAAAGAGGAGCTGGTTTGAGGAGCTGCCTCAAGACCTCTGCTGGTTAAGAATGATATTGCATTATCTTCTGATCAAATTTGGGCAATATTTTATTACTATTGGTGATGTTTAAAACATAATTTTAATTATAAAATGAAAAAATAAAATAAAGTCATGGCTGTCATATAAAGCACTACGGTTAATTTTTTTGGGGGTCAGATTTTTTTTTTATGGGACGCATTACATTGCTTAAAAGAGACAGTAAAACACGTATATGGTTACAAAAGATTTCAAATGACTGATATTCGTTCATATACTGATATATCTTTCTATTCATCAGACAAAAAAAATCCTGAAAAAAAAATCACTATGACCAAAATATTAATAACATAATATAAAAAAATAGCAAATGTTTTCAATATTGATGAGAAGAAATGTTTCAGCATATCAGCATATTTGATGCCTTCTGGAGGATCATATGACACTGAAGAAAAAATCTATAGCAGCTGAAAATTCAGCTTTGCCATTACAAGAATAAATTATATTTAAAATGGTATATTTAAACAGAAAACAGTTATTTTAATAGTAATAATATTTCACAATACTATTGTTTTTATTTTTTATCTTATAAATACAGAGAATGAAAAAGACTTACCGCCCCAAAACTTTTAAACAGTTGTGTATATAAATAAAATAAAATAAAATATTTAATAACATTTAATAATATAACATTTTACTAATTTCTTATAATATGCCACTTGGTTTTATGCCATATGCATTAGCATTTAGTTTGACCCCTAACTGCGTGGTCAACCTCTAGCAGTAGAGTACACTGGTGCCTTTTAATTACTTTCTTTTTCATGGTCAATATGACTTTCAGTGTGTGCTTCCTCATCCCCCAGAACGTCTATCTCATTTTCCAGGACCCTGGAGACCGCACAGAGGCCCCTGCAAAAAGGCGGTTAACATGTTTTCATGAGATAAAAGCGCAGTGATTGCGGACTCCTCCATCCCGTGAGACCAAAGCGCTGTGTTTGAAGTCAACAACTGACAGAAAGCGGTAAAACATTGATGCCTGGCAGAGCACAGGTTTTCCACAGTGTACTTGGCACACATGGATTCTGCCCTCTTGTTTTCCCACAGATCAGGAAGGACATCATTCTCACAATCAAAACGTTTGTTTTAACAGCCACTGGCCTATTTTTGACTTTTGCCTGTCTGTCAAATGCAGTTATATCCATATAGTCAATGAAAAAAGCTTGTTATCTAAATAAAGTCTCTTAATAGAAGACAACACAGTCGTATTGAAGCATGACTGCTGATATAGTCTAAAAGTCTACAGTACACCAATGAATAAAAATAACACTCTTGGCTGAACACTAAATTAATTCAATGAAAACAGTGTATCAATGACTCTGATATAAAACAAGACAATAACAGGACCACACAAGCAATTCTAAGATCCTAAAATGATATCTCCCTTCCACAGATAACACAAAATTTAAAGGAATATTTCACCCAAAAATGAAAATTTGCTGAAAATGTACTCACCCTCAGGCCATCCAAGATGTAGATGACTTTGTTTCTTCATTGGAATAGATTCGGAGAAATACAGTATTATATAATTTGCTCACCAGTGGATCCCCTGCAGTGAATGGGTGCCGTCAGAATGAGAGTTCCAAATATAATCCAATCCATAATCTATAATAATGCTTCCTCCAGTGAAAAAAGTCCATCCCCTGTTGTCCTCTTACATCAAAATCCACCAACATGTTTGTTGAGAACTCTTTAAGACTGTTTTCACTTGCTGGTGCTTGATTTGTGCATATTTCTCTCTTAATTCAGACTAAATGACTTGATAAAGCAATATTATGGATAGAAGACTTGTATTTTAGTTGGAAGTGACAGTTTGAAGTTAAAAACATCTAAATCAGGGGTGTCAAACTCAGTTCCTGGAGGGCCGCAGCCCTGCAGATTTTAGTTCCAACCCTGCTCCAACACACAAACCATGTAGTTTTCAAATTAGCCTGATGGACATGATTAGCTGGATCAGGTGTGTTTAATTAGGGTTGGAGCTAAACTCTGCAGGGCTGTGGCCCTCCAGGAACGGAGTTTGACACCCCTGATCTAAATGATGGATTTGTTTATTACAAACACACAGCTTGTGGATAATTTACATTACTTGTGGATTATTGTGATGCTTTTATCAGCTGTTTGGACTCTCATTCTGATGGCACCCATTCACTGCAGTGGATCCATTAGTGAGCAAGTGATGTAAGGCTAAATTTCTCCAAATCTGTTCTGATGAAGAAACAAACTCATCTACATCTTAGACAGCCTGAGGGTGAGTACATTTGCAGCAAATTTTAATTTTGGGGTTAACTATTTCTTTCATTTAATAGTTGAATAATTTATTTGCACTTTCAGTTAACACTCTAACAGCCTGAATGACTGATTCATGATCTAAAATAAAAGCCAGTAAATACATATAAAAAAGGTTGTGTGCTTTATTTCTAAACAAGAGTCTGGTGAGTGACCTGTTGCGAACAGGTAATGGAAATACTTCAGCGTGAGGAGGCGAGTTATTCTAATTCAGTCGTAACATCCAAAAGCACCTGCCCGTTATTATTGCTCATAATTCTGTTTGCCCAGCTCTTATGCTGTCATGGTGGATGTTTGTGCTTTCTGCACACTTTCTCTATCTCCAAACCAGTGAAAGTACAGTGTTTACACACCTCTCATTGACCATCTGTCTTTTCACACCTCTCCATTATGGATACACACCTTGTGCTTTAAATATCTCTGCAGGTGTGTGTGTGTGTGTGTGTGTGATCTGTATATTTGGACAGACTGTGACCACAGACCATAAACGGTAATGATGAAATGGGTGATGTGACTATGGAAACCCCACTGCTTTCGATGAGTGTTTTATATACACACTGTATCATTTATTGCTTGTCAAGATGATGATGAAAGCCGCCGGCACAGTAAACAACACTCAAATCTCGAAGTCCACAGGGACAATTATAAACCTCACCACATGCATCATTCATTCTCAAGCAAATGGGCCATGAGAAAGAGGAAAGATACAGGACCCAGACTTGCAAGGTTATGAAAAATTCATATTTGAAGAAATGGCAACCTGTCAAATTATAAACATGATTTTGAATTGAATAAGACACTTATTGATCAAAAATACAATAAAAACAGTAATATTGTGATTACAATTTAAAATAACTGTTTTCTATTTTAATATATAATATATATATACCTGTATATATTTATGATGGCAAAGCTAAATTGTTAGCAGCCATTACTTCAGTCTTCAGAGTCACACAATCATTCAAAAGTCATGCTGCTGATTTGTGTTCAAAAACATTATAATCAGTGCTAAAAACAGATATGCTACTCATATGAATTTCACTACTTATAATCAAATTTAAATGTGTCCTGTTTGCTGAAATGGAATTGTTAGTGCACAACACTGAATACCTGAGCTCTCAGTGAGCACAATGTGACCGCTGAAGCTCCTGCAGTCCTGCCAACCTCCATCCAAAAAGCTGATAATCTGTGTTGACGTTTTTTGATTAACCGTAGGACAGTTATGAAATCAAATTTGAATCTGGAGGCAATTGTAATGAATGAATAATATTTCCTCATTATCTGAGGGATTAAAGTCAGAGTGGGAGGTTTCTGAGAAGGGACATCTAATTGGCAAAACCAGGACAAAGGTATAAGCAGGAGGAGGGCGAGCGGGCAGATGTGTGCGTTCGCTCTCTTCATTAGATTGATTGGGCAGACTTTGATGTCTGCAAACAAGTCCAAACATCAGTGCCCGCACCAGTGTTTGGTCCATAGCATTACGCTGTTGTAAACAAAACAACATTTTAATGAGACACTGATAGACTATTTATAGGCTGCTACAATGTCATGCTGGTATACGTACGTAAGGGCAACTCAACCTAATTACCTGGGATCTTGTTGCAGATCTGACTAGAGATTGATAAGGGGGAAAGGGATTAGCATGACTTTCCCCACATGACCATAAATGTATCCAAAAGACAGATATATTGCTCTACGCGCCGTCTGTGAACTGCATTAAGACTTGCGGTTCAGTGTCTTAAACTCTCTTTTCAAATGTGGTTGAATGATGGTTGCCACTGCACATTTATTGGCTATAAGCTAGGCTATGAACTTTCTTAAGTTAACAGAAAATCGAAAGAGACATATAGAAAGCAGACCAGGCCAGCCACACGTCTATCACCTCAGCAGGCCTTTTCACAGTCCACTGCTTTTTCCTACTGCATTACAAAAAGCAGTATTTCTTCATATAATTCATTATACATATGTTTGTTCTTGTATTACTTGATAAACTTGAATAATACAAAGTTTTATGTGGCTCTCTGGTGTATGTGATTCTGAATGATTAATTGGAATGCTCAGTGTGAGAATGTTCCAAAAACAACTCAGTCATGACAATTCTCGTCCATTTGTCCATCTATTGCAGACAGCATAATTGATTATAAAGCCAGAAACATACAGGCTTTTCACACTGCACTTAACCCCAGGTTATCATTCTTCTTAGCTCCACTTTTAACCCCTGGTAGAACCCTTACGAAAATTAGCCATGGTTTTATTATAGTAAATGTAGTAATCATGTTTTGTGGCGTATTGATTACCTTTTATATAACCACAGTTTTACTACAAATACCATGGTTAAACTATAGTATAGCAAAACCATGGTTATTTGTGGTTAATATGGTTTACCTGTAGTAACCATGTTTTTTTTGTTGTTGTTGTTTTATTTGTAGTAAAACCATGGTTAATTTTCGTAAGGGAAGAACGTTTCACACCTGTAATTAAGAAGAGGAGATAGCGCCGCCTTTTACCCAGAGTTATGAAAGGTTGTGGCTAGAATGGATATACGGCAGGAAACTAACAATAAATAAATTGTTCTACCTAGTTTTGTTTTATTAAAGTCTACACCTACGCCAACCCTAAACCTATCCCTTACAATAATGCAAAAACTGTAATTATTGTTGTACAGAGTGACAAACAAAATTATGCTATATTGATGTGTGCATGCCCAGTAGCAGCAGCTGTTTCCCTTCTAACCTTAACCGTTATGAAACCCTGCACTGGGGCTAGGTTAGCGCCGCTTTTGCGATGTTAACTCCGGGTTGCGGTGCCAAACACCTAAAGTTTAAAATAATGAGGTTTTAGAATGTTAAGGCTAAATGCCTAGCAGCAGTCACCCAATCGCGGGCCTCATACTCGCGTGCTTTGGACAGTTATGGAAAACCCGCGCGTTGTATAAACACTTGAAGGGAAAAAATATCAAATGGTTACGGAAAACGCATCAGTTGGAGTGATGAAGAGACCGCTTTCTTACCTTTATGGTCCAAAAAGTCCTTTCAGGAAAACTTGATAGTACAGTCGGCACCGCAGGACTGGAAATGGGGGATGGGGGATGGGGGAGGGGGGGGGGGGGGCGTCTCATTTCCAACTGGTTAGGTTTATTTGCAAATTAAAGTGATTTCTTTCTATATTTTATCCATTCAAAAGACTACGATAGCGATCCCAGTTCTGCACATAAACCTAGCGAGATATATTTTTGTCTATGGTTGGATGCCCAATGCCTTCTTTTGTGATTGGCCATAATACCTGCAGACTGCAGCCAATAGAAATGCTTCTCTATCGGTGCGCGTGCTGCTCCTAAGCACAGATCATGAATGCAGACTGCAGTTTTTGTCATTCATTATAACAAACAAAGTGTAGAGAGGATGTAATAATAGATTTAGTGTGCAGTGTAGAGAGCTTCATTCATTAAAATGGAAGTTTGTGAGATCGCGATGAACTAAGACGAGTGACAGCTTTTAAAGGGAGTTTGCAAATGTGAAATTAAATTTATACGACAGTTTTAAACATTTTAGATTTTATTCAAAAGTTAATATTAAGTGACTTACATTTTAGGAACACTATTGTCTGATTGTGCTCTATTTCGTCAACAAAAATAGTTCCAAACAAATCACAGATTAACAGCTGCGCATCTCCAAACAAACACAGAGCTGTTTCCTTTATGAATGAATCTTTTCTTTTGAACAAATCTAGTGAGTCAATGATTCAATGACCCATTCATAAAGAGAGTCATTTGCTTCGTTCCTAAATGAATCAGCCGTTTGAACGAATCGATTGAATTAATGATTCAGTGACAAAGATAGTGACTTGCTGCCACCTACTGGCGGTTTCAGTTTCATTTTTAAAATATAAATTGAGTCATTTAAATCCTTTAATATTTCTATATTCAAAACTTTATATTTAAAACATTAATTTCATAACATGTTAATACCATCTCTGAGTCTGTCTGTAAATATTCCTTAATGCCACATTTGTGTTCTTCTGTGCCTTGCAGAGATGATTGTTGATGCTGATTTAATTTGACTAGTAACTTATTCTTCCTGAATGTATCTTATTATTTTAATTGAATTTATTGTTTAATTAAAATTTTCGATAAACGTTTATGAATCTACATTTTTTGGCACAAAAGATGACATACATTTAATAAAGTTAGAGGCATTATAAAGGTGAAAAAAAACCTTTAAGGGGTCAAATATCGCCTTTGGGAAGGTTAATTTCTCTCAATGATCAGAAGGTGTTCCTAATCACAAGTGCTCCTGAAAAGAAATGTAAGCGGCGTGGAGTCCATAAGAATGTAAAGTTACCTTTTAAAAACGAATTGAATGTAAAGTTACCTAATTAAAATGATATCTTTAATTTGGCCAGAATTGCAGGTGTCTGTCTTAATATCCAAGAAGGTTTAGAGAAAATATGAAATAAGTTTAATGTTATTATAGATAATTAAATAGGCTACTTCCGAAAGGTCATCTAAAATTACCATTTATTTGCATAAAGAATGTTTCTGGAATAATGGATTCTATTTACTTATTCATGTGACTTATCATACTGATATTACAATAACTAATCCAGTGCTATCGTTTCCAGGAGCGCTGCTGTGGTTTCTGGGCCCCCTGAACAGTATATTGACTCGGCCCCCCCTGGGTAGAAATTTGAAGTTTGTGTATTGATTGATTTGAGATATAGACATATAATAATTAAGCAGGATAATGTACAGTCAGCTAGCCATTATTGCTAAATAAACCCTAAGAAAACCAAAACCAAAATAAAACAGACTGTCTGGCCTGACTGACTATATTATTTACTTAGCAAACATGTATTTCAAGTGTGAGATGGGGAGTCTAATCTGTGTTTTCAAGACTTTTGGCACTGTATCATACTAATAAACACACTGAGATCTACTCTTGCACATATATTGCACATGAAATCTAAGCTTTGCATGTCAGAGAGCTTGGGGCCAACTGAATGAGATGAAGTTTTGGGTTGCTGGTGGACCCACTCATCTAGAACCACATGCACATGTATCTCACTCAAGTGCACTTACTGTGAACAAGTCTACCTCAGCTCTGGAAACTTATGCACGTTCCCCACAGCTAACCACAAACTGTGGAGCACTCCTGCACTCTGGCAGACCCCATCAAACCCCACAGTAGGTGAAGAGCCTGCACAGCAGTCAGCGTGCCTTATATTTTCTTTGCATTTTCTCATTTTGCTCATGGGGCTCAGGTCGAGTTAGATAAATATGAGGTTTTGAATATTTCAGGGGAAAAAATGATTTTACACACATCAACTTCAGTGACCTGATTTGTTTAAGATATAAAAAGCAATAACATGCTGGTAATAAGTGGATTTGGCTGAGATAATATGGCATGTGAGTGACAGTAAATCCAAACATAAAAACGTCCACTTTCATAACATTATTTGAGATGTGACAGCTAAAACTGTGTATATTATGCATATTATCCCTTGATTTGAAAAATAAAAAAATTATTCTGTCCTAGGTAATATAGAGATTGTCCAGTCCGGGTCACAGGAATCACACCAGCCCCTGCAATGCTGCTTTAAGTGGAGGCAGGCATAGCTTTTTAATCCTCATTCCTCATCCTCTTAAATGGCTAGTTCTGGGAACCATTTGTGTGCCTGTGGCAAGGGATTTTCCACTGTAAACCTCTTTGGCTGCCGTATTGTATCATAATGCAGGTTTTACGGGGGCAAAAAAAAAATCTGCTACTGTCTGACATCTCTCAAACAGTGATGGACTCAAATGGCCAATTATAGGTTACAGTTAAACTGTTCAGAAATGGGGTTGTGAGAAAGGGTTATGTTTTTGAAGGGTTATTTATGTTTCATTGTATTCTGGTCGCTTCTATACCTGGTAAGTACGTAAGTAAGTAAATCAATAAATAAATAGCTTAAGTAATAAAAAAAAAAAAAAACAATAAAATAGTCGAGATGTAAGTTTTCACAAGGTAACCATCTCAGTAACCATAGGTTTTCAAAGGTCCAATTGGTCAAATGTGTACTTTTATGTGTATTTATGTGGTTTAGAATGTTGGTTTTAACCACCACAGTTTAGGTCTTTAATAATGTCCAATATATTGTTCATGGAATGTGTTTTTTTTCACTGAAACATTAATATTACTACTTTTTAAGAACCTTCAGAGAACATCAAAAGTAATTTTCTCATATTGATAAAAATGATAAATGATAAAATGGAATGTTCCTTTAATGTTCATATATGTACACACACACACACACACACACACACACACATTTAAGCATGTGTATATGCAGTGCCAAAAGTTTGGGATCAGTAAGATTTTTAAAAGTTTCTTATGCTCATTAATGCTGCATTTATTTGATCAAAATACAGAAAAAAATACTTTAATTTTGTTAAATATTATTGCAGTTTAAAATAACAGTTTTCTATTTTAATGTTCTTTAAAATTAAATGTATTCCTGTGAAGCAAAGCTGAATTTTCAGCATCGTTCCTCCAGTTATCAGTGTCACATGATCCTTCAGAAATCATTCTAATATGCTGATTTATAATCAATGTTGGAAACAGTTGTGCTGCTTAATATTTTTTGGGACCTGTGATACTTTTTTCAGGATTCTTTGATAAATAAAAAAGAACATAATAAATAAAATTGATAAATAAAAAGAACAGTGTTCAAATGTCAAGTGTTCACACACACACACACACACACACACACACACACACACATATATAAGCATTAGCTAAAAAAAACATTGGACAAAAAAAACTGAACATTTGAACTTTCAGAGAATTTTTAACCTTTCTTTATATAGGAATGTTAGCAAAAGGATCTTAGAACATATTTTTGTTAACTGGGAAATTAAAAAAGAACAGTGTTCAAATGTCAAGTGTTCACACACACACACACACACACATATACAGTACGTATATAAGCATTAGATTAAAAAAAAAAACATTGGACAAAAAAACTGGACATTTGAACTTTCAGAGAATTGAACCTTCCTTTATATGGGAATGTTAGCAAAATGATCTAAGAACATATTTTTGTTAGCTGGGAAATTAACTGCATCTTTTTTTTTCCACAGCCAATGACGGTGGAAATTGCAATCATTTTTGTAACTTTTTTTTTATATATGAACATACACAAACTGCCTTCTCTGACGATAAACAGTAAACAGACTACAAAGTGTGACAACACAATGACCTACAATAGAGACTAAATGTTTCATCTAAACATTTTGTGCTATATTAGGACAGTAAACAAATCCAGAAAAAGATTACCTAGTGAGAGACAAGCGAAAAGAACAAACAAAATAAATCCCCAAAACTCAGTGCTGGTACTAATCAGCGTGTCGATACAACGAGCATGCGCGGACACAAAGAACAGCGACCCACGAGCTGCTCCGCACAGGCAGCGATGCTTGTTACTATAGCAACAACCTCTCGCGCACATCCGCCGCCTCCTCCCCACCGCACAACAGCATCCCTCTGTCAACAGGATATTTCCCGAGACGGAAATACGACGGGGGAAGGAAAATGGCGCTCATCCCATCACAGATCCTCAGAGTAGCGATACTCCTCTCTTATTTTTCCATCCTCTGCAATTACAAAGCCATAGACATGCCCGCGCATCAAACATACGGCGGTAGCTGGAAGTTTCTTACGTTCATAGATTTGGTAAGTGCATGTGCATCGTTCCCATGCATTGCCTGATGCATATTTATATGAGATCTCCATAATGCATTAAATAGACAGGCCCCTGTTATGCTGAAATATGCAGGTTCCTGCAAAAAGGAGTCCAAACGCCAACACAAAAAGTCTTACGTCATATTTACTGAGCATTAAACGTTAATCACATGACGTAATGACTTTTTAAATCTCTAATGATGATGTCATGCTTTTCATATCTCACATCCTCATTAATAATGAATCTTCTTCTGAAGGCTTGTGCTGAATTACGAGCAGTTCATAGGAGGACAAATTAAGGGTGCATTTACAGTTTTTATCTATAAACTGAAGCATCCTTTTCTTTTGTTCTGGCACCATAAGGGACCAGTCTGTTCGAGTAAATGCAGGTCACATTAGGCTCCAGCAACTGCACGCACGCACATACGCATTGACTGTTATGACAGTCTGTGAGCCAGTGACTCATGTTTTCCACATAAACAGACCATTTTCTCCCCCTTTTTCGAAAAGTGATTTTTAATAGCAATAAAAGTTGTTTTGTTACACTTCACATTTACACATCTGTTCCAGTGCACTGTTTGCTCTTTTTTTCATTCTTGTTTGGGAATAATCTCATGTACAGATATTTTCTGGGCAGATGTGTTCGGATTATCGTGGATGGAGCTTTTTCAAACCTTATGCTGTTTCATAACACTTATGATGTTTTCTCAGAATCCTTAGTACTTATATGAGATTGTAGCGCACTCTAGTCACTGCACTACAATTAACATATTGTGCAAAAGTTTGGGCTCAGTAAGATTTTATTGTTTATCTGCAAGGATGCATTGAAGCATCCTGCAAGTGACAGTGAAGACATTTATAATGTTACAAGATATTACTGCTTCAAATAAAACTATTCATCAAAGAATCCAGAAAAAAAGAAGAAATAAGAAATGTTACTATATCTGCCAAAATGGTCGTACCCCAAACTTTCATTCAAATACATGTACAAAAATGGTTATTTTAATAGTTTTGGTAACCTAAAAAAACAGTGATGACAGTTATAGGTTTATTCATAAACTCTTTCATTGTCCATAAGCACAGAAAAACTAGACTCACTTTCACCTTCAACCATAAAGAGATAGGGAAGTGATTTATTGTTTGCGCTGCTTTGTGTAATAGTATAATGATTAATTATGACAGCATTTAAAGACCTCTGACACCACTCATAGCGTTGCTATAATGAACCTGGATGATGAGGCTGTGTGAAACTAATATTAGAACAGACGATAAACACATGTCACATTCAGAGAGGCAGATTATCTCATCTTGGCACAAGAAATGCAAGTATCTGGATCAAATACTTGCACTCACTATCCACAACTGATCTACTCCACTGTAGCATTGTTGCATTTATTAACACTCTAAGTAACTACCATTGTGTTAACTGTGATTTTAGCCATTTATGTTTTCATCAGGCTTCATTAATTATTAAATACAGGGGTTCAGATTTGGCTTTCCATTCTCACAATAGGACACTTGAGGAGCCTAGAGCTGATCTCTCAGTGTCATATATAAAGAACCTGGTCAAGTGTGGCCGGAAGCTTTCAGTGATCTGAGAATGAGATACCCGTGGATTAATTAGCAGAGTTTAATTAGCACAGATGCACAGGTTTTCTGAGTGTATCATTACTGTGATGAAAGGAAGCCTATATTTTTGTGAGAGCAGTTGCTATGTTGCAAACGCTTTGTAACTTTAATTATAAAATCTTTGATTTTAAGACAAATAGGGTTGGGAAAAGTCTGTTCACAGTCTGAAATGGTGCATTTGAATGCATAGCATCTGAACTACAATTGCACATTGTTTTATGACATTTATTTTATCATGAATGCTAAATGTTATTACCTTAATTTTCTAAGACTGTCTTGCAAGCCACTGTTTCTGCAGTATACTGTAGTGGTCTATTGTTTGATAAGAACTGAGGTTTCCTAGCCCAATTATTATTATTCCCAGCCTCAAACAAGCAATTCACTAGATTTCATGGAGACTTAAGTCTCAGTCCAGGAATCCTTGTGGTTGTTTATAAGCACAAAATAAGACTTTGTATAGCTAATAAATGATTTTATGCCTCTATTGGCTTCATGTCCTTAGCTGTTTTTTAACTCTCAAATTATATGAGAAAAGGATGAACGTCCATTTTTAGCTCAGCTAAAGCAAAGATCAAAAGCAGTAGTGAGGGTAGAGTAAGAAAAATAAATCATTTAGGCGGCTGGTAATAGGAATTTAAGACTTTTCCAATAAAAGATTGGTTTTGGACTAATCGAACATTTATATGAAGCCTTAGCAGGGCTTCTCCTGTCTTCAGACACCAGGAAACAAATTTAGGAGCAGAAAGATAATGAGGAATGAAATATTAAAGAGGGCATTAATGGGAGACTTTTTTGCATGTTGGATATCTGTGGAGGAGATATAATAAAGAAACTCTCATAATTCCATAATGTCTTTCCATCTCAAATTAATGTCAAAGCAATCTCCTAACGCTCTCATCACGAATGTTCGCTAATGGAAAATGGGCTAAAAAAAAAAAGGCATATTAGCTTAAGACGAGAAATAGGTTATGGAGGAAAGGTTGTCTATTAAATTATTCCAATGGCAGTTTTCTTGCAGCCTGTCATGCATTGGAACATTTTAAAGCTTGTCAACTGTATCTGTATATTGTTCTGTTTTCTGTGATGTGAGTTTGTTTGCTCTTGGAAAATGATGGCGCTTAGAAATACTCATATTCTATTTTGAGACAACCAAAGATGAATGCATGACTTTCATCAAGTTTCCCTTCAACTTCCCTTTGTGTTCCTTTTAAAAGACAGCTTTGATTTACATGTCAATGAGAGGCCTTCCAAAAAAAAGAAACACACACACATTGAAATTTTATATCATTTATTTATTTATAACAAAAATGGACCAAGCTACATCTCAGTCAGTTTTGCCTGCTCTTTTCAGTTAGGGCTTAAAGGAATATTTAACACATGAAAATTTGTAAAATAAAAAAATATCCGGCCATCCAAGATGTAGATGAGTTTGTTTCTTCATCAGAAATTTAGCATTACATCACTTGCTCACCAGTGGATTATCTGCAGTGAATGGGTGCCGTCAGAATGAGAGTTCAAACAGCTGATAAAACATTATAATAATAGACTTGGTCGGCATTGCTTCCGGCGTTCCGCCCACAAAAACGTCATATCCATTTATGCCGTGGGGGAAAACAAACCATTTGAATTAACGTGCGGAGACCTTGTTAAGTGCTTGATCTTTACTTTTTGTTATGATTTCGATAGATTTTTACTTGGTGCAATGCTGAAAAGTTGCTGTGTAGAGTTCTGTACCTCTAAAAAGTTATACAACGTACAAAACATATCAAGCTTAATATTTATATTTATATGAACTCCAGATAGGCTACACTACTTACCCTGAAATGACCTTCATAATGAGTCATTAGTCCCGTCCCCCTGCACCGCAACCCAGGTCTGATCATGATGGGGCTTTACAGTAACCCTCTTTCACATCACAACCAAATAAATGTCACTCCCTGATATTTTGTGATGATACCAAGTCTATCCACAAGTAATCTTCATGACCCCAGTTTAAATCTCTGACATATTGACTTTTTGAACTCTTGACGGCTAATATCTTAAAAGTTATACTGTGAAATATTGTTAAAATTTAAAATAACATTTAATTTATCTTACAATGTCTTTGTCACAATGTAAGAGTCAAAATGTCACATCATTGTTCTTAGAAGTTGCATTTACAAATCTGATGGGACATGTGACCCATTTCTTCTGGGTATACTGCATTACCTTTTCCTAACCAGTGTTTTATGATTCCCCATGTCAGGTCATTCAGGCGGTGTTCTTTGGAGTGTGTGTCCTGACTGACCTCTCAAGCCTTTTGACAAAAGGCAGTGCCAGTATGGAGCAAGAGAGACAGTTGAGGAAGCTGATTAGCTTACGAGACTGGATGATGGCTGTTCTGGCCTTTCCTGTTGGTGCGGTATGTATAAACCACCAATCAGATTTCTTGTTTTGCATATGTACACTGTCTGAACTGACTGAGATCTACAAAAATACTCTTTATTTTTGTTAGTTGGATCTACATCTGGAGACTGTAAGCAGTGCTGCTGGCTCAATGAGAATATGTTGATGTTCAGATAAAATCAATGCTTAAAATCAACATTGAAAATTGGATTGAAATTGAATAAAAACACCAATATGGCCAATTTTTAAAGTGAAATAGTGAAGTGATCCAAATTATTACTGTGGAAAGAAATCTAGCGTTCAAATAAAGCTTGGAAAAGTTTAAGCTTTTATATAAGTATGCAAACATTGCACTTTTTTGTATACCGAAAATCAGCAAAAGTCATTGGCTGCTAGCGGTGACTTACGGTGCGGTTAGTTTAAAGTGTGTGAACCTACCATAAAATCTCTGAGCCATCAAGTTCCATTGTTAATGTGTGGGAAAGAAAAAAAACAGTACAGTAACGGAACATGAATGCAATACTTTGTCTGAAGCTGCCGTCCCCTCCCACACGTCATTGACATTAAGATGTTTGAAACCACAGAAAAACAGAGGCGACTATTCAAAACTTGTTTCAAGCAATAATTCAGTGGATCTAAGAAAGGAGAGTTGTGTATAGAGCATATTTGTAGGGGGTGCCAAAGGTAAAATACAGCTTGCTGCATATGCCTGACCAATGGTTTAATATTTTTGCAACTTTGCAGTTTCATACATTTGTGGACATCTATCAGTAGTGTACAGTATATTTTTAAAGTTTTTGAAAACTCACAAGGCTGAATTTATTTTATCAAAATAAATAATATTGTGAAATTATTACACTATAAATAACTGTTTTCTATTTTAATATATTTTAAGCAAAAATATCACATGATCCTTCAGAAATAACTCTAATATGCTGATTTAGCCTACCTCTCAAGAAACACTTATTATTATTATCAATGTCAAAAACAGTTGTGCTGCTTAATATTTTTGTGGAAACCATGATATGTATTATTTCAGGAGTAGAAAGTTCAAAAGAATGGCATTTGTTTGAAATATAAATCTTTTTTTAACATTAACATTATAAATGTATTTACTGTCACTTTTGATTAATTTAATGTATCTATATTGTGCAATCCAGTTCAAACGGTTACTGTGTCTTGTCTTTGTAGGGCAGAATAGACACTAGGTGCCTTTTAGATCTGTATTTAAACCATCAAAACATTGACTCATTTAATAAGGTACAATAGGCGAACTAATGGAAAAGGCATGAGCCTGCATGTCTGGTTAGACAGCATCTGTATTCTCTTAGCATATACTGCTATATCTGGCCACATCCACACATGATGCTTTGCATAAGGGGACTACAGACACCAATACACATTGTCTTAAATGTAGAGCCTATTTGTTTTGCAAATGCCCAGTCATCTATCTGGCACTGCCACAAAACCATCTATGCTATAAAATCCTGTCCTGTGAAGTGAAGAAGGAAACACTATGTTATTTCTGTTTTTTTGTGAGTGTGAGTGTGTCCATGATGACCATCAGATAATTGCATGGAAAATATTAAAATTTTGATCACAAATGTTTTGCTTTGTCTCTGGCTGGCTAAAGAGCTTTTAATATTGCATGGCACAATGTTAGTAAGGAGTTTAAGATGTCAAATGACAGTGTCAAAGTGACTTAAACCTTAAGTGGAAAGAAAATTGACTCTGCTCATTTCATTTTAATGAAAGAGACAGGCATTCCACTTACATTGCAGCAAGGAATCACTAATAATGCCACAGCCATATCACCCTGCAGCCCAAGACCGGTTGCCCACTGAAGCTAAGCAGGGCTGAGCCTGGTCAGTACCTGGATGGGAGACCTCCTGGGAAAACTAGGTTGCTGTTGGAAGAGGTGTTAGTGAGGCCAGCAGGGGGTGCTCATC
Source organism: Schizothorax lantsangensis (assembly GCA_027422415.1). NCBI lineage: Eukaryota > Metazoa > Chordata > Actinopteri > Cypriniformes > Cyprinidae > Schizothorax > Schizothorax lantsangensis. Next base: position 9,169,252 of record CM049855.1, on the reverse strand, counting down.
CTGTGGTCTTTGTGGGTCCTAACGCCCCAGTATAGTGACGGGGACACTATACTGTCAAAAAGCACCGTCTTTCGGATGAGACGTTAAACCGAGGTCCTGACTCTCTGTGGTCATTAAAAAAATCCCATGACACTCATCGTAAAAGAGTAGGGTGTAACCCCGGTGTCCTGGCCAAATTCCCTCCACTGGCCCTTGTCAATCATGGCTCCTAATAATCCCCATCCACTTGATTGGCTCTATCTCTCTCTCCTCTCCACCTGTAGCTGGTGTGTGGTGAGCGCACTGGCGCCGTTGTCCTGTGGCTGCCGTCGCATCATCCAAGTGGATGCTGCACACTGGTAGTGGTTGAGAAGAGACCCCCCCCCCCCACATGACTGTAAAGCGCTTTGGGTGTACAACAATACACAATAAAGCGCTATATAAATGCTTCATTCATTCATTCATTCATTCATAATGGCTAATATGGCTAAAATGGCTAAATAAAAATACCAAATTAATTCTATAGTGTGCAAATACACTACAGGTCAAAATATTTATAGAATGAATTCTGAAGGATCATGTGACACTGAAGACTGGAGTAATTGCAGCTAAAAAAAATGGTCTTTTCCATCAATGAACAAATTACATTTTAAAATATATTTTAAAAAGAAAACATGTATTTTAGATTGTAATAATATTTTGCAATATTTCAGTTTTTAATCTATTATTGATATAAGAAAATGCAGCCTTGGTGAGCATCGGAGAGTACTTTCAAAAACGTTTATAAACTTTGTTGTTAAATTTTGGCCAGTGTTCTCTGATGACTAGGGCTAGACTGAATGTTTTTTTTTCACATTTTCCTTACTGTTTTTTGGGGAAATTCTGCAAAACATAAAACAAAAATGAATAACAATAAATAAATATTAAATACAGTATTGTATTTTTAAATATAAAATATACATAAAGATACTTTTTTATAGCTTTGACCATTGCATCATTCTGTGGGTATTTGTAGGTTGCAGATTCTCAGCGGGACTTAACGAGATGGCAGACAGAGGAGGCTTCCTTGTTAAGCTTGTTAGCTTGTTACAAGCTTGTTAGCTTGTAAAAAACTGAGCAGCCAGACAGCCATGATACAAACACAAAATAGATGCTTGACTTGGCCCTGGCCCTCAGACTAAGAGCTGGGCATGAGGCTCAGCTTACAGCCATCACAATGAGCATCATTAGTGCTGACGTTAATATTTGGAAACAGGCTCTGCTGTGTTTGAGTGATATGCATACTTTGTTAGCCTTAGCCCAGGTCATTTCCTGGCACCTGTTAGTGGTATATGTGTCTCGCTGATATTCACTCTTCTGCGATGTAGACTCAATGATACAATGGGACCAAATTTAGTGCCATCTGCTTAAAGGAACACTCATTTTCCAACTCCCCAAGAGTTAAACAGTTGAGTTTTACCGTTTTCGAATCCATTCAGCCGATCTCCGGGTCTGGCGGTAGCACTTTTAGCGTAGCTTAGCATATATCATTGAATCTGATTAGACCGTTAGCATCTCGCTCAAAAATGACCAAAGAGTTTCGATATTTTTCCTATTTAAAACTTGACTCTTCTGTTGTTACATCGTGTACTAAGACTGACGGAAAATGAAAAGTTGCGATTTTCTAGGCCGATGTGGCTAGGAACTATACTCTCATTCCGGCGTAATAATCAAGGAACTTGATGTGAGTGCAGTCACTACCATGAGTGCAGCAGGCGCAATGATATTACGCGGATATTACGTGGAGTGTTCCTTTAAAGGAATAGTTCACAAAAAATAAAACTTTGCTGAAAATTAACTCAACTCCATGCCATCTAAGATGTAGATGAAGGAACAGATATGAAGAAATTTAGCATTGTGTCACTTGCTTACCAATGGATCCTCTGCAGTGAATGGGTGCCGTCAGAATGAGAGTCCAAACAGCTGATAAAAACATAACGATAATCCACAAGTAATCCACATGACTCCAGTCCATCAATTCACATTTTGTAGAGCAAAACACTGCATGTTTATAATAAACAAATCCATCATTGAAGCCATCATTAATTAACTTTAAACCATTGCTTCTGGCCATAAACCATAACACAGCTTCCTCCAGTGAAAAAGTCCATCCCCCATTGTTCTCTCATATCAAAATACATCAACATATTTGTTTATAACTGTTTGGACTGTTTTCACTTGTAAATTATGCCTGAACTGTGCGCATTTCTGTCCTATTCAGACAAGACAAACTTTTTCACTGAAGAAAGCAATATTATGGAGAGAGGACTCAATCCCAACCCTTAGATGAGATTGAAGTTAGTTGAAAGAAAAAAAAAATCTTGATGGATTTGTTTCTTACAAACATACAGCTTTTCACTTCCCAAGACGTTAACTTATGGACTAGAGTTGTGTTGATTACTTGTGGATTATTGTGATGTTTTTATCAGCTGTTTGGACTCTCATTCTGACGGCACCCATTCACTGCTGAGGATCCATTGGTGAGCAATACTAAACTTCTCCAAATTTGTTCAGATGAAGAAACAAACTTGAATAGCCTGAGGGTGAGTAAATTTATAGTATATATTTATTTTTGGGTGAAAGACCTTTGTCTATCCACATTATTTAGCAGAAGTAAGCTGTTTTACTATTGTGAATGTGACTTCTGATTCATTAGTTGCTTGCTATAGGTAAATAACTAGAACTAAAACTATTTGCATTACAAACCAGTGTGTTTATGATTACGATAATACATTAAAATGATAACAAACACCAGATTGCAAAATCAAGCTGCATAATAGACTGTTTTTGTACAGCTAAAATAACTGGAGGTTGATGACACTGGAAGGCTTGCACATTCAAGTTACAAATGGCCACATCCGCTCTTATGTTAAAATAAGGTGGAAACAGTATGTCAGGCCTAGGGATGGAGCCTCCAGCTAGCTTGGCTGGATAATAGAGAAGGTTTGGTGCTTGTTATGTGGTTTATCCATAGTGCCCAATGAGAACGGGCAAATCCAAATAAACCACCTGTCCAGCAATTAACTTATTTAACTTGCGCTTTCAAGATGAAGCCCGACGTTTACTTGAAATATGCTTCAAAAGCACAACAGTTCCCTTTCACAAGAACTATCCTCATAGTGCCGCCCGTTTATTTGGGTACGGCGACCATCATCCAAGCTCTTACTGGAAACAAGAATCCTGCAAAATAATCTTAGACACCCAAACCAAACAGAAATCTGTCACGCCCATAAATGAGGCCCATTAATGCAAATACGTTTGAGCAGTTCAGGATTACAGCAAGGGAAGTGAAATTCCTCCTCGGAGAGCCTGGGACTTCAAACGCTCTTTCACGAGGCCTGCATGCTCCACACCAACGTGCCTGTTTTTAACAGCGTTTGTGATGTCCTCATCATCTTAACACTGTCCTTTTTCACAGAAGGCATCTGTAGCTCCAAGTAAGTGTTGGATAAAAGCAAGTAAAAAGAAGTCAGCTCTTAGGGATTAATTATGGTATGCTGATATGAAAATATGAGCTGTGTGTTGGTTCACTGTGCTCATGGCTGGTTTTAGTGCTTGTCGTGGTTTTGCGCAGAGATTGCGTCCTGTAGATGAAGAAATCAAAGAGGATATTAGACAAGTTAGACTTTTCGGCATAATGAGATGTGCCGGCATGAGGCAGTCTGCCGGAAGACCTGCTGGGAATCTGGGGGTGAGGAATGGGCTCAATTTTAAGTCATGGCGGGGAGTGAGAGGTCTTAAAAAGTTATGAAGTCTCTGAAGATAAAATGAAGTTGCAAATTCAGAAAAGTCCATAATTGAGGTGGCTAGCACCCGATAACATACAAGAATCATTTACTATTCTAATGCTTGTTCTGTGCTGAATCATATAATCATGGGAAAAAGCTTTAGCATTGTTGGTTTAAGCATGTTCAGGAACATAAATGGTTAGTATCGGACATGTGACAGTAGAAGTGCTTCAGTAGTATAGAGAATTTGCTGTACTGTTTATCCCACACTATGGGTATGTTTACATGACAACAGTGTACTAAAAACTAAAACGGTTTGAGTGCAGATGACAACATTGTCAAAACAATCCCCGTTTACACGGATCCATGAATGCTGTATTGTGCATGCCAGGCCAGTAGTTGGCGAAATGACTTTAAAAAAAAAATTAAATACAGAACTTGCCTGCACACTAGTGTTGCCAAATCTGCGGTTTTCCAGTGGAATTGGTCTACTTTAACACTGTTGCTGTGGGTTGTTTTTCATGTCCGTGGGTTGAAGCGACCCCAAAAACATAATATTTAGTCCCTGAAATTTGAATTTTACCAGGGGAACCCCACCAATAAAACACGTATTTTACCCCTCGGAACATGGGTTTTACTGGGGGACCCCCCTTAAAACGTGATTGGGCTAGTTTTGGGCTATTTTTGAGCGGCAATTGCGGGTTTTGTTGTGAAAACCTGGCAACCCTGCTGCACACATACCTGTGGACTGAACACGTAATATGCATGTGCATGACGTCACCATTTGTAATTAGACCATGCCATGCTGGTTTCGTCTGGCCTGAGGAGAACCGGCCTCCTGACTGAGCCTGGTTTCTCCCAAGGTTTTTTTCCTCCATTTCTGTCACCGATGTAGTTTTTGTTTCTTGCCACTGTCGCCTTTGGCTCATTTAGTTGGGGACACTTATTTTCTGTCAATATTGTCGACTTGATTGCACAGATACTATTTAAACTGAAATAAGATGGATGATGATATCACTGAATCAATGAGGAATTGATTTTAACTGGAAAATCGAGTGTTTACTACTATCCTCTAGCATTATCAACACAATTTTCCTGTTTAATATTGTAAAGCTGCTTTGACACAATCTGTTTTGTATAAAGCGCTATATAAATAAAGGTGACTTGACTTTCACAAATTTGCAGTTTCATAGCTTACATGGAGATAACGGTATTTTTTTCAAAAACGTACACTTTGAAACCTGAAAATGTGCATTTTCAGACCCCCAAAATACTGTTGTTGTGTAAATGAACAGCTAAGACATATGAAAATGTTTTTCAGTTTTAATTGAAAATGGTTTCATAATATGCCCCCTGTATTTGCAGCATTATTTTAGAAAAATAAAAAATAAAAAAAACATCGAGAGCAGAAAACTGTTCAGTCACAGGTGTGGATATACACATTTTATTTATAATAAATGTAAACAAAATGTAAATAAAATATCATACCACACATATTCTACACATTTCATTAACATTAAGGAATTACTTTTAAAAAGTTACTATAAAAATTAAACAAAATATATTATACATTATTCAATAAGGTTACAGAATGTGTTTGTGTGTCAGTGTGTGTGTGTGTGTGTGTGTGTGATCGGATGATTCATTATCAGTATTTTCTTTGTTTTTGGTTTGCAGTTTGTGGTGACTATGTTCTGGACGCTTTACGTGTATGACAGAGATTTGGTATATCCAAGACTCCTGGACAACTTTATACCTCAGTGGCTAAACCATGGCATGGTGAGTGGAAAATTGCTTTCTTTTCTTTCTAAAAACTATAAGACTGTAAAATATGTTTGCCAGTTTCAAATCACTGACATTACAAATGTCTTTCTAAATGAACAATGGTATTATATGTCTATAGATAGATAGAAATGCTAGTCGTTGTGCAAACGTTCATTTCAGTCAGGTGGAACAAAAGCTTCAAGGTGGGGTCCAAGTGGTAGATCTTGTTTTTTTTGACAGGTGAATGTGATGTTAAGTGTGACAGCATTTTTAGCCGGTGTGTTATCCCAGTAGCAAAATTGCAAAAGTTTTTGGCAGCAGACAGCAAGAGTGTTTACTTCAACATATTGTCACGAATGCAGCATTAATGTATCTTCAGAACTGAAAAGACTTCACTGCAATTAGTCTAGAAGAGTCTCTACAAGAGATATTTAATAACCTAAATGCTTCCATATTGAATCCTTCTTTAATCTGCTCAAGTGGCCTTGACGAAAGAGGTTTTGGGACCTAGAGGCTTCTGACAGATTGATAGGAAATGCAACTCAGAATGAGGCTATTACTGGAAATGTGGTTGGATGTCTCAGTCGTCGCTAATCACAGGATGTATTCGGTTGACTTGGGTATCCCGGGGCCAATGACAACACACGTAGCGGTTGCTAGGGAAACATGCCTCGGTTATTAATCAACATGAATGTAACCTTTGAGCCTAATCAGAAATTGTCTCTATCTTTAATGTGCAGTGGCATTATGAAATCACATGCAATTGGATTTTCCGCAGGGTTTTTAAACCTTTCATCATTTGTCATTAATACACATTAGACTGTACATGATTTTTAGGTTTGGTTTTAGGCATGTGCTAAAAATGTACATTTCATTTCTTCATATTTCCCTAATGATTTTGGTGGACGGTGACCTAAAAATGAGTCGAGAGTCTGTTCTGTTCACAGGTAAAAAACAAAACAATGCAAATAATAAAAACTATGATCATGCATTGCAAAGATGGCAAGATCAAAAATGTTCAACCCCAAATTCATACTATAGGCTGCTCAAAAACTAAGTTTGGTCGATCAACCATAGTTCAAGGTTTTCAATGAAGAAAGTGCTCTTTCCTGCTTTTGACAATGGTTTTCTCCAGCTAGTGACGGAGCAGAGGTCTTGTGATCTAAATACAGTTGTGCTGCTGAGGACTGACCCACGGGAGAGAACTACCTTCCAGCTGAGAACAATTTGTGCTATGCAGAAAGTTCCAGATTATCCCGCCTGTGACTGAAAGGGGTTACTCCATTGTAAATATTTTGAAGCATTCCATGGTACCACATTTGTTTGTTTACCCATGCTGCTATGGCAACTGTCTTCTGTTCACTGGCTGCTCTGACAAAGAAACAGTGACGAAGCCTTGTTACTGTCAGGCACAAAGTCAAGTCTGAGCATTTATACCAGAGATTATCAATGTGACAGATATGTCTACAGATATTCAAACAAAAATAAATATGACAAATATATATCTAAAAAGAATGAAGAATAAATTAAAAAATGGCTTTGCAATTTAGACTGCAAAGCAACTTTGCATTAATAATAATAATAATAATATTTTTTTTGAAAATTCTGGAATTAATTTATTAACTACAATTATATCAATAAAATTATAATATTAAAAATAAATATATTTAAAAAATGAAGACCATTTAGATTACTATAAAATGAATTTATTAACATAAATTATAACAATAAACTTATAATATAAAAAATAGCTATGAAAAAAAATATTTAAAATGAAGACTGTTTAGACTACAAAGCAACTACCATAAATAATAACAATAATAATAAAAATAATACTTTTCTTGAAACTATAAAAGTAATTTATAAATTAATATAAGTTATATAAATATAATTATAATATAAAAAAATAAATAGGAAAAATATGTTTAAGAAATAAAGACCATTTAGACTGCAAAACAACTTTGGAATAATAACAACAACAATAATAATAATAATAATAATTATTATTATTATTATTAATATGTTATAATAAAAATATAATTATATTTAAATGAATAATATTAACTAAATAGAGTACAATTATAGGATTATGTTTCTATTGTAGCCTAATGATAAAAAAATCTTGATTATTAGTGTCAAATCTCTATTTTATCCCATGTGCCTGTCAGTGAAACTCCCACAGCAGGGCATTTATGAATCCTTTACACCTTGATGCACTGAAAGAGAGAGAAGCTGTTTTTCACAGCTACCCTAGAAATTAGGCCACAACAAACTATAATGGCACTGGACAACTGCTCCTTTTAAGTCATTTCATTTGAATACACTAGACATATTTATATTTCTGCTGGTGCATGCAGCTCATGGCTACAAAAGTCCTTTGAAACGTTCAGGGACTCTCTAGATATATGTAGACACATGCAAATATTTGCAAATATTAATCACATCACTAGAATTTGAAAACTTTGTCTCTGTAAGTGCAGACAGGAAGTGACATGAAAAAAAACAGAAATAAGACCAAAAAAATACTATTTTTCCCCAAGTGACAAGGGAAAGGACATTTTCCCTGTTTTGAAGCTGTCAGCGCCGTTGCTGTATATTTGGCAAACCTGTCAGGACTCATAATGTGGCGATGACAATCAAAACAGAGCCACTTTAATAAGTCTTAAAGAAGCTGCTGCTAAACTTTCATGGCATCATCGGGAGGCGGTTTACCTGCGTCAAAGTATCTGTGACAATAATCCCGTCTCCGCTTTGTAATTACTCCGCTGCGGAGAGAGGCCTGTCAGAAGAGCGCTGCGCTGCTCTAATGTTAATGCCAGTGGCCTCCCGCTGAGCAGCCCCCATGCTCAAACGAGTACCGCAAATAAACATCTTACACCTGCTTAGAAAAGACACCACCGCTGTACATCTCAAAATAAAAGTACAAAAGACCCAGAGAGGCCGACTTCCCACGTGAAGGTATTTTCTGGAGTAGAACGCCCAGTCTGAGTGCTTAACTTTCCTTATATATAATTCAGCAGGTAGTTTTAAACGATACAGGTCATTGTGCAAGGGTCTTTTATGACTGATAACCTGTGGTAAACAACCCTCCGTTGCTCCTTTATACACACTGCTAATTGTTCAGGGGAAACAAACACAGTACACGGCAATTCCTTTTCCACAGCGTGACCTTGAACGCACTTGGTTCGGCTAATTAATCATGCAGTAAGTTCAAAGACTATCAATATTTCAAAAACATCCGTTGCTGCAACAGAGAATGAATTTTACCCGTATACCAGTATCCTATTTAACTAAGCACTATAGGTCAGTAATGAATTCCAGTTGCAATTCCGGCTTCTTTTGGCCTGTAAAGAAAAACTCACACTGAGAGGAAGCAGACTTTGCTTTTTAAAATTGTCTCTCAACCTGTCTCTACAATTCCTTCTGCTGGATTTGTGGGATGTTGTTTAGAGTAGAAAATAGCTGTGCCCACAGGCCAATTTGAAGAGTGCTCTCCTCCGAAAATTGTCTCTAACTGTACGCTCCTGCTGCGACTACCAGTATGTTCAGACTGTGTGGAAAAGTGTTTCACCATTTACAGTAATAAGAATCCATCCTCCGAGCGAGAGGATAAATACATCCATGTGACTGAAATCGATCAATGTCACCATCCGTGGCTGTGCTAAACTGATCTGGGCTCCTGATGCACTCCAGTGGTGTTTTCTCTGCATTTAATAACATGTTGGGTTTGCAGCTGTCAGAGGAACCTCAGACAGACTAGTTTCTGCTTAACCAACAGTATTACCCAGACCATCTTTAGGAGACCGCGAGGATAAGAACCAGATGTTAGAGCATATCAGACTTTTTTCAGGCTTTGCTTCACTTTACACTTTCATAAAAAAAAATGTATCATGTACGAAATACAGTACATGCATACTTTACGGTTAGATTTTTTTAATGAAAGTGTGAAGTGTAGCAGCAGTTTAAATATACACACATTTTAAATAATATATATTCATTTATCTGGAAATTAAATATATTCAGTTTAGTTTCTTTTATATTTTTCTATTTTACTTTATAACTGTTAATGTGCTAGCTGGTATACCTTTGATATGTTTAATAGCATAAAATATTATTTAAAAAAAATTATAAAATAGCATATTAACTTTAGAAGCCTAAATAATTTGGGGGGAAAAAATACTGCAAATGGTGCAACTAAATATGAAACTAGAAAACATTTTTATTACTTCAGTACTAACTAATATAAAATAAAAATAACTAATACATTATTTTAACATGAAATTGCAACTAGATATCAATAATACTAGACTGTGCTGAAAAATTGTACTCTGTTAAACTTTTTTAAATGATACCAGCTAACAAACTTTGGCAGCCCTAAAAAAAAATTAATTAAATTAAACAAATAAATAAATAAACTATAGAAAATAAAGTACAATAACAGAGCGAAAATTAAATAAATGAATGAAAATTCAAAAATTAAAATGAATTGAATTTTATAAATAAAAGGCAAATTTCCCCCCAAAATGAAATTTTGTCATCATTCATACAGTACACCCTCATGTAATTCTAAAACTCTATATGACTTGCTTTCTTCTGTGAAACACAAAGGAAAAGAAACTGAAAATATTCAACTGTTTTTGTCCAAACCAATTCAGTGGAGTAAATGATGATAAAATATACCTAAATTCAATATTATTCTGGCTCAGCACCCATAAACTGGATGCAAACTACCCATCAATTATCATACTGGCCAAGTATGCAAACCAAAAGGTCTGTCTGAATATTAGAAATTACAATTTACGCAGGCTAGCCTAGTAATCATCTACAGTGCCCAGACCCTGATTCATAAGTGTATTATTGAATTATTAGTATTAGTCTCCATAAATGCAAAAATATGTCAGGCTGTTGACAGATTGCCATCTGGTGGTCATTGCCAACTTGGGTACTGGTCGCGTACAAGCTCAGACTGTAATTCCCCAGACTGCTGCAAGATGCAGAATCATTTTAATGACATGTTAAAACAAAGCTCCCCTTCATTATGGCCATTGAGGTTTCCCTGCAAAATCTTTCCTCGTATGCAATGAAGTAAAGTGAAGCAAAATAAATCATCATTTTTGTGGTGTTTTCCACAGTGGAGTGCCACCATCATCTTCTATAGAACATTTACCCGTGGATTCTTTCATGCTTCGCCGGAGGATGTGTGCTTTGATCTTATATCAGCCTGGCTGAGAAACACAAAGCGGCTCAGTATTGTTGCAGTGAGCGTAGTGCAGTCAGCGGTTGCACTGGTAAACATAAGGGAGAGGTCAGTGTTATTATTGTTAACAAAAAACTAAAGCAAAAACTGAAAGAAAGCCATTCTGTTAACTGAAATAAAATGGGGGTAAAATATAATGACTTCAAAACTAACTAAAATAAAATAAAATAACTAATAAATTATTTCAGTGTTAGTTTTGGATACACAGTATATTATAAAATTGAAACTTTTACGTAAATATGATTACACTGTTAAACATGTTTAAATAATACCAGACATTATATATTATATTATATTATATTAATATTATATATATTATATTAACTTTGGCAGGCCTAAAAAACTAAAACCGAGTACTAAAATAAAAACTAAACACTAAAAAATTGTGCAAATTAATAGGAAACTATATTTTCATTGCTTCTATACAAACTAAGAGAACATACATTATTATTATATTATTTTAACTTAAAAATGCCACTATATACTATTGAAGTCTGTTTCTGCCAAAGAAGAAAAAATGAAAAAGTTAATTGCAACTTTTTATCTCAAAATTATGACTTAAATTTGAACTTAAATTTGAATTTTTTTTCTCTGAATTCTGAGTTTACATCTTGCCCTTGTGAACTATATCTCACAATTCAGACTTTTCTTCTCAGAATTATGAATATTTATTTCATAGTTCTTTTTTTGCATGTTTCTGTTGTGAAATAAAAAATAAAAAGTTAATTATGACATTTTATCTCAAAATTCTGACTTCTTTTCCTCAGAATTGCACGTTCATCTTACAATTCTGAATTTATATCTCATGATTCTGGGTTTATATTTCACAATCATATTTTTTTCACAGAACTGGAAGAAGAACGTCAGAATTGTGAGATATAAACTCAGAATTGCGAGGAAAAAAAAAAGTAGAATGCTGAGATGTAAAATGGCAATGACCTTTTATTATTTTTTATTCAGTGGTGGTGGAAACAAGCTTCCATAAGATACCAATAAAGATAGACTGTATCTGTGTATACAAAAAGCTGTATTGCTCAAGAGTGCATGTTAGAACACTAAAAAAGCCCTTTATTAACATGACAGCATCTCTGTAAATTCCCTTCGTTTGTGATTTAACCATGTATGCATGCGGCATTATGGAGCGTCTGCTCTTGTTTTCTCTGTCGTTGTGCTGTGGTGTTAGCGTTATCTTTTTGCTTGGCAACCACTTCACTCACTAAAGCTCCAGATTAACAGGAGGGATCTGGTTGTTTTGTCTGGCAACCCTCCAGACACTTACTTACAGAGGACATAATGTGCTACGATCTTATGCAATGATGGTTGGTTGCAAGTAACCCGGCACAGTGAAGTCAAACAAACTACAATATCCTGATGTTTTATCAAAGACCTGTTACGTTTTGTTTGAAAACCAAAAAGACACACCACATCTAAGGGCTTTGACATCTTAAGCTGGATTTTCGCAAATGCAATTTGATTATATCTGATTACAATGGTCAGGTTTTAATGCGTTATGGATTAAATGAAAGCGAGCTGTGATGGAGAGCAAATTAAACCGGGATCAGTGCACTGCATTAGTGTGTTGAGGGACAAATTAAGCCTAGATCAGCATCCTGTCATGTGACGGGCCAAAGAGCAGCTACCAAACCAACACACTTCTTGGCACAGGAAAATAAAAAGCCCCATCATGCCAGCACTGTATTCACGCTTGCCAGAGAGCATCCCTGCAGCTGTGCCAGGCGTTCTGAGCCAAAACAGCCTGTCATAACAAGAGATCATCTCCCCTAGAGACTGCCAGCAGAATCCAGCGTTTGTGTTCAAATGCAAAAACACAACTGCCTCTTATCAAGCAGGCAGAAAAAAACAAAACAAAACATATAAGATTATTTTTACAAATTGTTATGCATGCATATCAGGAATGAATAATGACAAATTAATTCACTTTTTTGGTACTGCATATTTTTAACAAGGAAATAAAAAAACTGGATTTAGGGTTATTATACTTAACGAAAACTAAAAGCATATGAACTACATAGACATATTTTTTATAAAAAATAAATAAATATGACAAAAACACAACAAAATTACTAAGATTAACTAAAATTTAAATGAAAATGGAGGATATAAAAATAATTCAAATTATTATTAAAAACCATAATAGTACCTCACACACTGGATGTGCAATACCCCGATTTTTAAGCCTAAATAGTCTACATCTCAAGAAGTCAAAAAGCCTGGTCAGTGGCCTTTTTGTTCAGGAGAAAATAATAGTTATACAAGTTATACAGTTTCACCAAACCCATTTCTTTCCATCCAGGCAGTATGAATTCTTATGTCCTATGAAAGAGAGATAAAAATCCAACAAAGTACCAAACTGTGCACATAGACACTCAGGAACTTGGTAAATACCAGGTTCTAGCTTTGCAAAAAAAAAATATTTTACAAAAAATTTACTTAATAAATAAATATTTTAACAGGTACTATATGTGGTGAAACACCTGTACGTACTATAAAAATGCATATTTAATAATAATAATAATTTTGTTTTGTGATATGATTTTACATCTACATGGAGCTTTATTAGATTCCTATTAGAAACCTTGGTTTAAATGATGCTGGCCATGTCACAAATGCTTTTATTTCTTCTTAAAGTTGTCTGATTCTGGGCTCCAGGTAGCTGTTGTCAATGGCAGTGTGGCCAAATTAGCTAGGCGTCAAACATTTTAAAGAGTGGTCTCTGTTTTTGCAAGTTTTAATTACTATTTTATCTTTATCTAATATTTCTATTTTTAATGCACAGTCTGGGTAGCTAACTAGGTTTACATTTCACTGCAAGTTGTAGTCTGTATATAACTGTGTATGTGACAAATAAAAAATCTTGAATCTCTGTCAGCAGGTTTGTGCATCCCATTGAGACCTGTAAAAATAGCAGGTGAATTGAAAATGTTCACCAGTGCTTTGGGACACTTGTCACGTGGTTCTACACTTGTTTATGATTTTGCTGGATCAGAATCCTGATGTATTTCAGATAGGATCATCAGTTTTCCACTGTTTATCTGATATATAGACAATATTTAGGCAACAAAAATCATACATTATGATAATATAATATAATATAATTAGAAATATATTTAATAATGTAAAATAATATAAAGATATTGTAAAAAAAATATTATTTATAATAATAACAATAATTATAATAGTAATAATAATAATTATTATTATTATTGTTGTTGTTGTTGTTTTCATAATTTATGTTATCGTTTGTTGCATTGAGACACTGAATAAATAAATAAATGGCATTGAATTTCACTAACAAACATTAACACTGAGAATCAAAAAGCTTACAGCAAGAAAAAGACTTTAGAAGTAAAATGAGATTGTTTTGAGAGAAACTGAACTAACTTTAGCAAGGTTTATGCTTAAAACAAGAAAGAAAAAAACTTGCTAATAGGGTAGGGAAAAGTTTATTTTTCTATCCCATTGGCAATTTTTCTTTCTTTGTTTGAAGCATAAAACTAAAGCTATCTACATCGTACTTCAACTAAAAATATCATGCACTTATATTTTACTTTTTTGGCTTGAGATGAGCTAGTAATTACACTAATACAAATCATAAAGTCTCTATAAAATCATCAATGGAGGCTTCACATTGACCTTTCTGAGTAAAGGCAGACACTTCAGTCGGCTGTGAATTGTTTCAAATATTCATCCGTGCATGTGTGTATCATCAGGGGGAAGCGGGAGGTTTCAGCTGACAGTCAGTGTGATTCTATGTGGTCTGAGCTGGTTTTTACATGGAGCAGAGGAAACAGATGTGCTTTTCCACAAAGATCAAGAGACAGATTGGGACAGAACAACTGGTGCAAAGAGGCAAAAAACGACTATGTTCAATGATATTGATTCTCTACGGGAAAATAATCTTTTGAAGTGTTTTCTGTTCAGCTATTTCCTTTGGTTTTCTTAAGTGCTGGGGGATTACTTTATAAAGATCAATAATTGCAGGTCCGTTTTTCTAGACGCTAATATTTCACGGTACGGCGGTGTACAATGTCACGCTTGCGCTCATGATTGAGTTGCCATGTTGAGCCTGGAAAAGTTACTAGGTGAAGTTCCTTCATCCAAACCCATCATTAAAACGAGCGCATAGCTGGCTCGCTAGCTCATCCTTAACAACTGGGAAAATATTTACCCATCTCAACCCAGTGAAAGATGGCCGTTTCGTAGTTTGCGTTCTTGCCCATTGTTGACAAAGTTGGCGAGGACGTTTTCACATTGGAGGGGCTGGAAAACATCTCTAGCTCAGAGTTCTTGGAGTTTATTCGACAGCAGAGCAAGCAGTAACCCCTGTTTTTAATTTGCTCATAGAAACATCTGTGTTCACACCAGTTTTGCTATAGCAGGCTGCCAGTGAAGTGTGATCAGCGGTGCATAAGGAGCTTGTGAAATCTCGTCATGTGCTTCACACACAAAGTCTCACGCATTACGCTGGAGTCTTCTGCACTTGGTCTTGCACAAAACTTGAGGGCTCATAGGTTCATTCTGTTTCACTATCTGTTCTGTTATCATGGAGCAAGTGTCAACAATATTTTTAGGCAAAGTAAAAAAATATATATTTTATTAAAAATAACAGGCCTTCATTTTAAAGTGAGAAATGTAGCTTAGAATTTCGATACAGCAAAACAAAAATTAAAAAAGTCCATTGCATGTTAATTTGTAATTTTTTAAATGACTGAATTAACTAAATGATCAGTCGATTGCAACAAAAAACATCATTCATTATGAATAACTAATAATTATTATTATAATTAAGGACATTGAATAAATGACAATAACACTACAAATTGTTTCTACATATTGATTATCAATGATGATAATGATTGTAATTATTTATTTTAATACTACAACACTGCATAAATAACAAAAACAGTGATGTTGATTAATAATAATAATACATATTTTTGCAGTGTAATGACCATTTATTTTTTAAAACAAATACATATTGTTTCAGTGTATTGATTTTCAGTGGTGATTATTATTATTATTTTATTACAACACTAAATTAAGATTATGATGATAAATCATATAAAACACATTTTTGCATTCTAATAATAATTTCTTTAAAACATAACATTTAGAAATAATTTCTGCATATCAATTATCAATGATGATTATTGTTAATTTTATTATTAAGACACCAAATAAATAACAATAACACTGAGAGTAATGAATAATATACTCATAATACATAATTTTTGCAGTCTAATGATCATTTATTTAAAAACATACAAAACATTTCTGCATATTGATTATCAATGATGATAATGATGATTATTATTTAATTTATTACAACACTGCATAAATTGCAAAAACACTGAGATGTTGATTAATAATAATAATAAATATTTTGCAGTCTAATGACCATTTATTTTTAAAGCAAATGCATATTGTTTATGTACATTGATTATCAATGATTATTATTATTATTCATTTTATTACAACACAAATAACAATAGCTCTCAGATTGTTGATTAATAATAAAAAAATTGCATTCTAATAATAATTTATTTAAAACAATTATAAATTGATTTTGCATATCAATATCAATGATGATTATTTTATTATTAAGACACTGAATATAACACTAACTATTACCATAACATAACATTTAGAAATCATTTCTGCATATCAATTATCAATGATGATTATTGTTAATTTTATTGTTAAGACACTGAAAAATGACATCTGTCGATCTGTACCTGAGTAATTCTATCTCTCCATTCATTCTGCTCTCACAGAGCAAGTGTTTGACACGCAAGTGGCATCAATCTGAAGTGCATGCGGCACTTTCACTGAAACAGGAGGATATGGAGTCAATCCTGCGAGTGTTTGACAAGCCCTGTCCTGTTTATAGTTCAGGGTCCTCTGAGTGAGTTGTGCTGTTTTGTTGGAGGGGATTTTCCGCAGACAGTCCAGGCACGCTGGCCAAAACCACAAGACTCCAAGAGCTTCTCAGCCTGGTGGTCAGAGAAAGAGAGCTGCCATGTTAAATTAAGACAGGGGCCCACAAACACAAGCTAAAATAAAACAAGTCTGGGTCACATTCAAGCTCGCCTCAGTGGTGAAAAATGCACCGTCAGGCCAAATCTACTGATACCCATCCAGCTGAGCGGGGACCTAAACAGGATCTCCTTGTGGTGGCGGCTGTTTGCGGAGCAGCTCGGAGTGGTATTTTGTGGGGATTCACGGCTGCCAAGGGGAAAAGGGCTAAGAGGTCATGTGAGCCCCTGTTGACTGGGAGCCGTGGGGAGTATGTCACAATCAGCCTGGGAGGCTAAGCGAGGAAACCCAACACCCGACCTTGGGAGCACTCTCTCTGTCACCCTATACCCTCTGTGAGCCTGCATATCTCCTGTTCGGATTCCACAGGTGTTCGGACGCTTTGACAGGTCGGGGCAAGCTGGACTGTGATAAGACTGCAGCGCAAACCGAATCATGAGCCTTTAACCAACTGCCTCATCTCTCACAAGTAACTCTATCCACAGCTCCAAACAAGCTGTAGTATGTGTATTGATATGACATCCCATTAATCATAGCTGTCTTGCGTTTTTAAAAAGAACAACTCTGCTTTCTTTCCACAGATAATAATCACTATCGATTTCCAAGAAAAACACTTTTGTTGGTCTTTTTGTTGTGGCATATTTTCTAAATTATTTTTTTTTGTCAGCAATGACCCCTGTAATGACTAGTAATGACAAAAAAAAAGTGTAAATATTTGTTCTGAAACTGATTTAATTTGCCTTATTTATGCCTTTAATTATTATTATATACTGGTGGTGGTTGAGGAGAGACCCCCCCCCACATGATTGTAAAGCGCTTTGGGTGTATGGCAATACACAATAAAAGCACTATATAAATGCATCATTCATTCATTCATTCATTCATTATTTAGTTTGATTCATATTTGATTATTTTGGAACAATTCATAATTATTTTCAAACATTTGCTGCTGAATACATAAATGTAAGTAGAGAGAGAATTCATGCTGCAGACATAGTCAAAATAATACAACAAAAATGTATGTTACTGTTCAAAAGTTTTGGAACAATATAATTAAAAAAGAAAAGAAATTAAAAAAAAAATTTATTCAGAACGGGCTTATTAAAATGACGAAAGGTGATAGTAAAGACAATATTTATTTTTGAAATAAATGTTGTTGCTTAACATTCTATTTATCAAAGAATCCTGAAAAATTGTATCACGGCTTCCACAAAAATATTAAGCGGCAAATATGTTATTCAGCATTAATAAGAAGTAATAAGAAATGTTGGTAACACTTTACTTAAAGCCTTTATGTATAATGCATTATAAAAGCATTAATTATGCCTTGTAATGCACCTTATAATGCATTTTCATTAATAGCAATCTCATTATTAATTGATAATTATAACAACAAATAATTGTTAATAATTTAATTATTTTTTAATAATTATAAAAATGTTACACTATGCATTTTAAATTCGGTTATAATTATTTAAAACAAGATATAATGTATCACAATGCACATTATGAATAATTATGCATTATACCCTTTAATAACCCTTTATAATGCATTATACATAAAGGTTTTAAATAAAGTGTTACCAAAATGTTTCTGAAGCACCAAATCAGAATATTAGAATGATTTCTGAAGGATCATGTGACACTGAAGACTTGAGTAATGGCTGCTGGAAATTTATAGATTATATTTTAGAATATATTAAAATAGAAAACAACAGAAAATAATTGTAACAATATGACAATATTACTGTTTTTACTGTATTTTTATCAAATAAATGGAGACGTGGTGAGCTTAATAAACTTCTTTCGAAAACATTTAAAAATCTTGTAATTTTAGAAGAAATATTTTGATTCAATAAAAATCAACATAAAGCATAATAACGAGTTGCTTAATCAAGCAACGCCATAGAATTAACAACTATACGTTAATGCCACTTTTAAGTACATTTCTATGTATACATCCAAGTATTCTAGAATACACATTAATAAATATTTAAATAAATCACAACTGAAAAAGAAAGCTATAACAAATGGATGCAGACAATTATGAATGATGCAGAAATCCAAACTCAGGAACTAAGTAATCTGAGATGGCATCTGTAACACATGGGGTTTTATTATAGTCATTATAATTGATTATTAAATTTCCGTAATGGATGCATTGATTTCTATTATCAGATTGCTGCACCATGATATATTTTTCTTCCCCTAATGACAATCTATGTCCTTGGTTCGAGTATAGAGTGGCAGACTGCAGCCAAACGCTAATGTGGCAGTAGCTGAAGCCTTGACACTTTGACCACAGAGTGCTGGGTTGAATCCCAACTGGGACGCAGCTGTGAAATCCTTACATACGCTGTCTCACCACTGTCAGAAGACAAAAACAAGAAACAGAGCTGCTTAACCGACTCCAGGGGCTGGAATGTTTGGGCAAAGGTTCTGCCAATGAGTCTATTCCTCTAGAGCTCTCCATATCATGAAATAACTATAAGTGTCAGTGAGCATTAAAGTGTAGCTTATCACTGATCACAATGAATTAAGTGTGATCACCAGGCAGAGGACTGTTCTTGTTTCTTTGGCTTTTAGCACCCACAGATACAATCTCTCTTAGTCTCGCTTTTCCCAAATTTGGTCTATTCTGAGATCTGGCAGTTGTGCATCCATAACCACAACTCATAATTGCATGTGAGGCTATGATTAGTATCATTACCAATGAAACAGACACTATGTATGTGAAGAGAGGGTCCTGGGGTCAAGCCCAACTCTATTCCCAGAAGCAAGC
This sequence comes from Schizothorax lantsangensis, assembly GCA_027422415.1. Classification (NCBI taxonomy): domain Eukaryota; kingdom Metazoa; phylum Chordata; class Actinopteri; order Cypriniformes; family Cyprinidae; genus Schizothorax; species Schizothorax lantsangensis. Next base: position 9,149,646 of record CM049855.1, on the reverse strand, counting down.
CTGCGCTATGTCTGTGAAAGAGTGTGTGAGAGACATTTTATGATGGAGATAGTCATACACAAAGAACTAATAAAGTGAAGCAATAGTTGTGTGGTTTGTGTCAGAGGTCATGTAGGGTCAATGATATTTACATTTTAATATAGTACAGATGACAGATATATAAATATATAAAATACTGTATATTCTGTTCTTTTACATTGTTATATTTCACTGTATTGCAATTTAAAAGAAGTTTTTACTATATTTGTATCAAATAAATTCAAACTCTGTGAGCTGGTGAACATATTTTGAAAAGCACCAGCCACTAGGGTGAATTTTATAAAGAACTTTAAAAAGCAAGGACAAATAATTGCCAAATTAGGCCCCAATTTGTGTCATATTCAATATTTTGGCCGCCTTTGTTAATATAAAAGGTTTTTTTTTTTTTTTTGCTTGTTAAAATTCCCTTATTGGTATGCAGCTTCAAAACCCACGCTAGTTTCTGCACAAGTGCTCTAGTACAGCCACAAGTCTCTCAAGATCAGTCTGGAGAGGTTGAGAGTCATTTCAGCAGATCATGAGGGGTTTCGATAGCGGGGCATTAATGATTACCCCTCACTGTGATTTGTTAGATGGAATGTGTGTGGGTGAGCGAGCTCCTTGGAGAATACTTCAGCGCTACATACGTGCTGAGACACATCTCCACACCTCTAGAAGCATACGTTCTTTGTTTTTTTCTGCAGAGGTTTGGCATTATAGCAATTAGACTGTAAACACCATAATGAACAGAATAACCGTCTATTATCCAAGTGCCAAATTTGACTCCCTGACTTGCTTCTGGGAAGAGATGAAAAGGTTTTCTGAATATCCCAAACTTGTCGCAAACATGTTTTGTAAATATTTGAGGGCACTGCACGATTAGAGAAAAATCATTATGGTGAAGAAAGATGTGCACATGCACACACAAGAAGAACAGAGAACACACAATGATTAGACAGAGTATCCAACATCAGTTCACTGTTTAAAAAAAAGAAAGAAAGAAATGGCATTTTATACTGCATAATTCAACTTTAAATGTAAAATTAAATTAACATCAATTTAGAGGATTAATCCTAATTAAGTAATCTTAATAATAATTGATTTATATTCATAATAAACAAAAACATAAAGAAATTAGCAACTACAATAAACGCTTCATTTACCACCCTAATGTTTTTACAGCCTGCAGTCAGCGTAGACAGTGTGCCAAACCACACGTACTGAGAGCAGACAGCACAGAATGAGTCAGGAGCATGCTCATTCACACAGGACGTGTTCTTGTGTTCACAAATAACTAGATGAGGAACAGAATGCAGGGGTCTCGCGACACGTTTTTAAAACCATTCTTATCTCGACATTTTTAACAAGTCCTAAAAAAAACTCTTCACTCATGGTGCTGAGAAAACAGGCAAAGATGTCTGTCTGGATGTGTACTTAGACACATTGCAGCTAGATGGATTTCTATTTTCTACATTTCTATATGGATTTCTCAGTATCTCTCTCTATATGTGTGTGTGTGTGTGTGTGTGTGTGTATACTGTATATATATATATATATATATATATATATATATATATGTGTGTGTGTGTGTGTGTGTGTGCGTGTGTAGTATTAATAATTAATAATAACTGTTTTCTATTTTAGTCTTATGATGGCAAAGCTGAATTTTCAGCAGCCATTAGTACAATCTTCATGATCCTAATATGCTGACTTGGTGCTCAAGAAACATTTCTTATTATTATAAATGTTGGAAAAAGTTGATTTTTATTTTATTATATATATATATTTTTTTTTTATTAATTAATTTATTTATTTATTACAGAAACCATGATACAATCATTTCAGTATTCTTTGATGAATCAAAAAGCAACATTTATTAGAAATATAAATGTTTTGTAACAATTTAAAAGTAAATTTTGGTGAATTTAATAATTTAATACATCCTTGCTAAAAAAAGATCAATAAAGTGTTCATTTTTTAACAGTAGTGTGTGTGTGTGTGTGTGTGCGTATATATATATCTGACTTTACATACCTGTATACCTATTCTAAGTCTTAATTATTGTTCTCAGCGTGTCCTGTTATTATCTATTTGTTGTTTTAGAAATTATTACTTTATAAAGCATGTTTCCATTTCATTCTTACAAATGACAAACAGCTCTGCAGTATTTACATTTACATTTATTAATTTGGCAGATGCTTTTATCCAAAGCAACTTACAGTTGAGGAAACTGAAGAGAACATATTGCAAAGCAAAGGCATTACGTGCAAAAGTTTCAGTTGAATGCACATAGCCCACAATGCTTTACACACAAACCTCAATAACAGTGTCAGGCGCCAAACAATTCTTAGATTTACAAGGAGGAAGTGATAGAAGAATCGTTAGAAAATCTTGACCTTACACACAGTACAACTGACACTGACATGGATGTATTGGCTATAGGGACATTTTCCATTTAGTAAACAAGCAAATTCGACTCGGATACACTAAGTTGTGTTACTGGGAACAATTAATTAAGACTCAAAAACATCTCAATGCGTCACACAGCCTTAACAACACTGGTGAAAACACCAACTACTGAAAACTGGGTCACAGTGAATCAGAGCTGATTAACCTTCATATGACTTTTGATTGACATCGGCCGCTTTTCTTGAGCATTACAGTATCTGTTTGGTTAGCAGTAACGTGACTCATAACTGGTATCTGGCACATGGGTTCAGTCACAGAATGTCACACAAATAGCTGCTTTCTCACTGACTGTACATCTCATCCTCACACTTGTCAAAGACAAGTTCAGACCTGCCGATCTGATGAGACAGACTTAAACACCCAGCATCCGAGCTTCAAGCGGGCTGGCACACTCATATCTAGGGAAAGCCCAGTAAATGTGGTCTGTTTTTTATTTAGTGTGGAAATATGATTATGTGTTGCAAAAGCGGGCTCAGTACGAGCTGTGGTGGCATGTTAAAAGCATATCAGAATATCAACATGTCATGTAATTTCGGTAAGGCTCATAAGTCTTCCTTTGGATGCCGTTTCCACCACAGACTTGGGGTCAAATGAGGCAAGATCTGCAGGGGACGAGAGAGTTTTGACTGTCTCTATGTAAGAAGGGTGCCACCTGGTGACTAGCAGAAGAAGTGAACATGCAATGGAAGGAGCCCAATGGGATTGTCCACCCAAATTCCTTTTTAAATATTGTTGCTGGTTACTCACCCTCATGTCGTTCTAAAGCTATATGACTTTGTTTCTTCTGTGGGACACAAAAGAAGCTATTTTGAAGAATGCTGGTAAGTAACCAAACAATTTTGGTTCCCATTGACTTCCATTCTATGGTACCAAACAGTGTGTTTCCACCACAGTATAGAAAAATAAAAACTTTTTATCTCACAATGTAAACTTTTTTTCTTGCAATTCTGAGTCTCACAGTTCACACTTTTCACCTGCAGTTCTGAATAATTTTTCTTAGAATTCTTAGAAATTCAAGATATAAACTCAGAATTGCAAGATAAAAAGTCGCAACTACCTTTTTATTTTTTGTTCTGTGACAAAAAAAAATCTGAATTTCAAGAAGTAAACTCAAAAAGTTTGAATTCATATCTCTCAATTCTGAGTTTGTTTCTCAGAATTGCCTAAAAAGCCAGAATTGTGAGTTATAAACGAATTGCAAGAAATTTCTTTGGTATTTTTTTTTTTTTTATTCTGAAGCAAAAACAGGCTTCCATAGACTTCCATTGTGTGGTCAAAAATAGAGGTCCATGTGAAGCAAAACCGTTTGGTTACCAACATTCTTCAAAATATCTTCTTTCGAGTTCTACAGAAGAAGAAAGTCATACAGGCTTGAAACGGCATGAAGGTGAGCAAACGATGACTTTAAGTATACAATGAATGTCTGTTTTAAAATTATTAGCCTTTAATACTGACTTAATGTGCATTATGTCATCGTTCATTGCAACTTTTAACAAACCATCAGTCTAAATATTTTCTCAATGCACATGGTAGCGCTCTCATAAAAATGAAACAGATGTTCAGCTCTACATAAAAAAAAAAACAATAAACTAACTTTATGTTACTATCCATGACCTGAAGTGTTTGTATTGGCTTGCATAATGGTATTGATGGTTATAATAATGATAGCTCACCCATTCTCGTCACTCACATGACAGAAGAAGCCACCGCCCAGGCTCGGCTCGTCTAGCACGCCTCCATCTTTTCAGGCGCATGAAACCATGTCAGCTTGTTTGTCAAACACTCGGCTTCAATCCACACCCAGCTTCCTTTATTGAATCATTTGCTTTAGGTTGTGTAACCATTCTATTCTTGGTCCTAATGCAGGTGCTCAGAGGAGTGGAATGACGAGTTAATCAAGATGGCTGAAAAAAATTGCTGTTTGACATCTGTTTTGCATATATCATGCATGGCCTATTTTTGTTACACGTCACTTGCTTAATTCTGCTACAAATACAGATATAATGCAATGTAAAAGTAAGTATCAATAAGCGTTTATGATCTTGTGAAGCAACATAAAATAATAATAGAGAACTACACAACACATTGTTTAGGAAAACATGCCTTTTGGGTTTGATCCACGTTCCAGATGCAGTGACAAACAGCACTTTTGATTCAGTCATTTTGACTAAAACCAGATCATTTAAGCAGATTATAGCTACTTTTTGTGGTTTGGGTTCAATTCTGTGCAGATTAATTAGCATTTGGATGTAAATTTCGATATCAAGTTTGTAATCATTATAATTAACCCGCTCACACAATAACCATTTTATAATTTATGGGTATCCTTGAAATAACTTCATTTACTGTATAGAGCTGCATATTGGTTGCAGGTTGTTATTTTTAAAAAACTTCAAAATTGTAATATTTATAATCCAGTAATTGGATATCAGAGTAACCAATGTTATAATTGAAGTCAGATACTGCATATATCAGATTTATGACCCATCAATCCGCAGTGAAACCACGTTTAGACAGTAAACGGAACACTTCCTGGAAAACTCAGCTTTGCTAGAGCCAGTGCATTGAAATTTGGCGACACTGCGGTGATCTTTTTATGTTTTAGAGTCATTTGTAAAGCTAACTATGATCTATTTCTGTCCTTTTCAGCACACAACAGTTCTTCCTTTTATCATAATTGAGATGAGAACAACACACCATCGATATCCCAGCAGGATCTGTGGACTCTTCGCGGTGTGCATGTTTGCTGTGGGATATGTTGTATGGTAAATGTCTCTTTTCAGCACAGTCATTTTTAATATCACACTGGGCTCATTTACAAAGGACTCCCTGTAGGTATTATGATCAGGGGAAACTGGCTTTGCATTGTTCTAGCACAGTGTCAGTTAAAAGAAAGATTCCATCTGGTCACCTGATCTTCCTGACCTCCAAATCATTCCCTTATGTCTTTCTGCATAGTAATTAATTTGCTTGAATTCTGGCACTTTCCACGAATAGGGTAAACTTTGGGCTCCCGTTACATTGTAAAAGCATTAGAGGCACAAATCCCATGTAAACTATCACCTAACGTGAAATGAACCCAGCAAAAGGCATCTGTATCCCCACTTAAAACAGAGACTTTGACTTGTCCCTTTATAAAACATACAAGTTTATCAATAACTACAAGCCAACTAGCTTTAGGCTAAACCTGTGACCCTGTTAGACATTCTGGTGTAGTTTAAAATACCAGCGGCAACAAGAACAATCATTACTATTATTATTTTAGTTATTAAATATATGGTGTTATAATATTTAATTAATAATAATAAGAATGCAATATGCATTATTAATTGTTGTTAATAATATTTATTTATTTGCAAGCTAACAAAAAAATAAAATCAAACAAACCAGGATTTTTAAACTATTTAGATACTGTTACATCATGTTCAGGTGTAGTTAAAAAACAACAACAACAACACATTTATTTATTTTTAATTTAGTTACTAGACAATTTCTCAATAATAATAATAGTAATAATTTTGTCTAGAAAATAACATTCGCAAAAATCTGTTATTCTGTTACACAGGTGTAGTTTAAAAACAACAAAAAATATAATAATTATAAAATAAAAATATATGAATATATATTAATAATCATTTTTTAGAAAATAAAAAATATATATACAAAAAAGGGTTTTCAAACTATTTAGATCCAATTAGTCTCAAACTGGCAACAACACTGGAAAACTGCAAACCTCATATAAAATAAATAGAAAATAAAACAGCTCGTATAACATTTGGTTTGACCTCCTGAGGTTGACAAGCACAGTTTGATGGGGGGGGGGGGATATTTTAAGAGTTTCAAGCCCTGTTTTGTACACAATTCATGGAAAGTGCCTTTTGTAGACACATCTCCAATTTCAGTGCCCCAGATACCTTTGGAAAAATAATCAGCCAAGGATTTATTTAGTCTTGCATATAACAGATTAATTGGCAATATGAAGAAAGTCCTTGGAGCCAAACTAAACTAGTTTGATAGCATGGAGGAGGCATCTGTCAAAATCACCTCAAGTATAAGATTATCAGCACACACCTCTCTGTCTTAGTCCCCTTCCCTAAATTAAGCTGATTAGGCATTGCATTTTATTTAGTCCGGGAATAAGACTTGCCTGCAGTTGTTAAATCCAAGGCAGCTTTACATGAGGATTACCTTCCAGCGACAGCTTTTATACACACCATTTCACAGGACACTGAGAAAACAAGCTAGATGGGCCTTCTTTAATATTCATCAAATATTAAAGCTAAGGTTATGAGTGCGGGAGTAGATTAAACAGGCACGATCCATTACATAAACGGGCTGTCAGACCGTAGATTATAACCATGTGACTGCATTAAAATTGCTCCAGCAAAAAAGAATTTAAGCAGCGCCGCATCGTAACAAAAAGAGCAGTGTCTAGCATTCACAGACATGAATGGTAGACACATTGACAGAGCGGTGACTGCTTCTGCAGCCTTTCAAGCGCTGGATTTAGCAGACAGAAGGACAAACACATTAGACAGATCACGGGTGCAGAGGTAACAGATTTTCTCGGTCTCGCTCTCATAGGATGTGCTGGGTGCACAGCATGACGGGGGTGTGGGTTTATCCATTGCTGGAGCACATCGGGCCCATGGCCAGAATTCTCTTCTTCGTCTGCCTCACGGCTCTGATCAGCGTCTACTACGTCTTGGGAGAAATCCTGAACAACTACATCTGGAATTCCTCAAAGAGTAAGTTAAAGGGATGGTTTGGCCAAAAATGAAAATTCTGTCATCATTTACTCCCCCACATGACGTTCCAAGCCTTTATGAATTTCATTCTTCTGTGGAACACAATAGAAGGTATTTTGAAGAATGTAGGTAACTAAACAGACTTATGCAGTCGATGGGACCCAAAACTGGTTACCAAGATTTGTCAAAATATCTTCTTAAAAGGATAGTTCACCTAAAAATCAAAAGTCTTTCATTATTATTCTGTCACCCTCATGTCAGTCTTACTCCTGAGAACAGAAAAAACACAGTAAAAAGTTGTCCATATAACTGCACTATATTCCAAGCCCTATGAAGGCTTTATTGTGAGGAACAAACAATATTAATATCTGGCTGATATTACCAATATTAATATCTGGCTGATATTAAGTAATTAATTGTCTAATTAAATAAACAAATAAAAATGAATAAAAGACTTAAAAATAAAATCAATCATTTAAAATGTTGTAAAGTGAATTTAAGTATCAGAACTTATGATGTAGAGTATTAAAAAAGGTTATTTATTTTTAGATTTGCTAAAGAATGTATTAAACAGTCTTATTAAAGGGATAGGTCACCCAAAAATGAAAATTCTGTCATCATTTTGATTTAGTCATCTTCATGACATTCCAAACACATAAGTCTTTGGTTAATCTTCAAAACACAAATTAAGAGATTTTTAATGAGAGGTTTCTGTTGCTCCATTAAAAAGCAACCAAATTTTATAAATTTTTAAAACAAACTTATGAACTAAGCAATTCCTTTTTGGATCTTTTCCCTTTTTGGATCTTCTAAGTTATGCTTACCTGGACACACATACACATACATATATATATATATATATATATATTAAGATTTTTATTTATATATATAATTTTATATATATATATATTTTTTTTTTTTTCTATTTTAACTTTTAGTGATTGGTAGATGATGGCAAATATATATATATTTATTTATATTTGCCATCATCTAACAATCACTTAGATGATTGTTATTATTTTATTATTGTTTTTTTATTATTATTTTAACTTTTAGTGATTGTTAGATTTTGGCAAATAAATGTAAAAATAAGGTAATGAGCATGAACAATTACAAATCCAATATCAAGCATTAACAATGGTTTACAAACAATCTCTAATATCAGCCGATCAGTGACTCACAGCATACCAAATTTGAATATGCATATGTTTTTACCTCATAAATGTATTGTATGCTTCAAGACTTGGATAAATAACATACAAGCCAAATAGATTATTCTATAGTGTTTTACAGTGTTTTTTTCCTTGCTCACTTTTGCATGGAAAGGAGCAGTGTAAACATCATCCTTTTGTGTTCTACAGAAAAAAGAAAGTCATACAGGTTTGGAATAACTCTTTTTTTTTCTGATTTTGCGTATTATCCACCATTGACTGGCTACATGTGAGTTTGTGTGTGTTGTATGTTTATCATGTCTAGCTACAAATTTTCTTGCTTCCCAACCCACGCCGGGATAGCGGCTAGAGACATTAAACACTTCCCCTCAGGTACATATACATCCCGCTTAGCTTCCTGATGCACCCACGCACACTCCTCCACCTGTTAGCGCTATAGACTGGGAGCAGTGCATCGTGGGTGTAGTGCCGCCAAAGGCAGCGCGCTGCAGATGGGAACGGAGCCCGTGAGCAGTCTGAGAGCAGCAGACGGCGAAGGCTTCTCTTCCTCCCACCTGTTTGACACTGACCTGCAAATCACCGAAGAAGCGCACGCACACACACACACACACACACCTCAGGCTCTCTCTCTCCCATGGAGCTGATCTATGTCCCTTCATCCTCAGTACAAGATCTCCCTCTTATGTCCAAAGCAGCAGTACTGTAATCTCCGACAGCCCCTCCAGCTAAACTAACCATGAACACTTCCGTCACTAATGCTTTGTGCTGTTCTTCACTCTGACTCACGGTTCGAACAGCTTGTTGAAATGCACAATCAGTTGCTAAGAGATCACAGATCTTGAATATGTCACTGCAGTATCCAAAAAATAATGTGAAAATATTAAAGAAAAATACTAAAGAAACTGTTTAAGAAAATACTAATATTTCAGGATGCACAATTTATTTATAAATTATCAGCATCTGACAAATAATGCTGAAGTGGCAAGCTAGGACCACATTCTGATAAATTATCATTTAATTTGATAATTTAATGGCAACGCTTTATAATAAAGTATTTTTTTTTATAGTTAGCTAATGCATTTGGTGTCACAAACTTTTACAGCATTTATTAATCTCAATTAATTTGTACAGACATTATACTAATCCAGTTTTATCATTTCTGTAAAATAATAATTATAAAGTAACCTTAGATAATTAGCAAACAGTGTATTTATATTTTTATAAAATATTTATATTTTATGTTTATCATTTATTTATATTTTATTATTTTTAATTTTGTATATTTAAAATATATAATATTGTTCAAAAGTATGGGGTCTGCAAGGTTTTTGAAAAGTATTTTATGCTCAAGGCTGAATACAGAAGAAAAGTACAGTAAAATCAGTAATATTGTGAAATATTCTATTCTATTTTAATATATTTTAAAATGATTTTTTTTCTGTGATGGCAAAGCTGCATTTTCTGCAGTCATTACTTCAGTCTTCAGTGTCACATGATCCTTCGGGTGCTCATTAAACATTTCTTCTTATTATTATTACATTATAAATGGACCAAATGAATGTGACCTTGCTAAATAAAAGTATTTAAACATCTTTTCTTTAGAACATTATTGTACCTAATGCATTAACTAATTAACCCTTATTGTAAAGCATTATCATTTAATTTATAAAGGGACACTTGAAATCCACATGGTTTTCATGATGATTATGACACTGAAAGCAAATTGTAGTTCACTTAATACACTGTTTTTACATGTCTGCTGTAGTATTAAACATAGACTTATATAAAAGTTAATTTTGGTTAGATCCTGCTTTGACGCCACAACAATAAATAAAATAAAAGGTCATATAGTGTCTGAAATGTCAATTAAAGGGTGTATAATGGAAATATCACATTTGCAATGACTTGCTGCTGAATCAATAAAACAGCTCTCTTGCTCATGTAATATTGCTAAAATATCCATCATATCATTTCAGGTCATAAAATGTACCATTATCAATATCAGCCAAAACATCTATATTGATGCATACCTAATAATATCCACATACTCAACATTAAAACACTTTTTTTCTTTTTCTAGGCACTCTGGAATCAGACAAGACCAAAACTGACTGAAGACCACCACAAATATTACTCTGCCTCTTTTCTCTTCCTCTGAATTCAAATCAGTTTGACTTTGGAGTTCAAACCAATATTATATATTTATCTTGGTCTCCTGAGACATTTATCTCATCCTCATTAGTGCCCTTTAATTAAAAAAAGCACAGACCTATATTAGCTTGAACATGAAATTGAATAATTCATGTTTTTAATTTATGGTATGAATGTTACAGTATTTCAGAGAACCTCAAGCATTGTGTGAGCACTGAATGATCTGTACTGCACACATGCTGTATTCGTGTGTCCAAAGCCAGTTTAACAAACCACATTACATATATAACTCACGTCAGGTATTATTTATTTACACAGGGATGATTTATGAGGGAATTTGTCATTCTTTGCCCCTGTAAAACAAATAAGCAACACCTTTATATACATAGTAGCATATGGCAAACGACAATGAGCACAAGATTATTCGCTTAGATGAGCCGTTTATGGTGTTTCTGAAGCCATAAAAGTTTTTGATTAAGATGAGCAGATATTGCCGCAAGAAATCCAAACATTGTCAGAAGAGAAACTGACCTTTCCGTACTTGGTAACACTTTATAAGAAGCTCTCATACGTTAACATTAGCTAACACAAACTAACAATGAACAATATAGTTTTCAAAGCATTTAGTTAATAAAAATACAGTTGTTCATTTTTTGTTTGTTAGTTCATAGTGCGTTAATGTTAACAAGTTAAAATTTTTATTTAAAAATCTTTAATTAAAAATTAAAACTAGTGCTGTCAAACGATTAATCGCATCCAAAATAAAGTTTTTGTTTACATAATATATGTGTGTACTGTGTATATTTATTATGTACATATAAATACAAACACATGCATGTATATATTTAAGAAAATATGTTACGTTTATATATTAAATATATTTATATATGATATAAATTATATGAATATAAATATATACAGGTAAATATTTTCAAAATATATTCTGTATATGTGTGTGTATTTATATATACATAATAAATATACACAATACACACGCTTATATTATGTAAACAAAAACTTTTATTTTGGATGCGATTAATCGTTTGACAGCACTAATTAAAACTAATGTAGTAAACTAATGTTAACAAATGGAACCTTATTATAAAGTGTTACTTCTGATTTAAATGTGTTTTTTATCTCAAAGGGATGTAATGCTTCATATCTTATGGATATGACTAGCCTTTGTCGTTTACTTCGCTAATGTTTTTTTTCCTTCTTCTTTTATTAATAAAGTCTGAAAAATCATTTTCTCATTGTCGTTTTTCTGTTCTTCCAAAGCTGTAGACTAGAGGAAACCAGACAAGAGGAAGAGCGAATTGAAACCTACAGCGATTTTCTTTCTCTCCTTACGCTCGCACATACACAGATGCACCACAATTCTGTGGGAAAAGTAGAGCCAACATTCAATTACCAAGGAAAAATTGTTGTACTTATGATTTAATGTTTGTCCTATATTTTCTCTGGCCTTTTCACCCTCGGCTTTTAAGACACAGATGTTGCCCAAACATAACAATTCCTTTGTGCAGAGCTGGACATTCTTTTAATGAGAAACACACATTTCAGGCCTGAGGAAAAGAAGTTCGCTCGACAAGGAATTGCAATCACCTTTTGATGGACAAGTCCAAATAACCAGGCCCCGCCGAACCTCATCCCCTTAAAGTCCAATTTTCAACTTCAAGTCCAGAATGTGTGTCCCAAATAGCAAAGAAAGAGAATTTGGTGCAACAGAACAGTGAAATGACACACAATAAAAGCAGAAATGTGAGGAGCAAAGCCTCTCGGGCTGTTTAAAGAAAACCGATAGTGAGAAACCTTGTATTATCACATCTAAATTTTCAGACAAAACTGTCAAAATACTCTCCTGTTTCATGCTCGCACCTTATCATGCATTTTATTCTCAGCGGAATCGTCAAAAAAGAGATGCAGGATACCTTCAACACTGACTGGCTATTGAATTTCATGATGATTCTCATATATATTACACTTTAAAGTCACATAGGTCTGCCTGACAACACTTTTGTTGACAATTTAGTCTGGGCGCTGTGTGTTTGGAGGCATGTTGAGAGCGAGTGAAAGTGTGTGTATGTGTTTAAATTCTCTGTCAGAGTGTTAATTTCAGAACGACACTTCATAGTCTCCTCATTAACACTGCCTCTCCTGCATGCAGAAGTACCAAAGTGAACGGTTCCCAAACGTGTATTAACAAACTTAAAAAAATATGTAAATGAGGTGAGTACAGCAGAATTTTTGCAGTGTTAATGGTGTGTGGGATGAAGGACAGCTCAATGACAGATAAACTAGTCTGGACTCTACACGTCTATAATTGACCGTGTATTAACACTTTGGATCATATCATCTAAGCTTCATTTACTTTCTTAATGCACATTCCTGGTCTTGTGAACAATTCATTGGTATGTTATTGTGGTAACACTTTCTAATATGGTTTAATTTAATGCATCATAATATTAAAATGAACAACATTTTTTAAGAAAATTAACATTTTATTTGGAAACGTTTTTGCTGTTCATTATTAAAGGAACAGTTCTGTCATCATTCACTCACCTTCATACCGCTCCAAACCAGTATGACTTCCTTTCTTGTGTGGAACACAAAAGAATATATTATGAAAAATGTTTCGATGTCAAGAGTCTAAAACAACATTGGACGATTGTCTTTGCATGAACAAAAAACACAAATCATTTTTCAAAAAAAAAAAAAAAAACTCCATTGTGTTTCACAGAAGAAAGTCAAACTGTGTAGTAAAGAATTTTCTTTTTTTGAGTACACTTTTCAATTATAGCCTACCACTAACATATCAGCATACACTAGAATCTGGGGGTCTAGGGTCAGTAAATTTATTGAAAGAAATTAATACTTTTAAATGTAAAGACATAATTTTGCAAAGGTTTTCTATTTCAAACGAATGCTGTTCTTCTGAACTTTACATTCAACAAAGAATTCTGGGGGGAAATACACTGTAGACCGGATTAAAAATTCAGCTTTTCCATCATCATTTTAAAATATATATAAAAACAGAAAATAGTTGTAAAAATATTTCACAATATTGCTGTTTTTACTGTATTTTTGGTCAAATAAATGCACCCTTGGTGAGCAGAAGAGACTTGGAGTAATAAATTCTGTTTATTTATTATTTAATATTAACACTATAAAGTGTTACCAAATGTTTATCTTTAAATTAAATTATAGTAACTTATCAAATCAAAATAACTTTCTCTGAAATGAATTTCCTTTTCCATTATTGTCACATGCAGGCAATTGGATAATGTTAGCCAATAGCTATTTAGCAATTTTTTTTTTTTTTAATCCAAATTCATATTTGGATATACAAAACTCGCTTTTCACAATCCTATTAATTCCCACCATTTTTTTTATCACTGACTATCCTGTTTCCCTCGTGAAAAAGCCTATTAAAGCAGTAAAACAGGTAATACTTGTTGACTTTCAGACTAAAGAAAACTAGAATCTCAAACTTTCATGTAGCCTTCATTTTCTTCTGTAAATAATGAAATCAAAATAAATACTTGCTTGTAGAATAAAATGCCTTGTGTCCTAGCCATCTCTGTGAGCTTTCCCAAGCCCTCTGTGGGATTATACAAACCTACGATTTTCACCTCAGACAAAATATTAACACTGGAAAATCTATAATGAAATAAACCGGTCCTTCACATGAATTCAACACTTTGATTCACTCTATTAAAAGCTGAATGAAGCTTTATGAAATACGTCCATGGATAAAGAGTTAGAGACAAATGATTGCTCTCAGTCCATGTGAACAGGGACAGCGTAGGTGGTTGCAGCTTGTTTTATGATATTCTTTATTCGCACTGACTCACGGTGTAACGCTGCCAAGGCATAACACCTGTCAAATGCTTACCAGGTGTGCGACCAGTGCTCTGTTGTTTTGAATCCGTTACTAAGACCATACTATTTACACAATGAATCTAAATGATTCTTTTTTATTTATTAATGACAGCTCCTGTCATTTCAACATCAGCATAGAACAGTCATATTAAAAAAGCCAGCTGTGAGCGCTCAATGTCTGATCATTCATCACAAAACAATAAAACCCATGGGTTCTCTGCTTACAATGACAATAACAGAGCAGTAACTGACTGAGGATATTTTTCAAATATATGATATGGCCGGCAGAACCCGTAGCCATGTAAGACGACAGGCCTTGAGAAACGACAGTCCTAAACATCTCAGACACCTCACATCTACTTCCAAAACCGCTTGATTGCTCTTTCATACGCACCCACAGAAAACCCACTTCCAGCCACTAATAACACATTACATGGCAATTTAATAATATGGGGTCTAGAAACCATTATGAGCTATGTTATAATTTAATAACCAGAAACGCAACATGACATGAACAGTTTCACGACAAGTGGAAGTGTGCAGATCAGGATTAGTATTGTTAACTAAAAACAATCCAAAAAAATAATAATTAGTGCTGTCAAATGATTAATCGTGTCCAAAATAAAACTTTTTGTTTACATAATGTGTGTACATTTAATATTTATATAAATAAACACATGCGTGTATATATTCAAGAAAAATGTTTTATATATTAAATATATTTATATATTAGTGCTGTCAAACGATTAATCACATCCAAAATAAAAGTTTTTGTTTACATAACATATGCATGTAAACTGTGTATATTTATTATGTACATATAAATACACACACATACAGTATATATTTTGAAAGTATTTACATGTACATTTATATATTTATATTCTTATATTATATATAAGTAGATTTAATATATAAACATAACATATTTTTCTTAAATATATACATGCATGTGTTTGTATTTATATGTACATAATAAATATACACAGTATACACACATATATTATGTAAACAAAAACTTTTATTTTGGATTCGATTAATCGATTGACAGCACTATTATATATAATATAAATTATTATGAATATAAATATTTTCAAAATATACACTGTATGTGTGTGTGTGTGTGTGTATATATATATACACATAATAAATATACACAGTATATTATGTAAATTTTACATTATATATTATACACATATATTATAATATATAATATTATACACATATTATGTAAACAAAAACTTTTATTTTGGATGTGATTAATCGTTGACAGCACTAAAATAAATAAATGATAAATATTAGATGTTAAGACTAAACTAAATCAAAATGAGAAATGCTGCCTTGGCCACTAACCAAAATAAGTTCAAATTGCTGACTGGAAATAAAAAAAATGAAAACAACTAAAAGCTAAGGAAAATTACAAAAGCACAAAATTATTGAAAATGAAACTAAAATTAAAATGAAAACTGAAAATATAATGCAATTCTGATTCAAAATATCAATAATAACTATAACAGCACATAAATAATACTAAATTAACACTTATATGGAGGCAACTAAAATTATTTTATTTTTTCCAAGTTAGTATGCGTGAGATATTGCAAAAAATTAAAAAATAAATAATACTTTTATACGGTTTTATGATACTTTTATGGCCTTTTATTTTTTGCTATTATAGAGCTTGACAGCCTCCATCATCAATTACTTTAATTCTATAAAATAAAATGGTATATATTCTTTAAAAACTCTTCATAAAATTCATTTTTTGTGCTCTATTGAAGAAAAAAAAGTAGTGTGAGAAAGTACTGACAGAAATTAATTTTTAACTATCCCTTTAAATTTTCTGGCTATGAAGTAAGTGGAAACTCCAACTGGGTTTGTCCTGCATCTGCTAGTGAGCCCAAGACTGAGATCACTGAGAGTTCAGAACCAGTTCTCTGGGTTGTGTAAGGACACAAAGAGAGCAAGAGCAGGAGAAGAACCTGCGCTTTAATGCAGAACAGGCCCAGTCTGTTAACAGACAACTCACAGCGTCCAGCCACAGAGAAGAGGAGGTTTACGAGCTATGTGGTCCAGATGATGAGCCAATGTGGTTCCTCAAATAGTAGATCAAATCAGTGACCTCAAAAAGATGGCAAAATCAAAAGTCATTGAGATCCAGGCACTGACAAGGTCTTGTAAAAGTCTCAATGTTCAAATATTTTTCATTTCAGCTCAAAGGAGCAATTGTTTCGCTCTCCTCATCTTGCGGTCCTTGTTTTACCTGAATGGCTACAGCGCCACCTGGTGGACTGATCAAATCTTTCCTCACTTTAGGTTTGGGAGCTAAAAAAAAAAACAATCAGTTTAAGAAACAGGACAATGAAAGCATTAATAGACATTAGCATGCACACATTAAGCAGATTTCCCTTACCATTTGGGTTTTCCTGTTTATAAAATGTCTTGAGCATTTCAACAGCCTCTTCTGCTCTATAGCCGGCGATGCACTGTAATAAGCAAGGGAGCATGTGCTACAGCAAAAATATGCAATGTGGTCTGGACTACAATTTAGGGAATGTGGATGTTTCGACAAGAAAAATATTCTAGCCACACAGAATGGTTCAGAATGTAAGGAACTGGCTTCCTTTTGGATCAGCTGGAATCTAAATTTAACTGGATAGGAATTGGAGGGAAATTCTTTTACCTTAAATGAAGTTCCAGTGTGTGGTAAATGATCTGATGAGATGTCCAGGACAGATCCACAGCCTCCAAACCGCTCATTTTTGCACCCATATACAACCAGAGGTATGTCTGTCTAAATGTTAAGGTGTCCTTTTAGCGCTGATATTATTTTAATTCTACTAGACAACAGAAACCTGCGGTAAACACAATAATGCATTAAAAAAAATCTTTTTTCGCAATAAAAACTTGACTAGGAAAGGCTGTGATTGACACTGATTAATAATTGTATGTGAATTATCAATACTTTAATTCATCAAGGATGCATCAAATTGCTCAAAAGTGACAGTAAAGACTTTATAATGTAAGAAAATATTTCTGTTTAGAAAAAAATGCTGTTTTTAACTTTTTATTCATTTCAAACAATTCTGGACAATATTTTCCACAAAAATATTAGGCAGCACATTAACACTGATAATAATAATAAATGTTTCTTGAGCACCAAATCAGCATATTAGAATGATTTCTAAAGGATCGTGTGGCACTGAAGACTGCAGTAATGGCCGCTAAAATTCAACCCTAACCCTAAATTGTGAAATTCAATAGTAAAATTCAATTTGAAATGGTAAAAAATAAATATACTGAAAACTTTAATATAAAAAAAAAAAAAAAAAAGTTATTATAAATTGTAATAATATTTCCCAATATTACTGTTTTACTGTAAATAAATAAATTCAGCTTCTGTGGACATAATAGGCTTCTTTCAAAACCATTGATGGTACTGTATGTGTTAACTTTTCTAAACTAATAGTCAATCACATTTTGGCATCAAGGATACGAAGCAGGCGCAGAGCAGCTGCACACATGATACATGGCTCCACTGTCACATAAAGTACAGTCTGTTCACACACCTCCTTTGGGTCCTTCTCTCTGAAACAGCACCAATCAAACACTTGATCCAGTGCCACCATTTCCGCATGCCGAGTAGCCTTGGGCAAAGCAGGCACACATGTGAGGTTGTTTCATCTATTCCAAAGTTTCTCTGTGCTCTACTAAAGAACCATTAATCAAATTCTTAAAAGAACAGGAACTGCAATTTATGGGTCAATGGCAAATAAGGGTGTCTGATATTATTAAAATGAGAAATTAGAAATTAGTTCATAATGCATCTCCAGTACTAAGTTCCTAGAAATGTAACATTTAAGCAAATTTTCCTCTCACCTTGAGTGTACACATATTAATAATGATTTGATCGTGAATCATTTGCAAGAAAATAAGCCTTGCAATGAGACTTATTTTTGACAATCTCTAAACAGTTACACCATTTACACATTCAGACTAAAAGTCTCACAAAAATATCAATATTCATTTCAATTCTGAAACTGAATGTCCATCATAGAAGAGGAGTATTCACATCACGGGCTGTGAACCACATTGTCTATGCATTTCTGAATAATTTAACAGATTTGAAAAATATGATTGTTAAGGAATTGATCAATTATCATTTGAATATATATACTGGAACCTAGGATTACAGTCAATTACATTAATTTAATGATTATTGTTGGCTTACACAATTCAAATAACCATGGCATTCATTACAAAGCGTTAAAAAAATCACTCATTATAAATTATGATTATCATAATTAGGCACATTGTGAAGGCACATTACTTACATTTTTTGTTTCATTCACCTCGTTTCTTCCTTTTCCAATAATCTCATTGTTGTAAACCATCAGACAGCCAACAGGAACCTCTCCATTCTCAAGGGCCTCAAGTGCCTTTAAAGTAATGTTTAGAATTTTCTCAAAACAACCAAAAATACATTTACCATGTAGGCAGGCACACACCATACACATTTGCCATGACACCCAAAATATCATAGAAACTAGCTATTATTACAAAACTGTGGAAAATCTTCTCAAGAAATTAGATATGAATCGTCATAAATAAATTCATACATACTCGGAAGGCGATGTCGTTTTATTTTATTGAGACATCACAGTCAAAATAATAATGCAGTAACGTTACTTTAGTAACTATGGTATTTGTGGGAAACGCCAGTTACCATGGTAAATACTGTGAACAAAGAGTAAACATCAGAGAACTTTTACCATGTCAAACGCCTTTGACATCCATGTTTGTATCTCACTATCCAACGGCTGCAGAAAATCACTTTTCTCGGGTTCAACACTGTCTGCTTGCATCTCCATCAGTATCCTCATCAAATCTATAACCGTAAAAATAAAGCAGCAAAAATCAGGAAATAGTAACGTTTAGCTTATGCACACGTGTTTACGGGGGATCGTAATAATGGACGGACCGTTCAGGGCGGCGGGTCGACCGCATATCGATCGATCGACTCAATCTGTTATCTGTAGTTCGCCTGTGTGCTCGAGAAGTCATTGCTATGTAGCATTGTGCTAGCTAGTGACTTACGTCTAAACACGCTTTTGCATCTAGTTTTTCGTTTTTTTGCGGTGTCAAGTCTGTTTTTAAAATGTTGAGTTCTACATGGAATTTCATCAAACGCCATAAGAGGAAATTCATCTTCTCTGGGGTTTTTGTTGGAGGTAATGTGTGCAACTAGACCACCTGCATGCTTATAGTTCAGAGATGGTTAGCTATGTGTTACTGTGCATTAACTATTTCTTGTTTTAATGGCTGAATATAAATACTAGTTATAATATGTTAATATGCTAAAATATATAGTTTAGCATGTTATTACAGTGTTGCCAAGCATTAGATCTTATTTCCACATTCAACTAATCAATCTCAGTTCACCTGTCACCTAGTTTTTCTATTGGCATAGTCAAAGAAAGTTGAGATGGACTTTACCCTGGTATTTTTACCCAGCATGAAGTTTTTATATCATTGAATATATCTGCCATATTGCATATGAACATGTACATTATATTGTAATGTATTCTCAAACTTCATGCCCAGGTGTCTATCTACTTGGTAAATATGCACAAAGAAAAATTCAGGAGATGCAGGAGCGAGAGGCAGCCGAATACATCGCTCAAGCTCGGAGACAGTTTCACTTTGAAAGCAACCAGAGGACATGTAACATGACGGGTAACAAATAAAACAGAATGACATGATCAGTTAACAAATGTTATGAAAAGTGATGTTTGTTCTGCCCAGTATATGTAATTGTGTCTTTTTTGTAGTGTTATCAATGCTCCCCACTCTCCGAGAGGCAATCATACATCACCTGAACTCAGAGAGCCTCACCGCTTTGCTGAAGACTAAGTGAGTCATTCATGTAAATTATAGATGATTATCTGCATTACAAAATAATAAAACATAACTGATGCAAGTGATCATGTCTTTCTACACAGGCCAGCTAATAAACTTGAAATCTGGGAGGATCTAAAGATTCTTAGTGAGTTGAATAAGTTTCTTTGTTGTAGGATTACATATTTATTGCTTTAAAGTCAACATGAAATCGAAATTTACCCTCTTTACTTTATTAATGCAAATTCCTAGTGCTGTTGTGAACTTTCAATCTGTTCTTCAGAATAAATTGTTAGTCTTTGCAATCTGTAACAATATGCAAAAATTTTCCTTTGGTTTTTATAGTCTAAGTGTTTAAATATATGGAAGAGCAATGGCACTTTAATGTAGCTTTTTTTTTTTTTTACTAAATTTCAAAAGTTTGGGGTCAGTATTTTTTATTTTTTTTTACAAGAATTAATATTATCCAGCAAGGATGTAAAGGCAGACAGTAAAGGATTTTACGTTGTTACATTTTTTACAGTATAACATTACAAAATATTTATATTTCAATTAAATGCTGTTCTTTTGAACTTTCTATTTATCAAAGAATCCCGAAATCCTTAAAAAAATAATCACAGTTTCCACAAACATATTAAGGAGCATAAATGTTTTCAGCACTGATAATAAGAAATTATCCTTTAGGACCAAATCAGCATATTAGAATGATTTCTGAAAGATCATGTGATACTGAAGACTGGACGAATGGCTGCTAAAAATACAGCTTTTCCATCACAACAATAAATTATATTTTAAAGTATTTAAAGATAGAAACAGTTCTTTTGAATTGTAATAATATTTCAGTAACATTACTCCTAATACTGTATTCTTTCAAAAACATAAAAAAAAAAAATCTTGCCAACCCCAAACTGTTATGTAAATGTAAGTAAAATGAAATACACAAGTTTTCTTTTCTGCTGATGTCATGTGAGTTATTGGAAAATGTTGAGCAATGACAATTAGTTATTAAGGCATTGTTTTGGCTCAATACCGAACACCCACTTTTCACAATCAAACTGATTCACGCCCTGAAATTTTTAGTTGAATGTCCTGTTTCACAATATGTCACATTACAGAAGTAAAAATGGGTTTTGAACAGAAATTCAAGCTGACTTTAATCAAACTCTCATCTATTGCTGTTCTCAAACAATGATTTCTACTCTCCAGGTTTTACTCGCAGCATTGTGGCGGTTTACAGCACTTGCATGCTGGTGGTGTTACTCAGAGTTCAGCTCAACATAATTGGTGGCTACTTGTACCTGGACAACTCTGTGACAAAGAATGGAACGGTATGTCAGGGCTTGGTGTTTTACAGGCAAAGCCACCTGATTTTACCATGTTACAGCATGTAAATTTACTTCATTTCTCTTATACTGCTACTTTAGTCCCCCTTGGCCCCTCCTGATGTCCAACAACAATATCTGTCAAGTATACAACACCTTCTTGGAGAAGGTGAGTACAATCTCTATCTGAGATCTGTATAAGAGCATCTAATCTGTATTAGTGTTTAATCCTCTGTTTATGAGGTCATATCCACCATAGTCTCGCGTAGCCAGACCTTCAGACTGACGGCTGAAGGTCTGGAATAGATGGCAGCATTTATTGGCCAAGGCCCGCCCATGAGGCCGTTTGACCGACATGTCAAACAACCAATCACAGTTCGTTTCGTTCAGCGTCACGTTTCGGTGCGTGGAAATGTCACCACAATAACAGACCGGTGTGTGAAACTCTCGGACGTATTTTAAAGATTCTATGCCGCAAACTTTAAATATTTCACATACTTTTGAAAATCCAGCGTTTAGTTGATCATGATAAGCGCTCGTCGTCACATTTGTAAACACGACGGCTTTCTTCTTTCCTGAGGGGGTTTGGCGCCACGGCATCTTTGTTTCCAGGCGGAACGTTAAAGAACGCGACACACAAGTCTCCCGGAAATCCTGAATAATTCAACCAATCCGACAACGACTTCGACACTCCTGAAGTGTTTCCAGACGTTTAGCCAACGGTCCGTGGGCGTGACGTCTGAGGCTGAGACTATATCCACCATAGTTGATACTGATCTTCATTTTTGTCTTTTCAGGGCTCATTGAACTGATAACTGTGGTGAAGAAAGCTGTCCAGGAAGTTCTTGAACCGTACGTTGAGTGATTGATTAGATGATGAATGAATTTTAATCTACTCATCTCATACTTGTGGCTTTATTTGCCATGGCAGTTTGCCATTGTGGTGTGTCGGTCTTCCTGTATATTTAGCAGGAAAGCTAACTGCTGTCCATGTCTCCTCAGGGTGTCTCTGAGGCAGAGTTGGTCCCTACAAGAGTTGGAGCAACAGTTAACTCAGATCAGACAGTTAGTGGAGGAGGGCTGTGCTTCCTCTAAACACAAAAGTCTTTCTTGGTACATGATGCCTGATGAAGAGAACACACTAGCCTCACAGGTAGATATTTATCATTTATTTTGTTTAGTTATGAATTAGATATATAATTGATTCATTTATTTGAGATTTTTATTTTATTTTAAACTACAATTATATATATACTTATTATACTTATTCATAATATTTTGATTCATGATACACTACCAGCATTATTTTATTTAGCAAGGACACATTAAATTGATCAAAAATGACAGTAAAGACATTTAAAATGTTACAAAAGATTTTTATCTATAATCTGTAATCAAATAAATGCTGTTAATAACTTTCTATTCATTAAAGAATCCTGAAAAAAATATCACATTTTCCACAAAATAATATACAATAACATTTTATAAAGTTTGATAAGACTTTTATAAGAATATAATTTTTTTTACTAATTTGTACTATAATTATAGTACTATAATTTTACTATATTTTTTATATATTACTATAATTGTATTACTTATTAACTGTATACATTTTATAAGAAAAAAAACATTTTATTATATTACAAAACAATTTCCTTTTTTGGTTTCTATGTACTAATTTTATTTATTTATATATAAAACATTTTAGGCTTGTGGTCTCACAGAGAATGATGTCACAACAATAAAGCTGCTGAATGAAACCAGAGATATGCTTGAAAGGTGAGGGAAATCAAAGCACCCATATAATCCTATAGGTTATAAAATTGTAAAAAAAAAAAGGTAAAAGTTTAAAATAATTACTCGGAATAAATCTCATGACTTTTTTTTGTACTTAACACCTTAAAGGGATAGTTCACCAAAGACAGAATTTTCATTTTTGGGTGAACTATCCGTTTTAGTGCTATATAAAATTATAGCACTTTCTGTGTTTTGGTATTTTATTTTATTTTTAATTTTTTTTGGTATTGCTGCTACATGACAACCATGTACAACCTGTTTGCACATTCCTCTCTTGTACATTCCTGCTTATCTTAATATTTAAGTCTACAGTATACTGTCATGCACATTTTTATATTTTGTTCTTTATATCTTATTCTTTACTTATTTAATTTTATGTTTGTGTTTGTATTCTATAATATTTGCACTGTCCATGGAGCGGACCTGACTCACATTTCACTGCTGGTTATATATTCTCTATATAATCGTGTATGTGACAAATAAAAAATCTTGAATCTTGAAACATTTAGTTCCTTTTTAAAATACATCCATTATTATGTGTGTTATTTTATGAAAAACACAATTCTGGCTTCAAAGAGCATTTATGATAAAATGAAAAAATAATAGCATGAGACTAATTTGGTTGAAATCAATCATTTTATAGAGATCACTTGAGCGTAGATAGCTGGGTACTAATTGCATCTAAACTTTTTTTTTTTTTTCAGTCCAGACTTCACTACTGTACTCCGTACTTGCTTGAGCCGAGGCTTTATCCGATTCCTAGACAACATGTCAGAGTTTTTCCGACCCCCACAGGGAGACTCCAACCCCTCCAGCACACCTGACCGGTCAGTGTACATGCATTTATTATTATTATTGTTTTTAGAAAGGTATGTACAGTGACCAAAAAGTATTTGGCCAATTAAGCCACATTTTAAGCCATTTTATCACCTTCCCAAGACCAGTATATTTCAGGTTTGTGAACAGTATTAGTGATGGAAAGATAATCATTGCTGTTTTTCACATGCTTTTCTTCCAGATTATCACATGTAAGCCTCCCGCTAGCCAAAATCATTCCCATCATCAACGGACAGATACATTCAATATGCAG
Organism: Schizothorax lantsangensis; assembly: GCA_027422415.1. Classification (NCBI taxonomy): domain Eukaryota; kingdom Metazoa; phylum Chordata; class Actinopteri; order Cypriniformes; family Cyprinidae; genus Schizothorax; species Schizothorax lantsangensis. The sequence goes on along the minus strand of CM049855.1, from coordinate 9,125,099 downwards.
CGAAATACCCAGTCACTTTGTCCAGGTGAGAACCTTCATATGCATCGACTCATTTTGACTTGCATGTGATATAAAAGCTGCCCACACCAATGTTTGCTTGCTTTCTTGTTTTTAGGATCTCTTATTGATAGACCAGGTGAAAGAGTTCGCCGCCAACGTGTACGAAACATTCAGCATGCCTCAGGAACTTCAGAAGAGAGCACAGGACTGAGCAAGATGTGAACTTGTGAAAGCCGAACTCCTCACAAATCTACTTTAAAGAAACTCTCATGCCGTACAGCACAGAATTGTTCTCCTCGCACACCCTAAAATCGACCCGGGGGAAACGAACTCGCGGCTGTTCTGAGAGACGAGTGTGTAATGGAGTTCAGATCCTCTGTTGTTAGCAGGCATTCAGTATGGGCTAGCTTCTCATGACCTGCTAGCTGTCCTGTCTGTATGTTGTGACCCCCTAACCTTGTCCCAGCCAGGCATGCCAAGGTTTTTACACACGATAATAAACTGTAGTACATTTTATTTATTTTTTTAATCCCTGTAGCATAACAATCTCATTATATACCTGTCACGACATGGCTAGCATAAAAGATATAAATTAATGATTCACATCTGCAGTATGGACTTCAAAGGGTGATTTGCAGATGTTTTGTATAGGATATCTCTGCTGGACATTCTCCAGGACCAAAACACAGTCATGCTCACCTCTGCAACAGTAACAATGCATGATGTTTGCACTGCTACTGGTATAAAAAAATGCATATTTGGGAGTATTTTCATTTGTATTTACTTGGTTCTACTAATTAATGAGAATAGTTGGACTGTGGTTTTTGTTTTGGAAACTCTACAGGTTGTAGTATGCTACTTCTTTTGTAAAATGACTCATGAATGTTAATAAATAATGTGAGTAATAATACTATTCATTAAAATGATGCATTATTTGATTAGGAAACAATGCATGCTGTTTTGGCTTTTCAAAATTGAGCATTACTGAACCAAGAGACTGCTTTCTTATAGTAAAAGAAACCTCGAGGGTGTTTGTTTTTGAGCTACTATCCCGGGTTCCTCTAGAGGGCAGTGAATATCTATAACAGCTCACAGCAACTTAACAACTAGGTCACATCAAGTTAAAACAATAAACATTCACCAGTTAGCATACAAAAATAAAATCAGGAACAAATGAAGTAATATCTGACAAAATACATGCCTAAACATGTGGGAAGCATATGACGTTTGCTATTGCACTAAACACAACCCTATTGACGCAATACTTCCTTATACCTTAAAAACTTTTGTCTCTAACTGTTTTGGATAAGACTATATGCCACCCTTTACGTAATGTACTGGAAATAAATGAATGAATACATTCAGAATAAATAGCTAATTGTTTACATCATGACAATGCATAATCTTTTGATTTGTCAGTTTAGTTTGTGATTATATTTGTATAATTTTAAGAATGTTATGGCCACGAAATCATGAATGTCTTCATTTATTTATTTTACACCAAGGCTGCATCTATTTGATCAAAAATACAGTAGTATTGTGAAATATTATTACAATTTAAAATAACTGTTTTTTATTTAAATATATTTCAATATGTATGTATTCATGTGAATTTTTAGCAGCCATTACTCCAGTCTTCAGTGATAATTCAGAAAGCAATCTAATATGCTGATTTGGTGCTAAAAAAAACGTATTATTCAATGTTGAAAACAGTTGTGCTGCAAAATATTTCTGTGGAAACTGAGATACATTTTTTTGGATTCTTTAATAAAAAATTACAAATATTCAAAAGATCATCTGTTTGAAACAGAAATTACATATATACAGTGCCCTCCACTAATATTGGCACCCTTGATAAATATGAGCAAAGGCAGCTGTGAAAATAAATCGGCATTGTTTATCCTTTTGATCTTTCCCTCAAAAAATTAACAAAATTCTAACCTATCATTGAAGTAAAACAATTGAAATGGGGAGAAAATCCATGATGAAATAAATGTTTTTCTCCAATGGATGTTGGCCACAAATGGCACTCCTGAATTCTTGTGAGTAAAATATCTCTGAAGTATATTCATTCATATTTTATTTTTTTAGCACACCAGGGTGACTAGGACATGAAATTGTCCAGCCATGACTTCCTGTTCCACAGGATTATAAATATGAGGAACACAAAGACCATTCTTAATATCCATCACAATGATAAAACCAAAAATATTTCTGATGTGCAGCAAAAGATAATTGAGCTTCACAAATTATGAAGTGTAAGAAAGCTAGAGCATGAAAAATCCCATTTCCACCATAGGGCAATAATTAAGAATTTCCAAAAATAAAATGTTACGAAACTGCCTGGAAGAGGACGTTGTCTATATCGTCCTAATGCACGGTGAGGAGGAGAGTTTGAGTGGCTAAAGACTCTCCAAGGATCACAGCTGTAGAATTGCAGAATATAGTTGAGTATCGGGGTCAGAAAACATTAGAAAAAAATTGTCAAACAGTCCCTACATCACCACAGGGTTTGTGCTCATCCAAAAACAATCTTCAGCATTTAGTTATCAGACACGACTGGAACTTCAAATGGCACTGGCTTCTATGGTCAGAGAAACTAAAAAATGAGCTTTTTAGCAGCAAACACTCAAGATGTGTTTGGTGCACACAGGGATAAAAATACCCCATGTGTCAGAAATATACTGCTGTATTTTTTGATGTTGTGGGCCTATATTTCTGCTGGAGGTCTGAAATCTTGTTTAGACACATGGCATCTGATTCTATTAAATACCAACATAAAAAATCAATAAGTGATTGACCCTGTTAGAAATCTTATAATGGGCCATGTTTGGATCTTCCAACCAGACAATAATCCAAATACAAACCTCAAAAACAACACAAAAATGGGTCACTGAGCACAAAACCAAGCTTCTGCTATGGCCATTCCCGTCCTCTGACCTGAACCCTACAGAAAATGAGTGAGGTGAACTGAAGAGAAGAAGCACCAACATGGAGCTGTGAATCTGAAGGATCTGGAGAGATTCTGTATGAAGGAATGGTCTCTGATCTCTTATCAGGTGTTCTCCAAACTCTTCAGGCATTATAGGAGAAAACTCAGAGCTGTTGTGCTGGGAAAAGGACATTGCAATAATTGGGTGCCAATAATTGTGGCCAACATGAAATAGTGAAAGTATTTCTTACACAATGAGATTTCCCCCCATTTTCAATTGTTTTACTTCAATGATAGGTTGGAATTTTGTGAATTTTTGGAATGAAAGATAAAAAGGAAACAGCAATTTATTTTCACAGCCGCCTTTTCTCATATTTATCAAAGGTGCCAATATTATGGAGGGCACTGTATATATATATAAAAATCTAATAAAATTGTATTTTACTGTCACTTTTAAACAAATTAATGCATCCTTTTATAATAAAAGTATTATTTCTTTAAAAAAAACTTAATGACCTAAAACTTTTGATCAGTAATAGTAGTACTAAATAAATTAATTCATTTGAAATGCTGTCAAAATGATTAATCGCATCTAAAATAAAGGTTTGTATTTACATAACGTGTGTACTGTGTATAAATATAAACACATACATACAATAGCTTAAATATATGCATGTATATGTGCATGTATTTATATATACATATAAAGATACACAGTACAAACGTTATTTAAACAAACTTTTATTTTAGGATGCGATTGATTTGACAGCACTACTGAAAATGTTATTTTATAAAGCAAAGTCAGTCAAATTAAGACTTTCACAGTCTTAGGGATGTGGTAGAATCTGAGCTAATAAGCAGTTAAAGAAATATTTCACCCAAAAATGAAAATTCTGTCATCATTTACTCATCATTTACCCGTATGTAATTCCAAACTTAAGTGACTTCTTTTCTTCTGTGGAACATAAAATAATTTTGGGAAATTTGAGAAATGTTCCACAGAAAAAATGTCTGGAATGACATGAGGTTGACTGAATTTCATTTTTGATCCCAAATATATATATATATAGAGAGAGAGAGAGAGAGAGAGAGAGAGACAGGTTCTGAGGTCAGCAAGTCTTGTGAAAGTACCAGTAACAGTACCGAGCACAAGCATGTGGAGAAAACAAGTAAATTACATCAGATTGAGACATCTTTCGGGCAGCTATGTGGGTCAGTTTGTGGCTAATACCACAGACGATACCAACAAACCAGCCAAGTATAGAGGAAGATCAGAAATTTAGTGATTCAAAGGTTATAAAAACATGACGTCAATTTGCCAATAATTATGGGTTAGACAACTGAAACCGCACTGGTCATGACAGTTTGTTTGACAAGGGATGAGCTATATATAGAGGAAAGAGCAAGAATTGGCTTATTGTTGCATAAGCCGCCTGAATATGCTGAATAACTACTAGGGTGTTTTCCACAAAGCACTTGTAGCACCTCCAGTCACATGACTTGCTCCGTGCTCAGCGTGCTCTTTGTTGTGTATCAGCAAACAGGAAATTCCCCTTCATCACGTGACATGGGTCTTTGGTTCTGTCCCGTGACCTTTTTACTGAAACTGTTTACATCATGTACAGGAATATGAGGGAAACATCTTCTTGTAATCATTAAAAAGATTGAATAACACTGTTTGCTTATGATTGCCTACATAATAGTGCAGGACTAAACGATTTATGGTTCATTTCTAGGCTATGGCTTATTATTCTTGTCGTATGAACAAAATACTCAAAACATTTGTATAATATGGCCAAATGCTTTTATAACAGTGCAAGACAAAGAATATAACCAAATATTTAAGAATGGAGTGAGGATTTGAAACCTGTTGGTGTGGTGCAGAAATAACACACTTCACCTTTAAATAATCATGCTATGAATGTAGAAAGCACAATTTAGTATGCATATGTATATATTGTTAATAATGAAGAACATTGATTGTCAAAACATATGATTCGTTTAACTAGTTTATAACAGTGGTTTTTAATGTTTTAGACCCCTAAATATGATCATCCTTGTGCAAGAGTCCCCATCCTAAAATGTAAAATTATTATTTGGAAAACATTTAGTTTCTATTATTATTATTTTTTCTATTCATTATAGCATTGTACTGTTAGATGCATTATTTCTTATATCTATTTATTTATTTGAATCAAATTTTTATTAATTTAATTCTAATTTTTATTATTTAATTTATTTAATTTTTTTTATATTTTAAACTGTTTGTCTCTAAACATTTCCACAGAATCCCTTGCTTGCGGCCCCCGAGTGTCTCTGGGCCCCAGTTTGAAAACCCCGGGGTTTATAAGATGGCAGTCTTCTGCAACAATAATTTCCCATAAGTCCTCAGAGAAGCATGAGTTTGATAAAATGGATAAAACATAATTTACACATCCGTGTGCACTTTATTTTGGTTTAGTGCTGAGAAAACCTTCATATGTTTGCCAGTAAATGAAGGAAGAAAGAAATATGAAATTAGCCAATCATTTTGTCCAAATAAACTTGAACTTTAATGCAGCAACAATCACTTTTGATCATGTGATCGTAACAAGTAAAAATGAAAAATAAATGAGCTTTTAATTAGTTACACATACTGTATGTATAGAGTCATTCATTTCATGCGAGTGTGCATAATATTAAACTTATTTTTAAAGCACAAAACTCCCTTTAATAATTGCAGGGAAATTGCTGAGTGCATCTCAACACTGCAGTACCTGCATTGGACATAGACAATGCATAAAAAACACTACACTCTTAAAAACAAAGGTTCCAAAGCGGGTTTTCACAGCAATTCCATAGAAGAACCAGTTTTGGTTCCACAAAGAACCTTTCATTGAACAGTTCTTAAAAGAACCATTTTTTTAGCATAAAGAACATTTTAATAATCTTAAGTACCTTTTTCCACTATAAAGATCCTTTTGTGGAATGAAAAGGTTCCATGGATGGTGAAGGTTCTTTGTGGAACCATTGATGCCAATAAAGAACCTTTATTTTTAAGAGTGTATATAAATATATATTTTTTTAAATCTTTAAAAAATACCTTGTCTTTTAGATAACAACCAGGAAACGCTGGCACAGGGCGTATTTGTTTTGCTGTTTTTCTTTGAGATTATGACTCATCTGCCTCTACCTGCATTTCCAGAGTCCTGTTACTCTCTGACTCATCATGAAGTCAGACTATACACACACTGAACTCATCATCACATGAGCTCCTGCAAGCTAATATTCTACCAAACGGTGATCTATGACAAACTTGAGAACAATACATGCTAAACATGATCTACTGTATGTGCTCTGAAATTTAAGAAGAAGCATTTTTAGAAACAATCTTTTATATCATTTGACCTGTGCTGAATCTCTTGTGTATATGCACTAACCTTGATTCAGATATAAACAGACTATTATCACAGGTAAGGCCAAGCACAGGGATTTGGCTTCAGTCCGCACTGCAGGTTGTGGACATGTCCTGACCATGTTCTTCTCCTCTGCTCTGATTGGCTGATCTCAAGGGATTATCATTAACTATTAATCCTATGCTGCAATGATGCTGCTGTAGTCACACCACAGAGCGGTCAGATGATGTCATCTCACCTTAGCAAGCTGATTGGCCGAAGCCTCTCGTCCAGCTCTGTGCTCACCGTATCAATTTTATATCACTCTGAGCTAGATCCTTTACAGGCAGTCACGTGACTTCTTAAATATGACGTGGCTCTTAAAGACTAAGTGCGGTGGTTTTTAGAGGAGGCCTGTGTCACTTCAATTCCCTGCTTGAAATAAAATACCAGAAATTAGAGCGTGTTACGTTCTACATGCCAGGAAGAAGTCAAATGTCCCAATTAATCCAGTTCTTAGAATTTACAGCAAATTGAAGAAGCGAGGAATGGGAAATGAATGATGAAAATGAGGTTTTCCTGAGGTAGCCTACTGCTCGGATGCTCATTGGATGTGGAATGAGAAAAAAAATTAAAAAACTTCCTTAGTCACAGAACAAGCAGCAATACACTTTCACATCTGCAGGAAGCAGATAGTACAGAACGTAGTTTACGTTACCATACATAGAAGTTTCATTTTAAATGCAATCCAAAAACCGAAGACAGGAAAACGAGCGCCTCCGAAAAGAGGAAGTCCTCGCTAAATGGGTTTCATTACATGTACTACGTTCCCGACCGTGATTCAATTTGGTTTCCTTATGAATTACGTAAGGCATTTATGCTTTAGTGGGGAATGACCTTTAGGTATTTGCTCCCACCCTGCTTGCTGTTTGCACATAGGACCGAAATAACAAAACGCAGCACAGAGGCCTGCAGGAGAGAGAAATGAGGTCACGGCCTGTGACGGGGTTGGGAATCCTGGCTTTCCCTACTTCGACTGTCTGCGACGAAAGTGCTTTGGGCGGGAGTCCGTTACTATGGACGCAGCCGGTGTAAACATGTACACAGTGCACTGGTGCTTGAGGGCAGTGTGAAGGTAGCACTGTGTTAACTGGGACTTTATAAATAACTATGAGGCCTACAGCTGTCTATGTCACGTATGTAAGAGGGAAGCTATATAAACTATTATTTAGAGAAAGCAGTGTCAACATTTATACTGAGCAAGTGATGCTATGAATATTTGGGCCCCATTGCTGCTGAGTGATTTAAGACAATGTAGCCTACCTTGTAATATTACCATTAACAATTAATTAAAAAAGGAAAAAATACATATATTATATTATATACAAGTTCAAGAAGCTTAAGTACGTTCCGTATCCACTGACAAGGCAGGTTGGAAAATATTAATCTCTACCCACACAAAACTCTTACTAAATATAGAAATACAAAAGAATAAACCACATGTCGTCAGACTTGAAATATAGGTTATTATTTAGTCATTTTGAGGTCTATGATGAGCCCTGAAACCACCTGGAGTGACTTGTTTTGCTTCAATACACAGATTTTACTTTGGACACCATGTGACGACCTGACATATGATAAAAATGGTTTATCGCATACAATTTAACAAAACATCTATAAATCTGATTTTTTTTTTTATATCCCTGAACTGCGTATAGACAAAAAAATATGCAAATTATTAACTAATAATTTGTAAATACTTAAACAACAGCAAAAGTGTGACACAGAACACAGGGCCAAATATTATATTAGTACAAGCCATATTTCTACATCAGACTCGTGACCCATTTTTGGGTCTTGACAAATATCATAAATACTACTACATTTATGTGTAAATGTTAGGAATTGTTAGGAATGAGTTTGATGTTCATCACTACACCTTGCCACATTATAACAAAATAAAAGCAAACTAATTATTGAATTTTGATTTCAGTGTTATCTAAAAAATAATTTTAATACTTTCGATATGGATGTTTATATTTTTGGTATTATATTATTCTGACTGCAGTCGGTTGATGTATAAATCTAAAGAGTGGGGCACAGATACATACAAATACACAAAATATAATACTAAAAATGACCATGCTATCCATAGTTTCACTAAAATATTATAGTTAATACAGTTATTGATAGAACTGTAAACCCTAAATTAAAATAATACATTATTATTTTAAAAAAACATAAAAATGATAATTATTAAATATAAAATATTTTTTGTAAAGGTATCGACTGTGTTCCTAGTGTGCTACATGGTAGCTGCTGTACTCTTGTCATTAGATTTGTAGATTTAATGGCATCTAGAGAGAAACCGTCAGGCGTTTTCGATGACTAACGTTTGACCGGAACGCCAGTGTCAGACCGAAAGTGCAAATCAAAATATCGATCCCGACCTTTCATTATTCCAGCAATATAAGTTTCGTTTCACACGCGTGATGTTTTGGGAAAAGGGTGATTTGACAGCTCACCTCCAAGCCTAGAAAACAAGGGACAGTCTCAGGATTACTGTAGTGTACACTTCCCGGAAGAACGACGTGTTCTCCCCTGACGCGCGCGTCTTAAAGAAACAATGCTGAGTCTGAGCTTCTTATGAAACTGCGCTGTTTAACCTGAGCCTGTGACACAAAGGCCATATCATTCGGAGTTAAAAATAAATAAGAAATAAGAAGGAAATGCAATAAAGGGAAATTTAATTATTTAAATTATTAAAATAATCTGGTTACATTTTGAACTATAGTTGTTTGAACTTAACCACAAGCCTTGGTTTTTCATAATGTGCACATAAAGTTAAATGGAATTGGAAAGAGAATAAAATAAGAAAAGAAAAGAAAGAAGAATAAAAATATCAGTATTTTCTATCTTTCTTTCGCTTTATTTTATAAAGTTCTTCAGAAAATATTACACATACAGAGAGAATAGACTTAATTAGGACATATTTTATATACTTTTATTTATAATGTTGATGCTGGGTATGAAGATTTAAATAGTGGATGTATAGTACAAACAAAAGTGAAAGATACAAAGTACAAATATTTTACAAAATGAAAATGAAGCCAAATGAAAGATATATGCAACATTATTATAATCATAAAATTATATATAAAATCTAGAGCATCTAGTGATTTTGCTGTGATTTCATGATGATTCCTCTCTCTATATATTTATAATAATTTTATAAATAAATAAAAGCATACATACATATTAAAAAACGTGACTGTGTTCTTATCAAGACTCAGATCAAGGTAGTTTGAGTGAGGATGTCATAAAAACAAAACTGAAAGACTTAATATGATGAAATACGGCTGTAAATTTTTCTTCACATCATAAAGAAACTGAATGGAGAGGATCATATATTATATTGGATATTATAAGGACCTTTATCTTATCTGGCTTTTCTTTTACTCAAACTTTTACATTTTTTGTTGATAGACAACAATCATCACGTAACAGATGGAAAGTGAAATCACTTCTTCTGAATCTTTATTAATAGCTAATAGGTCAATATTGACATCATAACAGCTGTATCCATGTCCCAGACACAAAATGACCGCAGGCCTTTAAACACCTGTTTAACTTTATATGATGAAGCACAAGCTGAACTCTATGACGTGACTCAGATATGATAAAGAGATGATAAGATGGTGAATACTGCTATATTAAGCTCTGTGTAAGGTTTTAGATATAGATCGTTCGGATGGGTCCACACATGTATACATTTTTAGCTTAAACAAACAAACTGAATATTATGTGTCATTAAAAATATTAGTATAAATTTGCCTTAGTATCTAGCTCAGCCTGTAAATCTTTACAGTATTTAATGTATTTATGGACACATTGGCTTTGTAAAAATGGCACAAATCACAAGCATCATTCAGTTTCAACAGCACCAGTTGTGTTTGTGATTTTGGTTGATGTATAGGCTGCTTAAATTAAAACCATAATAAATTACCAAACACACGAAAAAGAATTAAGCCACATATAAAAATGAATGTGTTTAATTGCATTGGACCACATAAAACCAAGTTACATCTGCCAACAAATAATATACGAGGCCATTTCACAGAACTAACTTCCCTTTTCGAAATCATTTTTATGACTTTTAACCAACTGGTGTCAAGTTGATAGTAAGTGTTTGAAGCCAGTTCCCGTCAAGTTCACACAGCTGTCCAAACACAGGTGTAGTTCATCACATTAACTATGGACATTTTTCCCTAACGCTTGAAAACCACAAATAATATTACATATGTCTTAATGTTGAACAATACATTTATTGTTTCATAATATTTGAAACTAATTTTCACTTATTAACAAACAGAAACAAATACTAACAAAGATGAATAATTAAAAATAAACAAATTAATAAAAGTAATATACAATAATGATTCAAAGACAGTAATACAGAACCATACAACCGTGAATCAAACAGTTCACATACAGAGATGCAGAGACTGTTTTACAATTTTAAAACCTACCAAACTACTTTTCGTAAAAAAATAAATAAAAAAAAGCTAGACCAAAAAATATTTGTGTTTTATATTTCTTGAGAAAAAATGCTACTTGGTTTAAAAGTCTTTTTGAGGCCACACTGTATATTCATTTTCATATCTTCATTTATCGGCAGATATCAAATCAGGAAAAAACAACAAATTCACTTAATAATATATATTTTTTAAATGTATCTCTTTGAGTTTTGAGGAAAAAGCAAATAAGGAAAAATAAACCACAAAGGGCAAAATCAAAAACATGAAATGCTATTAAAGAAAAACCTGAATCTAATTCTCTTATATAAAAACGTACACTAATTGTTATTTCCATATCGGTGGATATCAACAACAACAGTAAATTCACTTTAAAATAGTTCATATTCAAGTCTTTGCTATAAGTCAAATGGAACTTATTCATAACCCAGATTCATTAATTCTGAGAAATTAGTTTTTAAGCCCGACAGCCATCATTACTATTTGGAAAAATAAATATTGCCATGTTTAGTCTTTGTGCATGTTTAGACATGACTCCTTAGTAACACTATTTTGTGTACACGCATGATTGTTTGTAATAAGGGAGTGTTTTAGTAGTGATTGCACCAGGACTGGTAAAGAGAGATCACTGGAAATTTCCAGAACTCAGAGGTAAGAGCTTGTACCGGGGTGTGTGATGACCCAACTAGAGCAAGAGAGCTGTGCTTCACATCCAGTAGAGGAATGTAGACACTGCCGAATACCCACTCCCTGAAATCACTTCAAAATCATTCCACTGAACATCTACCCACCACAAATCAAAGTAAACACACGAAAACTATGAGCTCTAACATTTGCTTCATCACCTTTTTCTTTATCTGATTATTCAGAAGATTTATATGGCAAATTATTTGTTGATTATTTGTGTGTGTGTGTGTACTTGTTTATGTTATTGTGGGGACCAAATGGTAAAACCTGATTTTTTTTGACATTGTAAGGACCGGCCTGTGGTCCCCACAAAGGAAAATAGTATAGTTAATGTTGTTTATCTGAAAGTGTAACAATGCAAACAGCTTTTCTGTAAGGGTTTAGGGTTAGGGGATATTGTTGGGTCAGTATAAAAGTAATTTAAGTCTTTGGAAAGTCCCCACAATTCACAGAAACAAACATGAGAGTGAGTGTGAGTGTGTGTGTGTGTGTGTGTGTGTGTGTGTGTGTGTGTGTGTGTTCTTTTTTTTTTTGGTAATTTATTTTAACATTACAAAGATAAAGAAATACTCCTGTCTGTTCTAAAACACCTCCATCTGTTTTAACAATGGAAATTAAATGCAACATTAATGGAAACACAACTACTCTTCACAACTACTAAAAAAACAACTACTCATATCCACTAGCTTAAGACTGATTTTACCCCACAGATAAACTAGGATATCAGAAAAGGTTAAAAATAGGCTAATACAAATTATAATAGAATAAAGCCATGTCTAAACTTGCATGCAGCAATATTTTCTAGAATTATATTTACAACCTTAAATTATATATTTTTGAACACACAGTACAATTCAAACTCCCTAAAATGAAAAACTTGCGCTCTGTAAAATCAAAGTGGTGCCAAAGTTACACTGATAACTTCAATCTTTGAATTAAATTACTGACAAAGAAAATCAAATCAACTCTGAAAACTGGAGTGTAACTCATAGAAACTAGTTAAACGGCTGGACATTAAGATGTTAAATGGTGAAAACATTTTTGGTGGATGTGCAAAACCAAATGATCACCCATGGACTTTAAAAACAATAAACTAAATAAAAGACAGCAACACACTGACCTTGGGATTATCTCTCCATCTTCATACAGTTCTCCATTAACAGACAAAATATGAGTGTGTTTAACAGAGTGAGAGTGATTTTCTGGTCTCATTCTGACCGACTAGCTAGTCAAGCTCTCCTCTCCATGTCTTTTTTTCACAACTATTCAGTACATTACACTCGAGCATACCAGAGATCCCATGTCATTACACGGGTATGTCTTTATTTGCTCATTAGGTTAACATGGCAGGCTACGACTTCGATTCCTCCATAGTGCGGGGAGTGAAGGAGAGAGGGCGGGGGCTGAGCATGTCCAGTTATGGTGCGCACAGAGGGTTGCCTGATTGCATCATCGCAAAGACAGCGCTCTTGATACTATAAATAGGGTGACGTCACTCGCCCCGCCCCCCTGTAGTAGTTCACGTCCTCCAGCCATAAAAAGGGGTGATGCAACGAGCCGGCGACAACAGTAACTTTACCAGCTGAGCGCGAGAACACTCCAGTCTGAGGAGAGCATCACAACACGCGCGTTTATTCAGTCAAAACAAGGTGAGTGACAGCATTGTTTCACTTGTTATTTATGGGGTTCGTTGTAACTGTTCTAGAACACGCTGGAAAATGTCTACGGTATGTTCTAATAAATAAACTCGATACAATTGTGTTTTTGGGTCAAGCGATTGTACGTTACTTATTAGCTCATTTTTTAGTCATAATGTAATCTGTTATGCTGTTTATATTTATATTTTGTTGTGTTTAATTGTTATCTTATCATATCCAAGTCCTCTAGAATAGTTACAAAACGTGCGGAACTGGGTTGCGGTAACTTATGTTGAAATATTTGGATAACTGATAATTTTATGTGGTTCTGTTGGCGAATCGTTATAACCGACTGTAAAACATATTTACGACAATCACAGTTTACTTTAACGACGCACATAGAGATGTCATGGTATTAACCGGATTAGAGTTTAAACTGTTAAAAATTATGATTTTACCGTAACTGATTATGATTGTAGACCTGCAATGCATACGAGTAGAACATATATTTTTTACAAATAATTCGAGTTGTTGAATGTTATCGCATAACATTTATATAAATAAAAGAATAAAATATGTGTCTGATATATTCTATATATGATTAGTTATGGCTATGTAACTTCAATGTATATGCAATATATAGACAACTGTTGCCAGAACCTAAAAAATACCCTAAAATAATATATTGTGATGATGTTAAAACATTATGTGATAGTACATTGTATTATTTTAATATACTAACTTATTTGAGCTATTAAAATCTGAAATGTAAAATCATTGTAAAATGTAAAATTGAAGGCCAAATGACTTTAAACTTATGAAAAATTAACTATTTGCTATTCTAGCAACTGTTTATAAATAATAACAATATAGAGATATAGTTTTATATACATAAAACACCATAAGGGTAACAATAGACAACATTAAAATAATACTATAATTATTTAATTTACTAAACAAAATAAGAATGGAAATACTCCTTACTCACTAAATCATAAGGGGATTTATTAATATAATAAAATCTAAACATATTTTAGCAGTATGTTTATTGCCTTGTTAAATATGATATGGTCTCCATTATGAATGAAAACCTAAATTGTTTATAATAAATCATAAATATATGCATACATTTAATACAATTATATACATTCATACTTTTTATTTCTGAAATACCTCTTTACATTAATTGTTAAATTACATGTATTGTTTTTAATGTATTTTTTTCAGATTTAAAATAGTGTTTCACTGTAGCATTTTTAAATTTTTATTACATTACTAACTTTTTACAGTTCATTCAGCAGTCTAATCATTTTTAGAGAAGGGGGTAGAGTTCGTAACTGACTACAGAAAGTTTACTATGATCCAGTTTCCATATTAAGACCATGATTTATATCTTGCTTCAAATGTTTTAGATTTCGGAATGATGCTTCAGCATCCTGGTTTGGGTCCGTCGGAGATCAGTGCGTCTGCTTTGGTACCCTGCCTCTCTCCGCCCGGCTCACTCACGCTGGACGACTTCACCAACTTCACTCCGTTAGTGAAAGAGGAGCTGCGCTACGCCATCCAGAACAAACGCCTGTCCAACGGCATGAGCACCCTGACCACTGACCGAGCGTGTATGAACACAGAACGCCCCACTGAACGACCTGTGATGAAGCGGGAGGTGAGAACCACTCATTTACAGTTAGAACATTGAATCAAATGTGATTTCTTGTATTTCACATTAGTTATATTGAGTAACACACATGCAGAAAAGCCATGCTTGCACAATTCACTTGTTCATCCACTTGTGGACCCAATTCAGAACCATTAGGCGGTTTCGGCTTTCATGAAATCAATATTTAGTACGCAATGTAGGCATATCTGAACATATGTGATAAATATTGTCATTTCAGGTCACTCCAGAGGAGAGTGAAAGGAGAAAAAGAAGGAGGGAAAGAAACAAAATTGCAGCAGCAAAATGCCGAAACAAGAAAAAAGAGAAAACGGACATTTTACAAAATGTAATTATATTACATTTTTTTCAATATTATTTATATATTTTATTTTATCATTTATTTTTATTCAAAATATATTAAAATAAGTTTTTTTTTTTTTATTATTTATTTGTATTAATTATTTGAAATGTTTTAATATTTCCAAAATAGTATGTCTTGAATTTTACACTCATATGTAGTCTATAAATGGCTTTCCTTTTCCTTCAGGAGTCAGAGAAGTTGGAGTCCATCAATGCCGAGTTGAAAGCCCAGATCGAGGAGCTGAAGAACCAAAAGCAGCAGCTAGTTTACATGCTCAACCTGCATAGGCCCACCTGTATCGTCCGAGCTCAGAACGGCCAGACCCCTGAAGACGAGAGGAAGCTCTTCATCCAGCAAATCAAAGAGACCACCCTGCAGGGTCTGAATCTCACCATAAGTGGAACAATGCACACCTCAATACCAACCAGCTGTGTGCATCTCTAAACCACAAACTGTACAGGCAAGAAGCTAATGGTTCGGCAGTCCTTGCCAAGGAGCGCTGGAAGGTTCACCCGCGTTATAAAGGACTAAATACGGGTGGCCTGCCATGCTGCCAGTTGAGGTCGGTCTGATGTACACTGAAAGAGACTGTTAAAGCACTAAAGTGTTGAAGGATGTTCAATGCGTTTTTCTCTTATTTAAATGTAATTGTACGTATGTTTAACATGATATGCTTTTTGTATGCCAAAGCCTGATGTCATGTTGATGCTAGAACAACATGATTTCATTTATTTATCAGCTTGTTGATTAAATGAAACCCTGGTGGTGTGTTTGACAGCAAGTACTATTCTAGTGCGAGGAAACAAATGTAGTATTTGCGTGTATCTTTTTGACTTACTGGCAAGACATACAGGGTGATGAATTTCAGTTTAGTTACATATTTATCTCTGGCCTCTGCCTTGTTAAGTGTCCACATAATATGCCACATGAAGTATTTCATGCTGCTACTAATCTCTCAGGACTTGGTCTATATATATATATATTACAGGAAACTCACATTAAATAAACAGATAAAATAACAGGGAAGTCGGCACAGAGTGGACTTTGAGACGACGAGGTGTCTCGCACGCTACTTACAAGGAAGTTTCTTCTCTTCTTCACCGAAAGCCTGTCTGTTATCACCTCAACCGAATGACTATGCTACAATGCTGTGAGCAGGAAGGTCTGCGTTTGCCAGCCTACTGTAAAAAAAAAAAAAGAGTGTTTTTGTGCTATTAGCAAGGACATACTTATTTTTTGATGTTGGATTTTTCATATACTGTAGCTGTGTGTTGTTATTGTCTAGATACACAAACCTCTACACTCCCAGCTAACAGGAAATGTTCTCAAAACTGAGGCTAATGTTCTGGAAACGTTAAGAGCAAATGTCCAGTAACGTTAATAGAATGGAAATTTATTTGATGTTAGAACAATCTTATAACGTCTTTTTTTTCTGAAATGTTTTAGTTGGACTTTTTTCTAACATTTTTTAAACGTTACTGCTTACTACTTGTTTCATAACATTCAGAGAACATTCAAACGTAATGTTTGCTTAATGTTTTCTCTAACATTTGCATATTTGTTTTTAGTTTATTCAGAAATAACGTAGAGAATGTTAGCCAAATGTTCTTAGAATATATTTTTGTTGGCTGGGCTTGTCCTAAAGAAAAAAAAAACTTGAAGTAAAGCTCTTATTAATTGTCTGGCTATGTTCTTAGATCACGTGTCAAGCCGTTTTAGTGTCACATCATGTTATTAGTGAAGAAACACATACCACAAGACATCTGATCAAGCCCTGTGACTGCATTTCTTAATATTACAGAAAGGTGTACTAAAGTATAAATCATTTCTGCTAAACCGAGGAAAACCCCTGATCTTTTCATAAACTTGTCCCTTATGTTTTTGAGCATAGTTTAAATTTATGTCCGGTCATGTACTGAAAGGTTAAGTGATGCAGGCGTCAGGTAGCTTTTTTCCTCTTTTTTTTTGTATTTGTTCAAACAGGCATGCCACAAAATGTGTTACTACTGACATTAAATGTGTAACGAAAACAAAGCTATGCTTTCTATTTGTGGTTAAACCAGAATTCATCACGTCACTGGTGTCCATGTCAAAGTGTTCTGGTGCAATTGCTACCAAAAGTCATGATTGAGAAGATAATGGCCTGTAACATTCATGTATGGCTTTATTTTGACTGTCTGATGTTTGTTTTTGATACTTTATTAATAAAAAGCTATACCACTTGCAATTGAGTCATTCTGTGCTGGTTTTATTCGAGTCAGATGTGATTAAATACAACTGAATCAAGATGATTACCTCAGATGAGGCAACACCAAAACATTGTTACTTTTTAAAGTGTGCTTGACGTGCTCAAAAACCAGCACCGTTTATGGTTATGCTGAGACATTTGCGGTAGGGCAAGTCTGCACATGTATAACCTGAGAGATGTGCTGATTGTAACACTGAGGTTGATCTAGTTCATCCTGCCAGAGAGAGCAATGATTCAGCATTTTCTGCTGATTTGAAAGATTATTTTTGAAGGTGAGTGGATTTCGTACAAGGGAAACGTATTATTATTATTGTTTTGGAACTGATAAAACATGGGTATTGCATCAGAAGATAATAATCTTAAAAGCCTCCTGAAATTCCTCGGAAAGAACAAAGCTGCTAAAGAACTCTTAGCGGTGGCGTACCTGAGTTTTGGTAACTCCCCTTTTTAGGGAAAAATAGAGGGAAATGTTTATAAATTCTGAATAATTGCTACCAAACTCATTGGTTTGCTTTTTAAAACTATTTCATATTTGAAATATTCAAAACTATAAGTATGGCTGTACAGGAACTAAAAGTACCATTTTAACATTTATGGGAACTTTGTGATAAAAAAATACATGCACAAATAGACACTGCTTATTGATTTTCAGTAGAAAGTGTAATTTAATGCATCTTTTAATGTATTTTTTTTTAAGTAATTTTTTTTTTTTTGAATTTCTATCAAATGTCATATTGAAAGATATTATTTTTGTTGTGACATTTTAAGGGCTACTTTTGTGCACTTTTATATTAAAGTAATTGAATCTTGCCATGAAAATAGCCTTTAATCTTAATATGGAACAATACTAACTAACTGACTAAATAAATAAATAAACACCTGTTTCCAAGGTTGAAATTCTCTACCAGAAGTCAGAGGTGCTTTAAATCTGAAATCTTATAGGCATAGACCATCATTTTGTTGAATTCATCTAAGTTAATAAAAAGCTTTGGAATCTTTCATTGTACTCCACCCTTTCTATGAACCACAATAAAAACGGTCCCTTTTGGCCATTTTATTTGCTATATTCTCCAGTTTAGTTTGAACTTGAGTCATTTTGTTTGCACACATCCCTTAAAGTAAAAAAAAACAAAAAAAAAACGTATTTATGGGGCAATCAAGTCCGAGTTGCTGCTCATTGCTTCATCGCTGCTGATGTGGACTGATGTCAGACATGTGATAATAAACTCTAAGAAATGACTCTTGGATAACTTCCACCTCTTTTCTGAAAACATATAGAGCCCATAAACATGAAACACTGTATTATCATCACCGGGAATCTTTGTTCACATTTGTTTCCCAATCAGTGCAATGAATCACTATTTCTAATAAAAACTGTCCAACCAGATACAGATTACACCTTGGAACTAAATGATCAGCATACAGAATACATAATATGGGACTTGATATTTTTAAAATGATATTAAATTATACACATAGGCCCGGTTTCACAGACAGGGCTTAGACTAAACCAGGATTAGGCCATTGTTCAATTAGGACATTTAAGTCATTTTTTTATAAACTTGCCTTATAGAAAAAACATTACTGGTGTGCATCTTGAGACAAAACAAAGGCACTGATATACTTTAAGATCAGTCAGTGCAAGTTTCTTTCAGTTGAAACAGCTCAGACTTACATTTTAGTCTAGGACTAGGCTTAAGCCTTGTTTGTGAAACCGGGGTAATATATACCCATATATATTAGTGCTGTCAAACGATTAAGCGCACATACAGTATATATTTAGAAAATATTTACATGTATTTACATGCATATATTTATATTCATATAATTTATATTATATATAAATATATTTAATATACACTGCCCTCCAAAAGTTTGGAAACGCCCTAGAAAAGTGGGGTTTTGGACAATATTGACATGAATCCTTTTTAATTTGTGATAATTTTGCACTGATAAGGGACAACACAAACTACGAAAACATATTTTATTACATAAACAGTTTATACATAGAAAAACTTTAATTTTCAATTCATCAAAATATCCACCATTAGCAGCTATTACAGCTCTGCATAATCTGGGCATCCGAGCTGTCAGTTTATTCAAACATTGACTTTGAATTGGAAATCGATTGTTGAAGCTACAGTATTAAGTGTGCTGACCCAAAAATCTTTTAAAAACCTGGGCCAAGTTTAAACCAGTAACCAGGCATCACAGCTGGCAAAGGGGCATGTCTGACTTTGACATGTATATATTGCCATTATTATGTTTCATTGCTGGTCTTCAATGATAATGTCAAGTTACTTTAATGTATTTGCACCAAAAAATTATAAGGATTTATGCTGATATCGTCCAAAACCACACTTTGCCAGGGGTGTTTCCAAACTTTTGGAGGGCAGTGTACAAACATAACATATTTTTCTGAAATATATACATGCATGTGTGTGTATTTATATATAAATAATAAATATACACAGTACACACACATATATTATATAAAGAAAAACTTTTATTTTGGATGCGATTAATCACGATTAATTGTTTGACAGCACTATATATATATATATATATATATATATATGGAATATAATGCATAATAAAAACAAGCTTTTTTCAAATCTAATCTAAAATATCGTTTTAACAAATACCCAGATTCCTAACATCATGACCTGACTTTCACCATAACGCAAATGCACTTTGCCCTGCCTGAATATGAACCAACATAGTCACGGCCCTTGACAATAAATGCAATCAGTGGAAACTTCACACTCTGATGCAAGCATTAAAACTGTTGCAATGGAATCTACAGATGCCAAACAGGGTGTTGTAATGCTATTTCAAACATGTCATAACATTTAAACATTATTGTAATGATTTTAAAGTTTTGAGGTAAGGCATTCATGACCGACAGGTTCTTAACCTGTAAGATCATTGGAATGTTTTACTCATTCAGGAAAAAATGCATTTTTAATGATGACATATTACAAACCTATGCCTGTGGAACTTGATTGACAGGTGTTCATTTGGCCATTAGTATTATAATACACTATTAGGGGTATATTATAATGAAAAAAAACTTTTTTTATTCAAAATATGATGAAATACATATATATATATATATTCCATTATACTTAAAACGATGAAATACGAAACTAAATGTTATGCTTTACTCAGCCAGGAAACAAGTATTTGGAATGACAGTCCTGTAGTGTATATTACAAACGTTTAAAAAGATCGGTTTTCCCTCAGGGTGCATAGATTAACGATGAATGCATTTAGCGAACAGTCTAGACCACTTCCTTGCCAGTACAATGGAAATGTCCACTTTTTTTTTTACTTTGTGGGAGCTCAAGGAAGTGCAGGTTCAATGGGAACTTCAAGGTCCACATTCTTCTTTAAGTTCCTGTAAGGTTTCCAAGAGTTTTGAGATGCGAGGGCAACCACCTACAGTCGCTACCAGGAACTTACAGATCAGGAAGGAAAGGTTACCATAACAGTTTGTTTTTCTGTTTAAGACACACCCCTAATTTCCCAGTTCACAATGCGTATTTGCATGCTCTTCTATTCAGATTTCAAAACGTGCACTTTAAAGGCAATGCTAAACAGTTTATGATAATCTTCTCTACTTCCTTTTATTTTCGTGTAGTGACAAGAAGAAATATTTACAGCTCTGACCCAACCTGAGTTTTTAGAAGACACACGATCTCTAGCAAATATCAGTGACACTGGTCATATACAATCTGATGGCTTTCATTCAGTGTACATGACAGATAATTAAAACTACATTTATTATAACTATAATTTAAAGCAGCTATGTCTATTTTCAGTAGATGTACATGTTATAAATGTAATCTATTTATTATAAAATATATAGGCCTAGATATAATCTAAAAATAAAGATTATATAAAATACATCGAAAATTTTAATTTAATGGAAGTTGATTAGTAATGTGTCCACCAGAGGGCATAACAATCAAGGAATTGTAGGCCACAAAACAGAAGCACATGTCATCATACTATATGTACCCTGCTGAAATAAACAATAGGCACCACCACAACATTTGTAATGGTTGTACTGGTTATGATGGGAATTGTATTGGTTTTAATGGAAACTGTAATGGACCCTGTGGGTTTCTACTGGTAATTGGTCACCTTCTATTGGTGGCTTGTTAAAAGCATTAAATCCTAACGGAATATGTCCCAAAACACACAACAGAACACCATTTTTAATGGTTTTAATGATTAAAAGTACTGGTTTGTACTGGTATTTGTAGTGGAAACCATTTGGATTTCTGTGATGGTTTCTATTGTTTTTTCAGCAGGGTAAACACACAGAAAGTCAGAAGGCTAAAGATACCATTTTTACAACAGAAGTTTTAGACCTTATCCATTATCTACACATTATTATTTCAGTTATAACAACAATAGCCGCTGAGTTGCAGGACATGCACTGGACTCTCATTTTCTCTTGTATTGATGCAGCTAATATTTCATTGATGCGAACGTTGCAGATGTTTTGTAATACTGCACCGAATCAACCAAGGAAACAAAAAAATATGTAACCTTTGAAGCAGAGATAACAGTAGCCAATTGTTAAATATATGTAGCCTATATATGTACTGCATGTATGAATAATGCACTGGTTCTCAACATTTTGACTGCAACACCTCCCTTTGTCCAACATATGTTTATGTACTTCTGATATGTAGGCTACTTCTGATGTAAAAAATAAAAAATAATGAATTAATACATTGCTCTCTCTCTCTATACTGCCCCAAAATAAAAAAAAATCATCCAAGGAACACATTTTTACAGACCTTTGTGGCTGGAAAGTTTATTCTGGTGTTACATTCATTTTCATTTGCATTTATACAAGTTCTCCCACACCATACATAAGCTACCAGAAGACTCGTATGCACTACTATAAAGCTATGCATTGTTGAAATTGCTCTGAAATACAAAACTGCGTTTAAAACTGGTGTGCTGCATAGATTTGGTCAAGCCCCAACTAAAGCAATTTTATTTTCTGTGGAAACTATATGCTTTACACTCAACCCTTTCTGAACAATTGCATTTCTGCTAGAATAAACAATTACAATGAATATACTAAAATGAGCTGTTTCATGATTTGTTTTTTTACATTCGCTAACAGTGCTTTTTGGCTTTAAAGTTTTAAAACGAAAGTCAACAGATTTGTGTTGAGCTCTAGGACTTTTCAGAAGAGAAGAGAAAACTGGAAGAGAAATGTAGAAGTGTGTACCCGGCACTGGTTAGGAAGGTAAGTCTACAGAGGTTTAAGGAAGTGATACATTCAAGAAAAAAATCTAACCACCATCTTACCGCAACCACCCCCAGATATGGTTTCAACACAAATGAGAAAAAACTACACATCCGGGTCCTTTTTCTGATTTGGTGACCTCATTTTATTAGAAATCGTATGACTATTTCAATTTGAGTAATTACTGGATTTCAATCTGCATGTGCGTCACAGAGTGAATAAACAGAGTGATTTTTTTTTTTAAATAATTGTTTATCTTTCTAATATTTACAATACACTCCAACAGCAAAACATGATCAAGCAAGACAGAAAAGTAACACTAACATTTGAATTAAGCTGTTATGGTTACTTTTAATAGTACCTAATAATATTATGCAGACATAAACCTGCTGTCACAGAGTTTGGAAACTAACCTCTGGTATTTTGGTCAGATTGGCTCTCATAAAGCAGAAGTCCATTGTCACACGTCGTTCATTCACAGCCAACTAACTGTGGTATAACAGATGGTTTAGTTAGTGGTTATTGACTCAATCAAAATAAATAGTGGACGTATTCACGTGAGGTGTGAGTGTGACCCTGGGAAAACAAACATATGACTACAAAGATCCTGTGTTCTGAACATAACCTGTTACAATGCAATTTCAAGCATGACTTAATTCACTTGTATGTTGACAGAAAACACTGCATACTGATCTCAAAAGTTAATACTAAAGAATAAAAAAATAAAAATTGCATGCTGCTAGTATGCATAAATACCTTGCATTATTACAAGTATACTTAATTTATCCTTAAATGGAAATTCGGACATCATGAGCATCAAATATAAGCGACTCTATCTAGACATAAACTCAGGTGACATTGTGCCTGCGGACCTTGATGTTGAGGTCATACCACAGTTCAAGACAGGGCACAAAGGCTCATGGGCTTTGAGGGCATCTTTCAAGCGTTGCTGTTCCTCTAACAAAAGCTGGACTTCCTTCCTCAGCAGGCTGTTCTCCTGTTCCAGACATTCATATACCTGGTTACAGAAAATGTCTGTATGTCAAAAATCACATCAATCATATGCATCAATGAGCATTTGATGTATTTTCCAATGTCTGCCCACAATTACCATCATATGGCTGCATGGGGCACATAATCTTTCCACCTGCAAATTTACTGAAAAGTACAAATGCTGAAATCAACATCTTTTATATTCTATATAATGTGCAGCTTGCAAACCTCATGCAACTCATCAGCTC
Organism: Schizothorax lantsangensis; assembly: GCA_027422415.1. Taxonomy (NCBI): domain Eukaryota; kingdom Metazoa; phylum Chordata; class Actinopteri; order Cypriniformes; family Cyprinidae; genus Schizothorax; species Schizothorax lantsangensis. The sequence continues at coordinate 9,101,152 of CM049855.1, read as the reverse complement.
TCTGAGTTTGTCTTTTGCGGCTCCTCTGTGCAGCAACTCGGTTCTTCTCTCTTCTTTTCAACCTTTTCTCTTCATCATCAGAGCTCTGAGATCACAATCATATGATATGGTTGTTATGATATGTTGTTTCCTGAACATTAATATTCAGGATTATCTCATTACATCAGAACAAATCACAAACAGTAAACCACAAAATCATTTTGGGTGGCACAGATCAGAAAGATGAGAATGCACATGTTATAAAGTTCATTAGTAATTAGGCACATTTTTATTTTAGGTTATAAACTTATTTTGTAATTATGTAAAGAAAATGAAACAAGAATAAAGAAGTAACATACCTCACTCTTTCGAAATAACCGTAAAGCTGAAGCATCATTTCGAGTAAAGTTACTTGTCGCACTGAAAAGTGACATGACAGGTGCAAATGAGCACGAGCACAATAAAGACTTCCGTGTACGAAATTTAATGGAAAATTAAGGCGAACTATTATGTCGTTTTAATTAGCGCATACTTAGGCATGTTTAAACTGTCAGTCAACATCCCTCAGTAACATTTCTTGCAAATGCCTTCGGCGGATGTTCTTTGAAGTCACGTGGTGCTCTCGAGAACTCCCAATAACTTCACGCGGTGTGAGTGTTTTTGTAGTTTCAACGCTTTTGGGTCTTTCCACGAAATGACTCTTTTCCATTTTGTATAGGTGATTTCTGAAAGCTTTTTTATTATTATTTAAATCAGGCAATGAAAGTCCCTATGAGTAAAATATAGTGGGGTCAAATACGTGAAATAAAATAATAATAAAAAAAACGTTAATAGCCTATGGTCGTTTATAGTTATGCATTACAAAAGGTAATATGATTGAGTTTCAGTTAATTTGGCCATTTCTAGTCTTGCGCTCAAAGTGACACTATAGTAAGTTTATCAGATGTAGAATTGAATCCTGATATTCTTTTCAATCAGTTTACTTAACACATTTTGGCAGTTATAAGATATTGGCCTATATATAAAATATTTGTAAATGTGTTAAGAATTTTTTTTTTATCATTGTTCACTTATAATACAAAAAGGGCGCTGTTAGTCCATGTTTAATTGGCTCATTTGTTTAATAAAAACGTGTTCAGTGCCAGTATTTGGAAACCAATACTGGTAGACCAACAACACCTTGTGGTATGAACCTAGACCACATCAGCACAATAGTTCTCTAAAAAAGTTATTTATTGTAATGGGAAAAAGAAATTGGTGTAGCACTTATTTTACATTTTTAACTATATGCACAAAGTATTTCTTGAATATTTATTTACATTATATGAAACATTTATCTAATAACAGGTGTCAATACAATACTCCCATACTGCCCTTCTCTATTCCCACACAAAATGATACATACACAAACAGAGATACACATTAATTTGCATCAGTCATTTGGATGGTTTTTGGAGCGGGTACATAATCTGCACTGTATTCTGAATCAGACGCAGCTCTTTTGATGGTGGAGGGAAGCCTGTGGTGAAGGTCTGGAAAGACGTCTCCTTCTGAGCTGCCAAACACTTCACTGTAGATTTCCACCGACTCCGCTGAAGGCTGCATGTCATGTACTTGACGCAAGCCCTCGGCTGCCTGCTTCAGACTTTTCAGAGACTGAACAGAATGAAGGAAAATGGAGCATGTTAAGAATAATAAATCCTTTTTTGTCTATGGTAATGAGACTTTCATCTCACTGGTATACTTAAAATCATTAGACAATAAAATGGACAAGCATGTAGTATCATGCATTCAAGAAGCACTGTATAAGAGTAATTAAAATAGATTTATACCCTCATAACTGTACTGGCTTGTTTGAACATTGCGGGAGCAGCAGCTGATACATTTCTGATGACAGTGTCTGTAAAAATATGTTTAAGAGCTAGTAACAAACACTGCATAAAGCACAGTTGTACAAATTATGCACTTTTGCCAAGAAAACAAAAGAAAAGAATGGTGTACACACCTTGAACTGGGTCTGGCTTTAGGTCTTGAGGCTTCACTGCGTGTTCATACAAACCCTAAAATAATGGATGAACAGTATAAGCTAAATTCACACAACATTTAGGTCTTCTAAAAAATCAAACTGAGCTGTTCTCTGAAAAAAACACCAAAGTATACTGTACTTTTTAATCCAGCAAACACAATAGTGTTTTATTATGACATCTAGTGGCCAGAGATTGAACACCTAAAATTTCTAAATCGTAAAAGAATATTATAACATCATATATTGTGACATCTAGTGGCCAGGAGTAGAACATGTAAAATTTACAAATAACTAATTTACTCTGTCCGATGGGTGTTCCCAAAGATAATTAGTTTCAAATATAAATAAAATAAAAAGACTAATATCTTTACTAATATTTGAAGTCTGTAATATTATTGTTTCAATAATTGAATAACTGATTTGTTTGTGATTTATTTATTCTGTATGTATGGATGAATGAATGGAGATATGTGTGTGTGTGTGTGTGTGTGTGTATATATATATATATATATATATATATGAAAATAAACATGTCTTACCAGAAGTTTCCTCTCTGCTCGTAATGATCGCACAACCTGGTTGCGTATTTGCTTTGGGTAAGAGCTGCGTTTGCAGGCGGTCTCTACTATTTTCTCATCCAGAATGTCATTTATTGTGCTGTCATAGTCTGAACATACAAAGTAATGGTTAATAATGTCATGGCTTGGGTTTGGTTTGCAAAAATTGTACTGAGTTCTCTGAAACTGACAGTAACGTACCTTCACAATAATCCTCTGACACCTCGTCCCAGGACAAGCCACCAATAACTAGATTTTCTTGCACTGTGAATTCAAAGTTCTAAATGATAAGACAGACAAATAAAGTGAATGACAGCAACAACAGCAGAAGTCGATGTCATAAATAACTCCCATAATTGGTTTCCACAAAAATACCACAGGTAAAACAGACGGTGTTTCTATAGTAAAACCATCGTACACTTGATAAAGACAAAAAATAACTGAACTGACATCTCTTTTATTCTACTAGACTTACCACAACCATTTCTTGCAGCAATTTAGCTTTGTCTTCCTCAGAAATGTGGGATTGGCCATCGAGCAACTTTTTAAATAAGTCTTTATACTTTTCAAGCTGTTCACGAACGTGTTTTTTCGAGTGGACATTTACTCTAAAATCTGTCCCGCTCTCACGATCTGCCTCCATGACTGCCGCTTATTTTTCAAAATAAATCCTGGAAACGGAAGCAGAATGTGTTACAACGAAACAAACCCTGAGAGAAACACTTCAGCGGAAGAAACGTTCCGATCTCCAGAAGACGCCGAACGGACAGAAAATGCCGTAGAGATCATGATAACAACGAGTGGTTTTATAACACGTTTTATTTACAAATTTACACAGGAACGTGCTCAAAATATTTTTATATACACTAACATCATGGCTAGAGGGTTTATTGACTGTCATTGTCACTTGTCAGCAAATGAGTTTACACAGGTAAGAAAACTCAAGCAGTCAAAGAAATTGCGAAATTCTTATCTTTAAGCAATAAACACAATATCTTTATGAGCTGATCCATCATCGCTTTGTAAATGTGTGCTACAGCCCTACAGAAAAACCCCACCTAAACCAGCCTCAGCAGGTTTCCTCGTCTCAACTGGTTTAAGTTGTTTTTTTAGCAGGTAGTTCAGAGCGATCTAATTGATTTGCATAGTACAGTATTGGTCCAGTATTTATAATAAATTGGACCACTTTTTGACCGAATTTAGTTACAATAATAAAAACAAAGACCAATGTTATTATATAATATTTAATGTAAACTGTTGTAGGCTATGTTGTCAGTATCACTGTGTTTATGTAAACTATATACAGAAGGGGTTTGTTGCCACACCAAACAGAAATCATCTTCACAGATTTTTACAGAATCTAGTTTATATATTAAGTTATTTAATGTTTTTTCCCTAGGATATAGATGATGTCCTCTTGAGAGCTAAAAGGGTAAGCTTTTGTCAATCCTAAGAAGACAAACTGACAAACAAGACTCTAATGTTGTAACAATGACCTCTTCTGTTTAATTAATGTATTTTTAGGCTGGAGTGAAAGCTCTGGTGGCAGTTACAGAGGGAGCCAGTGAGTTTGAGAAAGTTATTAAGCTGTCAAAAACGTAAGTTGAACACAACTTCATATGTGTCAACAAAAGCTTTGTATGAGAACATTCTCACTGAGGAGTTTGCTGTAGCCTTTGGGATGACAGTGTTCCAGCTACACACACACCACATATGCTTACACAGCAATGGACACATGCAGCTTTACTAATATTTAATGTTTTTGATATAGCTATCCTGGTTTTGTGTTCCCTTGTTTTGGCATTCATCCCCTTCAAGGATCAGGGCAAGACTTGCATAGTGTCAAGATTCAGGTAAATATAACATAACATGACATAGAAAGATAGGTTTACCAGGCTTCATATCCTATTTTGTGACCTTTTAGTGCAAAAATATTAGTTTTGTTTTAACAGGACCTGGAGCCATTCCTTCCTTTGTTCCAGAAGTACAGAGATGATATTGTTGCAGTCGGGGAGGTAAATTATCTTTTTTGGACAATTTTCAACAGACACTGCTCGGGATTTTTATAATATTATATAATTATGTTAAATGAAATGTCCCAAAACTTACCAAACAAAAATAAAACATTCAGCTTATTTTAATTACATTGTTCATATACAAAGTAGAGAAGCCATTTTAAGGAATGTGAAATGAATTAAATGTGAAGAAAAAGAGAGAAAAAGTAAAGAATTCCTTAGCAAAATTCCAAGGGGTAATCAATATGATTAAAATATATATACATATATAATATATATATATATTTTTGTAGAACTAGAATCTAAATTAATAAAATCTTCTAACTCTATTTCTAACTCTAAATCTTCTAACATATTTTATCAGGTAGAAATTGTAAAGAAAAAATCTTTACAAAGTTATGGAGCCTTCAAATATTGTTATATACAATGGAGGGCCTTGGAATCGAAAAGGTTGAGAACCATTGGTCTAAGGATAATAATAAAAAAAAACATGAACATCGTACAAGACTGGGGAAGCTAGGCCTCACATTTCTAATGTTGTTTTTAAATCTTGAGTCTCAGTATTGTAGTTCACCTACTTCTTGTTACATAATGTGATCTGTGCGTGATAATATTTTTTTTCTCTTCACAGATTGGTCTTGATTTTACCCCCTGGTTTGCAAATACTACTCAAGAGCGTGATGAACAGATGAAAGTCTTTATAAAACAACTTGAAATATCTAAAGAACTGGATTTGCCAGTGTGAGTAGCAACATGACTTTCTACTGGAGAGTAACAGGAAATCAAGCAGCTCAGAAATGGTTACATGGTTTGCTACTTTTTACCATTACTTGGCATAGCAACGTATATTGTACATCCTGAACTGACTGTTCGTTTTGTAGTTTCATTAACGCTCATAACTCAGCCCATTCTTTTATCTTGAAGGAATGTACATTCCCGCTCAGCAGCCAAGGTTACCATAGCCACAATGAAAGAACTAGGTAATCACTAACAAATCATTGTGTCTCTGACCTTTACAGTCGCAGCTGAATTTCTTGCGTAATTCTACTTTTATGTCTTTAGGGATTAGACAAGCATTATTGCATAATTTTGCCGGCAAGCCATCAGTTGCTATGGAAGGGGTTCAAGCTGGATTCTGCTTCTCCTTTCCGCCTGCCGTCAGCAAAAACGAGCAGGTTGGATAAGGATTCTAATTTAATTACCATTATGCTTGTGTGCCATAAAATCATAGATAAGTATACGTATGCAATAAAGACATGAAGCATATATTAAAGAATGACCCAGTTCCACGTCACATGTCATTCACTTCAAATATTAGCACAATCTGTACATATGATTGTATGCTTGAACTGGAAATTATGTATTATTTAAACATAAATGGACCTTATGTGACAAGCATAACGTTTGACATAAGTTTTGTTTTCACTACTATAATGATACTGTATTTTAAATGCAGAGAGCAAAATTAATCAGACGGATTCCACTGGAACACATTTGCCTCGAGACAGACTCTCCAGCCTTGGGGATTGACAAACATGTAAGTCCTAACCTGTTATTATAATCTGATTTTCTGTATGACTGAGATGTTTTGAAGCTCACTGTCTGTGTTTATCTTCTTATTGCTCTAGGTTAGAAATGAGCCCGGAAACATAATGATCTGCTGTGAATACATTGCAAAAGTTAAGGGAATATCTTCAGACGTAGTTATGGAAGTCACAACCCAAAATGCCCTTCGAATGTTTTCTAAGTTAAAAACCTAGAATTATTATTCTTATATAATTTTCTTTTGTTAATAAAGAGCTCACAAATGACTTAAAATGAATGTCTAGACAGAGCTTTCAAGCTTCCTGCAAATGTACTGTAAATGTATCATAAAAGGATCGATTCGATTAGTGCATGAACCTTTTAGACTGGTTTTGTGAGCTGGATCAAAACCAATTCTCCCTATTAATACATTATTAATAAGTTTTTAGTTTGTGTTCCTTTTAAAAGAAAGGAAGTCACACAGGTTTTGACATAAGGGTGATAAATGACCGTTTCTTTAACTGTGTGACAATGAGATCACTATTTGAATAAAAAATATGAAATAATCCACTGTTTTATTGCCAGATTGGTTCATTACACGTTTATTGCTGTCTGGAGAAAAACATTTACTCTTCATAGAGGTTGATTGCAGTTCCTAACACCTGATGAGTGTTATCTGGAAGGACAAAAAAGATCGTATGTTACTATATGTCGTATTTAACCTTTATTAGTTAGAGTTGTTTCAACCGCTCATCTTACAGCTGTCTTCAAAGTGTCTTCGCTCGGGATGTCTGGTGTTGTTGTTGTCGCTGTCCAGCCAGGAGAAGCGCTGCTCGGGGCGCGGGGTCTGCAGCGCGCTGAAGTCATAGGTGTTCTGGAGGTGACAACGGAAGTGTTTTCTTTCAGGTAAATTCCAGAACCTACTGGTTGTCTCCACGCGACACCACGTCTCCCTCTGCTTATTCAACTGGTACAGTTGGTCTTGCTTTGATTTTGACATTGCTATTAATCATATGTAGGCTACTTGTTAAGTCGAATTAGCATGTGGCCATTTCGGTCCTTAATGTTTAAACAGCTGTAACCATGGTAACCAGACATGTAGCGTTCATGTAATGTGTGTCGCCGGAAGTTGTTGTAGGGTTGCCAGCTCTGTAACAAAACCATCCCAAAGGCCAATCAAAAATAGCCCAAACAATCCCAGTGGCCCTATCCAAATATCAAAACTCAATTACATGACACTTCTTCCATACCTAAAATAGTCAATGTTATGCATTGTACATAATTTCAACTTGAAAATCACTAGTAGTAATCATAAACAGAAGCTCAAAGGCCGCTCCCTCACAAAACTCATAATCTAGCGCAGTATTATCATTGGTATAATGTAAAATATATAAATACACGCATGTCAAACCTTTTAAAACAATTTGACCTATATTTCAGAATTCGCCAGTAATTTAGGGTGTCGTCGCTAGACACCTAGACATCAACAAATAATGTATTAACGTAATTTTAAGATTATCCTTATTCATATCATATCAACAATATTTTAATGATATGAATTAAAATAGCAAAAACATTCACTATCCCTAAACAACATGTCCTCAGGCCAAAACTCAGCACTGTATATAGCCTACTGTAGATTCAAATATAACCTGTCTTAATCAATAACTTAAATGCTTTTTTTTACTGTTAAAAATAGGGTTGTCTGTGGAATAAATTCAACACGATTGATGTCATGGTTTCTAACATGTCTTTAAAGAGCAGCATTACTGAAACAGCATTGTCAAATTCAGTATGTGTTTAAAAATTGCATTGAACATTATGCAATCACCTGTCTTTGTCATGTTAGCTTCCACATAGTCTCCCACATTCCACCAAGCCCAGACTGAACCTAGACAACACTGATTTCACCGTGACCTTTATGGTATTTTAATAATATGGAATAAAGAAAAATAATGTTTTTTTTTTATTCACTGCCACAAGAACAAGAGCTATTACTTAGTCGCATAACATTATTAGCTGCAAAAGTGACACATTTTACAGCGTTTTCAGCGCTTGTTTTCAGATTGTTTCAAAATGTTTATGTGTAATTTAAAGTTTGTGTATAATTTATAAAATGTAAAAAATTTGGTTTGAACAAAACCCATTTAATCCAACTGGTCATAAAGGTTTTCATTTATAAAGCTCTAAAAACCTTACTGACTGATGTTTTAGTGCACTTCCTGCAAATATGGAAAAAATAGAGGGTCTCAATTAAATATGTGCAGTTTCACATGGTTAGTGTAAATTGTCACATGACCAAAGCAGTTTAATTCCTGTTGGCACCTTGAGAAGATGATGGCTGCATCAAAGCTCCAAAACGAAAGGCTTAGTAATGTTAACATAAAGATATGACAAAGATTTTTGGTACACATTATCTTTACATCTTGATGGTCACAATAGTGACCGGTGGGATAACATTGAATTTAGGTATACAATATAAATTAAATTGCAGTTGTTAGTGAAGGTTGCACTAAAATGTTGCAATGACAAAATATTGCACTAAATTAACAAATAAGTTACAATATTGATGTTGTAATACTGACCATAATAAAACGAAAAAAAAATGGATTATTTCAAAGGGTTACTAATGATAGGCCTATATCATTTGGATATTTTCATGTCTGGGAAAAAAATGGATTAAATAGGTTGAGACCGCTTTATATGTAGCCTAGTCTTATATGGGAAAGAGAAAAAAGTGCCTGACACGCCATTCAATGCAGCTCGCATTTTTCATAGTCTACTACGTGCTGTAGAAGCTCTGTAGGGCTCGCTCGCCTACTTGCCCCGCCCCATCTGCAGTCTCATTGGTCCTCGCCGAGCCTATAAACTCACTTACTGTAGTGAGCAGGGTAAGCAAATCCGAGGAGGATGTGCGCACTGCGCATCACGCCATCATCATCATCACTCTCATGCTGCTGAAGCCGGTAGTTATCAGAAACATTGCTCCAATTCAGGCCGTTAAATTGTAATTACAGCGTTATTATTAAGTGAAGCATCTGAGAACGCCATCATTATCTCTTTATCTCATGCAGGAAGAGAATTAGGCTACACATCTAGTCTACCTTGATATAAACTAGAATCGTTTATGTCTAAGTGAAGGGGTTAAGTTTGCCGAGATGGTGGCAGGTGAGTTACTTCAGGAGCAGCGTGTTCTGCCCGACAGCACACCTGACGGCGGTGTCACTGAAGGAAATACAGACGAGGACAGCGGCTACAAGGAGCTTTCCAATGGATCGGTCCATATAACGCTGGACCCGAAGGTGCTGGAACAGGAGCTTCCACCTCCGGACGAAAAAGAGGCGATGCTGCCCGGCGAACAGAATAATGAAGCGCTGGAGACGAGACTGTACTGCAGGCGGTTTGCCGTTCTCGCGGCGTTCAGCCTCTATTCGCTCGTCAACGCCTTTCAGTGGATCCAGTACAGCATCATTACCAACATCTTCATGGACTATTATAATGTATCAAGCATCGCGATTGACTGGCTCTCCGTGGTCTATATGGTCGCGTATGTGCCTTTAATCTTCCCCGCGACGTGGCTGTTGGATAAGAAGGGGCTGAGGATGACGGCGTTGTTAGGGGCCGGGCTGAATGCCCTGGGCGCGTGGGTAAAGTGCGCCAGCGTGGGGCCAGGCCTGTTCTGGGTCACCATGACCGCTCAGATCATATGCTCTGTGGCTCAGGTGTTCATCCTCGGCCTCCCCTCCAGAATCGCGTCGGTTTGGTTCGGCCCGAGAGAAGTTTCCACGGCCTGTGCCACAGCGGTGTTGGGTAACCAGGTGTGTGGCCTGTAAATGATTTGGCATTAACGATTAATTTGGTTAAATATTACTCGACATTTGACATATTACGAATGTCACTTGCTTTTGTGTTTAAAATTACGTAGCCTACAGCTGAAGTCAAGTCAACATTATTAATAATTTCACGTTATGTTGTTAAGTAGCATTTTCCCTTTAAAACAAAACAAAACATGATTTCATAAAATATCATAGTTTCCAGCTGGATTCAAACTGAACTTTTGCTCTAAACAAGTCTTTTAAGCATTCAGCTGGTTCAAGCTGATAGTCAAATTTTATTTTGTATTATTTTGTAATAAAAATTATTTCAAGAGAGCGACAAGATATATCATCATTTTTTTTAGAAAATAATTGTGTGATTTTATAAAATTATTTTATGAGACAGACAAGATACAACATTTTTTAAATGTTATTTTATAATAAAAATATTTTATGAGATAGATAAGACAATCTTTCATTAATGTTTAACATTAATCATTTTATTACTGTAGAAGATAGAGAAGATAGTTTATTGTCAACTTTTTATTATAAAATAACTATTATTTTATAATTATTTTAAAGGTATAGTTCACCAAAATGTGCAAATTGCCATTGCAAACCTGTATGACTTTCTTTTGCTCTTTTGTGGAACACAATAGGCGATATCTTGAAGAATATTGCTAACAAAGCAGTTTCGGTTTCCATTGATTATTGTATGTTATTATTTTGGCGGGAACTATGGTAACCTTGGTACATTTTATGTAAGGGTTCTAAGCATTTAAATGCACAGTAATATGAACACTATAACACTGTAACAACTTAAAGTGTGACCTGAAGTATTTAACAGTGCGTATTTTTTTTTCTTAAAGTGTCTAGTGTTTTATTATTGTTACTGATTTGTTTATTAAACTCTGTGTAATGTATTTCTTTTTCAGCTTGGTGTAGCCATGGGTTTCCTGCTCCCACCTGTACTGGTTCCCAACACAGCCGACGACAAAGATCTCATGGGCCACAACATCAGCATAATGTTCTATGGAACAGCTGGAGTTTCAACTCTACTCTTCCTTCTAACAATATTTGGTAAAGACTAGTATCTACATTTCACATTGTTAGAACATAAAGAAATAATTGCAACTGATGCATGTAATAATGAAAATCATGTAAAACAGCCTTTTCTCATACAGTCTTCTGCATGCTTTTATGCCATTATAGTTCACAGTACACGAACAAGTTGCAACTAGTTGACTTGGAACATCTTGCACACAATCTTTGCATGTAATGATGTCATCTGTCATCAGAACATGGAAAAAAAGCTGTTTTATAAACATAAGCAAGAGATTTGTATGCAACAGTGATTCATATTTTAAAGAGTATCAAAACGAATACAAGTATGTTAACCCCTCATAACAGCTGTAGACTAGTTCGATTATTAGAAATAGAAGTTCATGTGTGTCTCTCCCATTCGTTTCTCAGTCATTAAGGACAGACCTCCACTCCCACCCAGCAAAGCACAAGCTGTTCTCTCCACCGGTCCAGCTGAAGACTATTCATACAAGAAATCAATAATCAATCTCTTCAAGAACAAGCCCTTCATTCTGCTCCTCATCAGCTATGGTGAGAAAGACAATTATTTAATGCAAAATTAAATGTGCTTTAGTGCTTTTATTCACACACTATACACCATTTTTATGAGATGGTTAGTTATTTTGTCATCTATAGGACTTATTAACTTTATTATTACCTTTAAATTATTAACAGTAATAATGAAGTATCAACTTTCTCTAATGCTACAATTTCAGTTTCATTATATAGAAAGTTCTGCACTTCAGCAAACATTGTAAAATCTTTTTTTTTTTTTTTACATAATTTATAAAATATTTGATATTGTTTTAGGCATCATGACCGGATCATTCTACTCTGTATCTACACTTCTCAATCAAATGATAATTTTTCATTATCCGGTAAGTGACCTTTGATAAACTCAGCATGAAAATGCCACGTGCATGTGTGTGTAGGAGTCTTTCTGCGTCTGTCTCAGGCGCACTTGGGTAGTGTTTGCCGGGAATGGGCGGCTGGTCACCGCTTTATTGTCCAGGCTCTTGCAGTTCATTAGCCGCTTTCATGCATGCCTGCTACTCATGGCAGAGTCCAAATGAAAAGACAAGCACTGTGTACATTCCCAAGTTTGATGTGACCGAATGTTCTGCAGGCTTTCCCGCCAGGCTTAAGTTTAGTGACCACAACAAGTGATATTTATTACCGCGCATACCACTTCCATATCTGGTTGTGAGGTCCATTTGAATGACATGTACCTAACAAAACATTGAAAGTTAGTCAAAAGTGTTGTAGACCAGGCTCAGTAGTACACATTCTGGGCTTGCTTGCAACAAACCCTTTAAGCTATAAATATCTTTGTAATACCGTTGTAATTATAAACAAATGATCGCTAAGGGTTTTCTTGACTTAAAGGGGTTTGTTGCAACTAACTACTGGTTAACAAACTGGAGGCCTGTTAAACTTGCTTTTGTGAGCTTTAAATCCCAAAATCCTGAGATCAAAGCTCGCGTGAGGACAGTATTACATTTACATTTATTCATTTAGCAGACGCTTTTATCCAAAGCGACTTACTATTTGGGGAATACATCAAGCAATTCATCTTAAAGAGGCAAATAGACACAGGAAGTGCTTGTAATTACTAGCATGTTTAAAAATGATTTAAATGCTAATTTAAAACTCTTTCTTTAGGGTGAAGAGCTAAACACAGGGAGAATCGGCTTGACTTTGGTGGTGGCTGGAATGTTTGGCTCCATACTGTGTGGAATCTGGTTGGATCGTACTAAAACCTATAAGTATGTATATCTGCCAAACCAAATATTATTTTCCTCAGATATTTAGATTCTAATTGAATTTAAATGGCTTTAAAGTATTTAGCTCTGGCACTCATATTAGTGTCAGATTTGGATTATTAGCAGCTAATCTTTTAATCTTAATCTAAAATTTCTCTTTTTTGAAGATGCGGTCACATTTTGGTAAATTTTGGCAAAATATTGTGTACAAACAAGGTCTGTTTTTATTGTCAATAGTTCAGTGATGTGTGAAGCACAGTTCACACACATTCACTCACTCACTTTCAAACCAACCAGCTTTCTTTTGGTCAGTACATTTGTGTGACCAACTGGAACTCTTTGCAAAATCTCCATCCTCATGCAAAATTCCAGATTATTATTGAAAGAACAACAATAAATGTGACCACACCTTTACTCAATACATTTACTGTTTATTTATCAGATCTTAGAAAAGCAGCTTGTCGAAATTTTTAATTTTTCCTTTTGTCATTTAGATTGACTACATTGATCGTCTACGTCCTGTCCTTCATTGGAATGGTGGTGTTCACATTCACGCTGAACTTGGAAAATCTGCTTGTTATCTTTTTTACTGCTGGTGTCCTAGGGTAAGCCTGCTACTAGAGTTCAACTTGTGTACCTGTTACTATCATTTCTGAAATTAGTATCTTGATTCATAAGTCCAGGCAGGTCACTGTTCCTTTGTTCTCCCTACCACACACAGTTTGTATATACATACTCTTTATATATATATATATATATATATATATATATATATATGTATTTGTTTGTATTTTATTTAATTATACTATACTATCATATATTATTAACATATTGTGTTATATATTATACTTTTATATTACATACATTTAGAAAAAAAATTATATATATTCAGAAAATTACTTTTAAAGAAATTAATACTTTTACTCAGCAAGGATACATTCTTTTGATCAAAAGTGACAGTAAAAACATTTATAATGTTACAAAAGCTATATTTCAGATAAATTTAAAACAATCTATTTCAAATAAACTATTTTTTTTAAATGTTCTATTTATCAAATATATGGTCAAATATATACAGTATCTCACAGAAGTGAGTACACCCCTCACATTTTTGTAAATATTTTATTATATCTTTTCATGTGACAACACTGAAGAAATGAGACAATGTAAAATAGTGAGTGTACAGCTTGTATAACAGTGTAAATTTGCTGTCCCCTCAAAATAACTCAACACACAGCCATTAATGTCTAAACCGCTGGCGACAAAAGTGAGTACACCCCTAAGTGAAAATGTCCAAATTGGGCCCAAAGTGTCAATATTTTTTGTGGCCACCATTATTTTCCAGCACTGCCTTAACCCTCTTGGGCATGGAGTTCACCAGAGCTTCACAGGTTGCCACTGGAGTCCTCTTCCACTCCTCCATGACGACATCACGGAGCTGGTGGATGTTAAGAGACCATGCGCTCCTCCACCTTCCATTTGAGGATGCCCCACAGATGCTCAATAGGGTTTAGGTCTGGAGACATGCTTGGCCAGTCCATCACCTTCACCCTCAGCTTCTTTAGCAAGGCAGTGGTCGTCTTGGAGGTGTGTTTGGGGTCGTTATAATGTTGGAATACTGCCCTGCGGCCCAGTCTCTGCTTCAGTATGTCACAGGACATGTTGGCATTCATGGTTCCCCCAATGAACTGTAGCTCCCCAGTGCCTGCAGCACTCATGCAGCCCCAGACCATGACACTCCCACCACCATGCTTGACTGTAGGCAAGACAAACTTGTCTTTGTACTCCTCACCTGGTTGCCGCCACACACGCTTGACACCATCTGAACAAAATAAGTTTATCTTGGTCTCATCAGACCACAGGACATAGTTCCAGTAATCCATGTCCTTAGTCTGCTTGTCTTCAGTAAACTGTTTGCAGGCTTTCTTGTGCATCATCTTTAGAAGAGGCTTCCTTCTGGGACGACAGCCATGCAGACCAATTTGATGCAGTGTGCGGCGTATGGTCTGAGCACTGACAGGCTGACCCCCCACCCCTTCAACCTCTGCAGCAATGCTGGCAGCACTCATACGTCTATTTCCCAAACACAACCTCTGGATATGACGCTGAGCACGTGCACTTAACTTCTTTGGTCGCCCATGGCGAGGCCTGTTCTGAGTGGAACCTGTCCTGTTAAACCGCTGTATGGTCTTGGCCACCGTGCTGCAGCTCAGTTTCAGGGTCTTGGCAATCTTCTTATAGCCTACGCCATCTTTATGTAGAGCAACAATTCTTTTTTTCAGATCCTCAGAGAGTTCTTTACCATGAGGTGCCATGTTGAACTTCCAGCGACCAGTATGAGAGAGTGAGAGCGATAACACCAAATTTAACACACCTGCTCCCCATTCACACCTGAGACCTTGTAACACTAACGAGTCACATGACACCGGGGAGAGAAAATGGCTAAGTGGGCTCAATTTGGACATTTTCACTTAGGGGTGTACTCACTTTTGTGGCCAGCAGTTTAGACATTAATGGCTGTGTGTTGAGTTATTTTGAGGGGACAGAAAATTTACACTGTTATACAAGCTGTACACTCACTACTTTACATTGTAGCAAAGTGTAATTTCTTCAATGTTGTCACATGAAAAGATATAATAAAATATTTACAAAAATGTGAGGGGTGTATATATATATATATATATATAGATACTGTATATATATATATATATATATATATATATATATATTTTTTTTTTTTTTTTTATCAAAAGCAAGTGTTTTAGGAAATTTTTGTGAATAACCCAGTGGCACAGTTGTGTGTGTAAAAACAGTAGAAGTGGTCACTGGTCAGGTTTTGCTTCCCTATTGTTGTGTGATTCACTTAAACATGTTTGTACATGCCGTACGTTAACTTTTCACATTCAAATAGTTTTCACTGCCAGGTAGGTGTATATGACTCATGTTACTATTCTTTTCGAAAGGTTTTTTATGACCGGTTACCTTCCCATTGGCTTTGAATTTGGTGTTGAAATCACATACCCTGAGTCGGAGGGCACATCATCTGGTCTTCTGAATGCATTTGCACAGGTATGTATGACCTGCTCATTCATGACATGTTTCATTTTTGTAATAAGCTTTCAGTGGATCATTTCCATACACCATGGTAACCACTTTCAGTTTGAACAGCCTGGTAAGATGCACACCCACATTGAAATTGATATACTTAGTCCTTCAGCATTTCAGCATGTATCTTCTAATATGTTGATGAAAAGGTTAGATTCTTCTTGAATAAGTCATTGTTACTTACATATTTTTGTCTCATACTCTACTGTCTTTAATTTTAGGTGTTCGGCATCATTTTTACTCTCATCCAAGGGCAGCTTACCACAGACTATGGCCCACTCAGCGGAAACATTTTCTTGTGTGCTTGGATCCTCCTTGGCATTGTTCTAACAGGTTAATTTTCCTATTTACAGACCTTTCTCTCATTAATCAGTATTGTTACTGAAGAGCATTGAGAAACTTCTGTGTTGTTTTTACAGCTCTGATTAAATCAGACCTCAAAAGACACGGCGTCAATGTGAGCAATATAAACAAAGGACAAGCAGTAAGTCCATTTGATTTTAATTTCCAGTGTTGCCTCTCATCACTTTTATCAGCTAAACATGCCAAACACCAAGAGGCTCAATCATGCTAATCTTGATAATGTGAAGTGGAAGATATCTCAGTACATTTATAATCAGTAAGTACAAGATCAAAGTCAAAAAGGACAAAAGCCATGCTGTGTGTCTGAGAAAACTGGCCAAACTAATCTATTAAAAATGTGAACATTGGTACAGGGAAAACAGGCATTTTGCCTAGCAATATTAGGGTAAATTGTAATGTTAAAATAATTGGATTTCTTTCTTTATATATATATAAAAAAAAGTATTATTTTATTGTTATAATTTTTTAGAAAACACTTGTAATACACGTATATAACCACACACATCATATTTTTATGGTCAATTTACACTACCATTCAAAAGTTTGGGTTCAGTATGATTTCTTTAAAGAAATTAAAGTTTATTCAGCAACTTTTATTCAAGCATTTATAATGTTACAAAAATGTATATTTCAAATAAAGGCTGTGCTTTTTAACTTTCTATTCATCAAAGAATCTTGGAATAATGTTTCATCGTCTTCACAGAAATGTTATGCAGCACAACTGTTTCAACATTGATAATAAAAACTAATTTTTTATTATTAGATAAACAGCTTATTAGATTAATTTCTGATGGATGATGTGACACTGAAGACTGGAGTAATGGCTGCTAAATATTCAGCTTTGTCATCACAGGAATAAATTATATTTTAACATATATTACTATAGAAAACAGTTATTTTAAATTGTAATAATATTTCACAATATTATACTTTTTACTGTATTTTGATCAAATAAATGCAGCCTTGGTGAGCATTTCTTTCAAAACCATTAATAAATCTCACCGACCCCAAACCTTTAAACGGTAGTGTATTTGTCTTTCAGTAGCCTGATGTTCAAGATCATCGTTTTTGTCAATTAATTGTCATCGTTAGGGAAATGAAAGAGTTGCAGATCGTAATGAGATCTTAATTGAACACGTGTTTGTCTCTCCTGAAGGTTCCCACTGAGCTGCCTTCTGAAAAAGCGTCTAGTGACGTCAAGCTGGAGTCTTCTAGCTTACCTCGTGAGACTTCAATTTAAGTCTTAAACGTCTCCAACAGCACATCAGACATCACAACCGATCACAGACTCTCCTGAGATGACTTGAAATCTCCTTATTTTGCTGTAATGTTGATGTTATAAAGAACTTTCATTGAAAACAGACAGTGATAATTGTTTACAAATATGCTGTGAATTAATTTCTCCAAATTTACTCTGTAATGTGTACATGCAGTCTGTCTCAAAATTGTACATGCATGATACTTTTTATTTGTTTCAAGAATCAAGGACCAAATATTAGGTATTTAACAGGGCTTGTAATGGCCATATGCACAATCCTATAAGTGTGTTTGGAACAGCATGATTGTTTGCTTCGTCTCATAGGACCTTTCAGACTGTGTGCTACTGTGAAGCAATGTTGTTTATTTCTCACATCTGCTGTTGCATTGCAGAACATCTACATGTAATAGTTCCACAAAGGCCATAAATGCCCATTTTATTTATTGAGGATGATGAAGATTTGCCCATGCGTTAAATGAAGAGTGTTCTATAAACCGAAAAGTCTTGTCAAATGTAGTGCATGGGTAAACATAAGTGCTATTCACTCACCATGATGAGACTGACGTCATTTCAAGTGCTTATGCAGTCATTGTGAGATAAAATCAAATGTGTAGTGCTTTTTTGACCTGAAAAACAAAAGAACATTATACTTGTTTAGACTTTTCTGGAAAGCACAACTCAATCTGATAGCATTTGTATCGCATTAAGAATGTGTTTTGCTCAAAAAGGAATGTGATCCATTTACAAGAGTGTGTCGCTGACAGGACTAGTGAGGTTTTATGAAAATGTCATACCTCAGATGTGGGGTTGAAAGAGCACTATTATTTTATAAGCCTAGGTTTGCCTTTTATGAACTAATTTTTGTATTTTAGATGCATATTTATTGGAAAGATTGCTTTTTAAGAATTGTTTTTGTATTTATTCATTTTTTGTTTCAATTTCTACTGTTTCTACTTAGTAGTATACTTGTCGGTTAATGAAGGCAGCTGTGCAAACTCGGATTTCACATGATTGTCACAAATGATGCTGTATTCACTGTAGAGTAAAACTCTGAACACTGGAGGAGTGGAAGTGTCTCGTGTTTCCATCACTGCTGTTGTAAAACAATAAAAAGAATGTTGCTAAAATTGAATTATGCTGTTTGTTGATTAAAAAACAAACAAACAAAAAAATACTGGTCCAATAAAATGTTAAATAATACAGATGTAAATATATTGCAAATATTTGTAATATAAAAATGTATGTGATCATAAGAACCCCAATCCTAAAATTTACAATGCAATCTATGTAGATTCTTATAGAGACCCAATTTATATTGTGAGAAATTAACATCTTGAATGTATAAAATATTATTCTGACGATATTTGGTTTATATTAAGTTTTTTGTTCTACTCATTATAGTAGTGTAAAGGTAAGATTTATTATTTACTTATTCTAATCTAATTATTATGAATTTTACTCTTATTTTTATATTTACAGTTTTTCTCTAAACTTTTCCACTTGCCCAGTATCACACACTTTGAGCCCAATGAAAACATTTGAATATGTAATAAGATTTCTTGAAATATGTTTTTAGAAAGTAACTAAATCTGTGTTCAATTATTATGACGAGGTCGAACATACAGCTTGTGATTAGTAGGCCTGTAAAGTTTCCAAGAAAAACAACTATACCAGCACACTTAAAGCTGAAATGATCTACAAAACAACGTTTGAATGGAGTTCGTACGCAGGTTCTGTAGTTCTCTAGAACGGTTGGAACGGGTTTAAATTGAGAACTCTAGCGTCCTCTAGTGATTATACAGGACAGTTGTTATTTGTAACTCATGACTAAAACGCCATTCCGTTGCAATTAAATGCGCTTTAGATGTGTTTGATCGAAACAGCTGTCGTGTTTGGGTCTTTAGAACTTCACACTGAAGGAAGAGCAGAAGCTAAAAGCATTCTCAAATGATTGGAGTAAAGAATGTCTTCTGCACAATCTCTCATTTCAGACACCTAGAGGAGCTAAAAATAACAGCCAGCAGGATTTAGAAATATACTATGTATATTTAAATTGCATCAAATGTTACATTTGATAAATAAAATAAAATATGATCATAGCTGTTTAATTTATCATAGGCTATATATGTCATTTCTTTATAATGTTTATAACAATCACATTTGTAAACCTGGTTCAATTGGAGCCTCTGCTAATGAGCTGATGAGTGAGTCCAGGTGTGCTCTATAGCACTGAGGATGATTCATTCTGCTCATATACCTTCTGTTAGAGATGGGAAGATCTGAAAGATGCTTCTGTGTCTGAACAATGAGGAACAGGGCGTTGTTGCATACCACCTCTACTCATATGAGGGCAACAGGAATAAAATATTTAATGTAATTTTCTTATGACATTGAAATGAAATATAAGCTAATTCCATCCCACCCATATAGACACTATTGGTATTTCTTCTTTATTGGTAGATCCACACTCTTGAGTTAGGGTTAATATAGTTAATTAAAACCTTCAAAAATGCATTTCTGTCACTTGAAATTAAAAAAAATTAAGAATAATATTTAATATATATATAAAAAAAAACGTTTTTAGTTAAGCTAGTTTTCAAGGAAACATTTTTCATTTAGTATAAGTGGATATACTAAAATAACTAAACCTTAAATAAAAAAACTTAAAACCATATAGACACATTAAAAAACGAATTAATACTAAAGCTTTAACTAAAATGTAAAAAATAAATAAAAACTAATTCAAATTATTAATAAAAACCATAACAGTATCTCAATGATACTAAAATAACACTCCTATTAATTTTTACTTTCATGCGTTTTGAGGCCATTTTTAACAAAAAGAATGAAAAGGTGCAATAATTATTATACTTATTTAAAAATTATACGGTCTTGATTTGACATACACTATCGCTTTAAATGCACATTTTAAAAGCTCACAAAAACCCCTGCTGGACACACAACGAATGTTCACGCCCATTTCCGCTATTTTGGCCAATCACAGGCGGATCTATTGCCCTTACATGGAATTGAACCCGCCTCGCTTTGTTGCTTCGTCCAATGAAAAGCCGGGAGAACCTGGTTGGCTGTAGTTTATGGTGATACAATAACAGTATTAAAAAACGCTAGAGTGAGTGACCATTTGTTGAGACCGCCAGTGAAAGCGGTTACACGCCTATTCGGAAAAACAGATCATCATTAATACTCTACAGTCAGGTGTTAAATTATTCTACAGTGGATTATTTAGCCCGCGATCTCTCCGCAGGAATCGGACGCCTCCTCAGTGTTTTTAGCGAAAGGATGAAGTAGTTACTGTGGCACAACTACAGAATGCGGTTTACTGGGAACGTATATGACCATTTCTGAGCAGAAACACACTCAGCCATAGTTTACTACAGAAATGGTATCGCTGACCATTTTTCTGCCTCTGGATCTTTTTCAAAGCACTTGATTTTCTTACACTTGAGCAGGACCGAGTGGTTTTGGCACATTAGTATGCATGCTCGAGGAGCAACATGTCTTTGTGCATGAATGCTGGGCAGTCATAACTGATCTGGGGAAAAACAAGGGGAAACTCCCCCTCGGAATACTTCTGAACAATGACCGGACCAAGCGCCACCAGCAGCGGCTCAAAGGCCAAGATCAGCAGACACGGTCGGTCCAAGAGCACCAGTACCTACTGTCACACCACGGGTCCGGCGGCTGAATCCTCCTCAACCACTGCCGCAAACAACGGCAGGTCTTCCGGTGAGGAAGATGAGAAAGACGGCGGGGTCCCGTTTTTCGTGAACAGGACGGGCTTTCCCATAGACACTGTCACCTGGGAGAGAATGTGGTCACATGTCACCAAAGTTCATCCTGATGGACAGGAGATGGTGGATAGAATACGAAATGCAACACACCTCCCTAAAGTAAGTGGAAAGTAATGGATTATTTATGTAGACTCATTTAAATATCTCAAAACTCAAAATCCAGTAAGCTGCCTGTCTTGACAACATTTTTGGCGTCATATAGATTTGATGTATGTCTTGAAATATTTGAAACCCCAAAATGTTTTCTTGTTAGGAAGCTCATACAGTATGTATGATACACATATATCATAGGCTATGAATGCTCCTATGTGATATGATACACAAAATGTTGATAGGCAGCTTTGTTATATAATCCCCAAAATGCTGGTACCCTAAAATGATTAAATATATAAAATGCTGTCTAGGCAGGCAACGTATTTATAAAATTCCCAAAAAGCTTTCTTGTTTGGCAAGTTACTAGG
This sequence comes from Schizothorax lantsangensis, assembly GCA_027422415.1. Classification (NCBI taxonomy): domain Eukaryota; kingdom Metazoa; phylum Chordata; class Actinopteri; order Cypriniformes; family Cyprinidae; genus Schizothorax; species Schizothorax lantsangensis. Next base: position 9,079,391 of record CM049855.1, on the reverse strand, counting down.
TTTTAAGTGACAGCCACTGTATGTGTGTTTGTACAGATGTCAGTAGATAATGGATATCAAAATGCAAATGGTAATATGGTATTATCGTGTTTCTGGACATCTTTTAAGTCCAATAGTACATGAATATAATAATTTTTTACCTTGGTATATATGAAGTTTTTTTTATAGGTAATGCCATCTGATACATCACTGTACTGTGATAAACATGTCTTTTTTGTCAAAATAATATTTGACATAGTTCTATCTAAAAGTTAGGGGTCTTTTTTTTTAACCCTTTCCGGTTCCTGTAAAATTAGCCTAAAACGCCTAAAAAAAGGCATACCCAAAGTAAATTGCATGCTGTTCTTGAACCATTTGGATTATATGCATGGTTTTGGTCTCTTTTGAAAGGTGACACTCTGAGGTTTGTTTCTCAACAGTCAGATTGAGTAATAGAACTTTGAACACACTGAAAAAGTCAAAAAAAAAAATCCGTCTACATTTTTTTTTTGTAAACAAAAGCCTGCAGATGACTAGAGCTGGGAGCTATGAGCTGGAAAATACAATGGGATCACAGAATGAAGCCTTACCAAGTCACATTTCAAATTTGATAACAATACCTTAGAGAATGAGTGTTTTATACATGTTTATCTAAGTTTATGTCTAGGCGCTTCCCAAAAAAGGACACTCGGAGACTCCAAATGACCCTTTGTAACCAACGACACATAAAAAGCTGTAATACTTGAATGCTTTAATGTACAGTCATAATTTTGGGCTCTAATGAAAGGTTATACTTAGAGCTATTCAATTTCACATCCAGATTCACTGTCAATAATTGCTGACACATATTAACTGAAGCATAAACACATTATAGTGACATTTATACACAGAATCCAAAATTCGTACACTTGTAAATAACATCTATTTCTAAATTCTAATCTAATTACCATTTTTTTCCCTATACTTCTATTTTTGTACATAGTACATTATTTAATTTGTTTTTTTCTTATATTGGTGTTATATTCCATCCCTACTGTGTTATTCCTATGTATGTCTGCACTATCATGTATGTCTGCACTATGTCTGTACTTTCTGCACTGGAAGCTCCTGTCATCAGGACAAATTCCTTCTTGTGTGTGTAAACATACTTGTAATAAAGCTCTTCTGAATCTGTTTATAGTGTTTTTTTTTTAAATTTCCAGAGTTGTTGTCATCATGTCCCTCAGTATATGGCTTTTTGCTGACTGGCTCCCAGACTTCATTCGATTCAATGTCAGATGATTGTCTGTGATTATAAAAAAACAACACACACAACAGAAGTTAGCAGGAACACCTCAAAACACACACACACATGTTTACTTAGCTATCCAAATGGGGACATTCCATAGGCGTAATGGTTTTTATACTGTACAAACTGTATGTGCTATTGCCCTACACCTACCCTACACCTAAACTTAGCCCTCACAGGAGACTTTTTGCATTTTTACAATTTCAAAAAAACTTTGTTTAGTTTATTTTTAAACCCGTTTTACAAATGAGGACGTCCCCAAAGGGAGGTTTTTGGAGATTTTGTCAGGTTTACCTCACTTTTGGGTACAAATTTGTCCCCAAAATATGGTTAAGTAGACACACACACACACACACACACACACAAACAGGACATAAGTGACCAGGGACGCATCAAAACACATACCTCAATATATACTGTAAAATATGTATAAGATACATAAATGTATAATATATATAATTATATTATATAATAAAAGACTTACTTGTTGACAGTGCGTCGCGTCCATGCAAAAACAACTCCTCCGCTTCAATGGCTGAAACATCGCTCTCTTCGTCAAACATGTCCTCAAACATCGCTATCTTCGTCAAAAATGTCCTCAAACATCGCTATCTTCGTCAAAAATGTCATCTCTGTCACGCCGAGAACTTTGTTCAACCTTTGTTCAACAACTTCTTAGTGTAAAAAGTGTGTTTTTGTCATTCTCTTAGCCATTTTTCGCCTCACCATCATTCAGCCGTAAACTCTTCATGTACGCGTTTCCGTGCGCAAGCGCGCTGGTCAGTCTAACCTTCTGCGCAGCAAGATTTGGGCATGATAGCCTGGACCGACCCCCTAAAGCGTCATATCAGTCTGTTTACATGAGAATAGACGCTATATTACAGAAAACACAGAAGAGTGGATCGCTCCGTCGGCTAATGTGAAATGATACTACTACATTCCGTGGATGTTTATCAACATATACATGTGTTATGGACTAAATATTATACTGAATTGGATAGTCTGGACCCTTTGCAGTGTAACAACACCGTTTTTGTTGGAATTTTATGGATCAGTGGACTATCAGGAGGCTTCATATGTGAGTTCCTTCAGTTTTGTTATTGTTTATTTGGTTGTTGGTGGTCTGACAAAGACACTGACTGTACCTGCTGTGTTGATTGTATCTTAAAATGCCTTACATCGTTCGAATCAGAAGAATCTCAGCTTTCCAGAGATATATGACATGTTCAGATTTTTTGTTTGTTGTTGTTTTTGTATCTGACGAACTTTACCCCCTGCGGGGGCAGTGTACCGTCGGCGGTACACTGGAACTGCAACAGGTTTAAAGAAATTAACACTTTTATTCAGCAAGAATGTGTTTAATTGATTGTAAGTGACAGTAATGGCATTTATAATGTTACAAAAGATTTCTATTTCAAATAAATGCTGTTCTACAAACTATTAAGCAGCACAACTATTTTCAACATTGATAATAATAATAATAATAATAAAAATGTTTCTTGAGCAGCAAATCAGCATATTAGAATGATTTCTGAAGGATTTAGTGACACTGAAGACTGGCATAATGGCTGCTAAATATTGAGCTTTGCAATCACAGTAATAAATTACATTTTAAAATATACTAAAATAGAAAATGTATATTTTAAATTGTAATAATAGTTTACTGTTTTTTTTTTACCATATTTTCGATCAAATAAATGCAGCCTTGGTGAGCATAAGATATTTCTTTCAAAAACACACACAAAAAAACAGTTGAACCTCAAAATTGGCCTATATATGAAACCTTGGACACATTTACTGGAATAGTGTTTATATATAAATAGCATCTTACAAACTGCCATTTGTGTGACCCAGTTTCCACCAAGAGGAAGTGTAGACTGTGTGACATGTGAGTGGATTTACTCATCCATGTGTTTTCCAACACTGTCACATTGCCCCTTCTCATAATTTGATTACAAACCAGGCAAATGAGAGCTCTGATCCAATCAATGACAACTATGTAGAAACATGCCTTTGTTAATGCACATTAAATGAGGAATGATGCCATGTGACATCTTAGAACTTTCACCAGGATTAAGGTTGCTGCCATGTCCCTTCACAATGTTGCTCTAACCTCCAAACATAAACCAATCAGACCTGATCAGGCTTCATAGAGCATGCAAATGAAGGGCCTCGGAGGGGATAAAGTGAGTCTTAATCACAGACTAAGTAATCCTCAGTGCACAGACGGACAGCATTCGCAGGGTCAAGCTGTGTGTTTATACTAGCTCTTTTGTTTTAGTTAACACTATTGTGCTTTCCAGCACACTCATATGTGCTGATGTTTGCAGAACAAAGGCGTCTGATTGGTCGAAAGTGTTGAGTCAGACCCCTAGATGTTAAAGTGATTTATTAAGGGACATTCCCCACCAGCAAGTGTTGAACAGGTGCATGGAGTGAATCCATCAGATCAGCCAGATTAGGAGTCACTCGAACGGCTGTGACACAAGCCAGCCGTTACTGTTAGAGCATTAGACAGAGAGTGACAGTCCATGGGAAAGAACTCACTGTGAACCTGTAAATGACCACACTGATGGAGAATAAGAGTCTCCAGTGATAACCTTGGATCCGAGGACACTGCAGTTATTATGTAAACAAACCACATACCAGTACAGCGCTGTCCATTTGGTGCAGTTAAACAATATTCGAAAGCTAAATAGAGTATTAATTATTATTTATAGCACAGTTGCGCTTGCTATTTTAGGTTTTGTTTTTGATATAATCCATTTGCTAGAGTGCTATTAGGGATAATCTGTGTAATTCCTGTTGTTTTGTCTTGAAGAAAATAATGTATCGCATCTTCCACATAAATATTAACTGTTTTCAACACTGATAATGTTTCTTAAGCACCAAATCAGCATAAGAAGATCATTTCTGAAGGACTATGTGAGGCTGAAAATCAAGCTTTGCTATCGCAGGAATATATTAAATACTAAAAGATATTAAAATAGAAAATAGTTATTGTCAATTGTAATAATATTTCACAGTGTTACTGTTTTTGCTGCATTTTTGATCAATCGATTGCATTCTTGGTGAATATATGAAGCTTCTTTCAAAAACATTAAAGGGATAGTTTACACAGAAATGAAAATTCTGATATTATTTCTCACCCTCATGTCGTTCCAAACTCATAAGACCTTTGTTCATTTTCAAAACACTAATTAGGATATTTTTGTTGAAATCCGAGCGCTTTCTGACCCTGCATACCCTGCAATGCAACTACCACGCACGGTAAAGGCCCAGAAAGGTAGTAAGTACACATCATTAAAATAGTCCATGTGACATCAGTGGTTCAATTGTAATTTTATGAAGCTACGAGAATATTTTTTGTGTACAAAGAAAACAAAAATAAAGACTTTATTCAACAATTTCTTCTCTTCCGCGTCAGTCTTCGCATGCGTCATGGTACTCTTGCGAATGCGAGAGTTGAAAGAAAGTTGTAAATTGTGGTGTATGCATGCAGAAATGTTGCCAAGTGTTTTGGTAATGATCTTTTGGCTTTGGTTTTTGGATATAATCCATTTGCTAGAGTGTTATTAGGGATGATCTGCATAATTCCTGTTGTTTTGTCTACATTTGGGCCTTTATCAAATAGTTTTTGGGTCATTCCTTCACATCTCAACCAGACGTCCACAGCTAAAAATTTTGATTTTGATAATTTTATTTATGGTGAAGTAAATACATGAATGAAGAATAAAGCCTAAATGTTAAGTGTTATAATACTCTCTAATCCACTCATTTTAAGGCCCTGTATGATTTGGTAAAAAAAAAACATATGTGGGTCACTTTGCATACAGCTGATACATCTTTTAAAGAGGAATGTCTGAAGAACAAATAATGTTGAAACTAGAAATGCATCATGTTTACCTCTGAGTAAACATACCTGTCTGAGTCCCAAAAATATTATTTTTCCAAAGTTTGCGTGACTGTAACTTCGAATGGCCAGTTGGTTTTCTGCAATGACTTTGATCCTGTAACGACTGAAAAGTCTACATCTGTTCTCTTAGATGGACAAATGTTCTGGGCGGGTTGTATCGTCACCTACAGTAGTGAGTCTCAAGTTTCGCTACAGTCCCCCGGGTGGGCAGAGGTCAGCTAATGGCCCTGTGAGTGTGGATTGTGGCCTATTTATTGCTGACCTCCTTTCAGGGTTTGAGAGACCCAGTTGAGCCAGTGGAGTAGAGCGTAGATGTAAATGAAACCTCTCTCAGAGAATTCAGACTGTCAGAATCAATATTCAGAGTGTCATTTGTATTCAGATACATTTTTGGAAATCAATACTGAATTGAAAGCCTGAACATAAATTAAAATGATAACTGTGCTATGATAATTTCAAGCAGTGGTTCTCAACTGCTGGGTTTATGTTCTGGACAGGGGATATGATGATAAAAATGTTAAATGTTACAGCTGAAAGTCTCTTATGTTCACCAAGGCTGCATTTCTTTAATCAAAAATATAGTAAAAACAGTATATTACTGGTGTTTTGTTTACTTTTATACAATAAAAATGTTGGTGCTATGTTGGGTTGCTATTTGAGTCTTGAAGCAAAACCAGTTGAGAAACACTGGGTTCCATTCCATCAACACCATTTTAAATTAATGAGGCTATAAGTTCTTGTGACGTTTGTCACACCTCAGGTTTCTAAACACCTCTATTTAAGTGCTGAGAAAGAAGGCGTGTGTTTGCACCTCTGTCTTTCAAAAGTTATTCTACTCAGAATAACAGCATTGTTATTCTGCCATCATAACATTGGCGCAGAATTTAGACATATTGTACAATGCATTTCTGTGCTTCTTTATCATGCATTCAAAGTCTCCAGAAGTCAGCACAGAGATAGACAAGACTGCACTACCCTGCCTTTCTAAACTCTCTCATTCTCTTGCACTGGGCAGAGAGAGATAAAGAGGAAACAGGAGATGATTCACTTTCTCATTTCCTCCTGTGAACACACATGGTGCTCTTATTGAAAATAAAACCCAATGCACAATTCTGCCAAGCTTTGGTTTAATGCTGTAAATTAGTTGAAATAGAGAGAATGTTTCAGATAGACGACAGCCTTTTTTCTAGTTTTCATTAATTGCTTCTTTTCTTCTAATGAATGGAGGCTTGTGTGCGAGAGCATGACCTTTGTTCATTGCTAATTCTCTTCGCTGTTCTTTTGCTGTTAGAAGTGTCATTGTAGAGGCTTCAAATGATCAATGAGGCACTGTTTCTAATAGATAAGGACTTTTCATGCCATTGAGACATCAGAATCTGATTGATGAATCTCCTTGTGACTAGGTTGCCAACTTCAGGATAAAAATAATTGTCAACCTCCCTTTCTTTATACTACATTTCATTTAAGATTTTAAAGGATAGTTCAGCCTAAAATGAAAATGTCATGATTTACTCGCCCTCAAGTCGCTCTAGAATTGTTTGACTGTCTTTTTACCTGCAGAAAATATTTTGAAGAATGTTTCAACTGTTTTTTTTTTTTTCATATACAATGAAAGCCAGTGGTGTCCAAAACAACACTAGACCCCACTGACTTTCATTATATGGACAAAAACACTGAGACATGAACAAAAATGAAATGCTACATGATCACAGTGTATGCCTGCAGCTATGTACTACTTAGTATCTGTAACATCTTATGTCATACTGAAGTACCACACATTATTACACGCATCAATTCAGTTTTTGCCAAGGCAGATTCTAACATTGGAGAATTATGAGTGTACATAAATAATTCAAGATGACTCCTGTTCAACTTGATGTTTTTAATATGACAACAAATCCAGTGAAAATCCGAACCACTGAAACCCAGCAAATAAAAGTTAGCTAACAGTATAACATATATGACGCGATACTAGAATAAAGATATAGGGCCTATGCACAAACAAATATTGGACAAACCTGAATTTAGTCTTCACTGTCACATGATCTTACAGAAATCATTCTAATATGCTGATTTGTGATCAAGAAATATTTTTTATATTTATCAATGTCAAAAACAGTTGTGTTGCTTAATATTTTTGTAGAAGCCATGATACATTTGTGCAGGATTCTTTGAAGAATAGAATGTTCAAAAGAGCAGCATTTGTTTGAGATAGAAATCCTTTGTGACATAATAAATGTCTTTCACTTTTGATCAGTTTAATGCGTCTTTCTGAATAAAAGCTGAAGGATATTGTTTGCTAATTCTCTCTCTGTTTTCACAGCACCCCGTGCCATCGGTTCCAAACTTTAAGCCATCGATGTCTGTGCCTGATTGGCTCCATGCCGTCCAGAACTACATGAGAAACTTGCAGTATCCTTTACCTTACACAAACCGTTCGCTCTGGAAAAGTTTGACAGATGTGTTCTAAACCTCTGTTTCTTCTGGATGCATTATGGATTCATGGGCACTCATTTCTTTGGAGTGTCAGTTATGCTTTTTCGCTCAATGTAATTTATTCAGTCGGCTTGAGTTACTCAAAGTGCCTTTTTGGTTGGAGTGTCAGTCACTTTAATGTAGAGTGATATTAGTCACGGGTCTGCATACTTCTGGTACTCTGATTATTACAGTTTTCTGCCTCATGCTTTAAATGCTGCCAGTGAAAATGTGTGGCTTTGATATAGATTAAAGGAATAGTTTGCCCAAATATGAAAATTTGCTGAAAGTGTATACACCCTCAGTCTATCCAAGGTGTAGTTAAGTTTGTTTCTTCATCTGAACAGATTTTGAGAAATTTAGATTAAAACTTACTTTACTTGCTCACCAATGAATGCTCTAAAGTGAATGGGTGCCGTCAGAATGAGAGTTCAACAGCTGATAAAAACATAACAATAATCCACATGACTCCAGTCCATCAATTAACGTCTTGTAAAGTGAAAAGTTGCGTGTTTGCATTAAACAATCCAAGACATTTTAAATTCAAATCATTGCTGCTAACATATGAGTCATCTATCCATAATATTGTTTTCTCCAGTAAAAAAGTTGTCTTGTCTAAATCAGAAGCAAAATCATATACAAGCGAAAACAGATTTAATGTTTTTGATGTGAGAGGACAACAGGGGATGGACTTTTTCACTAGAGGAAGCATTATTTTGGTTTATGGACTTTTATGACTGGCAGCCACAGTTTAAAGTTAAAATGCCTTAAAGCTGCAGTCTGTAAGTTTTGCCTCTTTGTCGCCATCTCTGTTTGAAAACCTGGAATTGCAGCTGTGTGCGGAATTATCTTCCTTGCGTGGGTTGTGAGTCAGGCACGGCTCCAGTGCACGGATGAATCTAATGTTTTGAAGTGAATGTGTAGCTGTCAGTCACCGCACCGGTGTGGATGTTTACTGTACTTAGGAATCACAGATTCTAGCCTACGTCTTGGAATATATGACCCAAATAAGAATTTTCACCGTATATTGCCATCTGAACAAGTAAGTAACAAGTCTGCCACGTTTGTTCTGACCAACTGAGGAAAAAAGCATTACCATAAATCATGCTACCAATGGTGATTTAATCTAAAGATCGGTTAGCTCATATCACATCAAACCGTGCAAATTATTATTATTGTTATACTTTATTCTCAAATTATTAATGTTAACAACATCAGCATTGCGTGACTATGAGTATAGTGTGTATTAGCGTGTAGATTTCAATTTCTGTACAGTCTAATCTAATTTTCATGCCATTCGAATTTCATATTAAGAAATTCTTTTAACCCAAAAAGCAAATTATGCTCCCTTCAAACTGGTTTTCTTTAAAATACAAATCTTGTGTAATCCCAGGCTATCTGTAATCAGAAGCACAATTAAAACTGGAATATAATTTTAATTTCATTCACATGTGTTTCATAAACACATAATCTTTCTGGATTACAATCCGCCATCAAAATTATACATTTAATTATTCTAGCTGCTGTGAGAAAAGGCTATAAACGTTCCGCCTCCTGCAGGATCCTCACATGCGATATAGTCTAGTAGCTGGGACAACTTCTTTATGTTTACAGACGTGACGTAATGACGCAGCAGCATGCTCGAATTTCCCACGGAAACCTACCCGTTACACTCAAATTAGAAAACATTATTATAAGATAACCGCTGTGAATCGGGCTAAAGTAAGGCGATAGTTTTGAACACTGGCTGGTTATGTACTTGCTCAAATATTGATTTCAGATCATTTTTAACCAAAAAAGTTACGGACTGCAGCTTTAATTATGGATTTGTTTTATACAAACACGTGGCTTTTCACGTCACAAGATGTTAATTGATGGACTGCAGTCATGTGGATTATTGTGATGTTTTTTTCAGCTGTTTGAACTCTCATTCTGACGGCACCCATTCATTGCAGAGGATCCATTGGTGAGCAAGCGATGTAATACTGAATTTCTCCAAATTTGTTTGATGAAGAAACAAACTCATCTACATTTAAGATGGCCTGAGGGTGTGTAAATATTTGTAAAAAAAATTTTTTTAGCAAATTTTCATTTTTGGCTAAACTATTCCTTTAAGTTGGATTTTGCATCGTTTATACTACTTGATGGTTAGATGATTTCAGCTTCTGTGGATATTTATGTTCATCATTGTGTGCGATTATTATCTCCGCATCTGAATTTTCTCCCACAAATACAGCAATGTCTGTGAAGAGTAAAGTGTACATAGGGTTCAACAGGATATTGTTCGCAGCTGTGCATTTTGACACGCATGAGTCACAATGAAAAAACAGGAAAACAAGGCTTCCTAAATGAGCCGTACAAACTTCATGTAGCTCCTTAACTGCTGACAGATACAACCATACGGGAACACAGTTCTTTGAGATTAAGAAAACCAGACCTCTGAGTGGGTAAGTGATGTCATCGCTGAGGCATTTTCATCATCCTGTCTGTCTGCCTCGTCTTTCCTGTTTTTAGTCTTCTTTTTCCTGTTCTTTCTTATTTTATACTTATTTTGCACTCTTGGTGGTAAATCCCTTTTAAAAAAGATGTTTTGCAGGTATGATATTCATTTTAAAAAGTGCCCTTTTACAAAATACAGAGCTTATAACCAAACATGAAAGGTTCATTTTAGATTGAAAAGAAGTCATGGACCCTGTATTGCATCAATCTAATCTCTTTCCAGGTTGATGGAGACCGCCAGAGAGATGATACGAGAATCACTTCCCATCAAATGCCTTGAAGCAGTTATCCTTGGAATGTATCCTTTAGATTTATTGACAACTGTGTTGTTATTGCTAACAAAAACTAAAACTATTAAAATTTGTTTTTATTAATTGAAAAAAATAAAATGAAATCTAAATATCATATCAGAAACTTTTGAAAGAAGTACCAAAATTACTAAAACTAAAATTAAAATAAAATAATGATAGAAACATTAAAAACTAATAAAAATATAAATAAGTACTATAATCATGTATAGAAATAATACTAAAATAAAATATTAATATTATATGAAAAACCAAAAAAAATTTTTTTTTTTTAAAATAAGGTTGAAGTACCAAAATTACTAAAACTAATACTAAAATGAAAATAAATTAGAGATAAATAGAAATGAGTAATTGTTAAAAAAATGCTAAAATTGTGTACATAAATAATATTAAAATAACACTGATTGATCAAGTGCATTCTCTTAATTCACCAAGGAATTAAGAAAAATTAAGGTTTTAAGAAAAATGTAGAAAAACAATTAAAAATGGAACATGCATGATAAATAAATTACAATAACATGCATTAGAAAAAAGATAGATGTGGGTAGCACTCACACTTTCTTCTGAAAATGTAGAAATCTAGTGTTTTTTTTTTTGTCTTGAACATCCTTCAGTCCCTAAAGTATAAATCAGTTCTCATAAAAGTAATTATCACCATCGAGCACATACAGCACAGTTCATTTGTCTTGGGAAAGCCCCATACTTTTATTTTTATTGTTGATTTCTCAATTGCTGAAATTGGGATGGAGGACTAACTTAAGCAGAGATCTATCAAAGACAATGTGCTTCAGATCACTGTCTTCCCTCATGATCCCCCACCCCTTCAACTCAGCCCGAAGCTTGTACGTTCAGCTGTTGCTAGGAAACTAGGAGTCGTAGTAGATTCTCCTGAAGGGAGGCGCAGCTTCCTGTCCATGCAGTCGATGCAGCTGTGCCATTCTATGCCACTGGGAGGGTGAGTTCTTTCAGGAACTATTAGTGTCAGTCAGCTCATCAGATCCAGGCCAAGGGTGAATGTCATCTCCGTCCGTGCAAATGCCAAGTGTAGCAGATTGTGGTGTGTTTCGCGAGAGCCGCAGTGTGGACTTCACTTTGAGTTAAGCACCTCACGGGTCACTGCACGCGTGCAGATTTGTAGTGGAGAGCGGGAGGATGAAGGGTTCCAGTTTACATCACTTTGAGATCTGTATCTTTGTGTACAAAATCTGTTTTTTAATCTACAGCGCTCTCAAGGGACTTTCCTACAGTCCCAGAGGACTCAAACATCATAACAATGAGTATTAGAGTAACAGAGAACACTGAGGCTATTGTTGTTGTAAAGTTAAAGTTGCTGTAAGCCATTTTTTTAAATACTGCATATAAAATGTTCCTACTGGACAAATATGTCATCTCACCTCATTCTGACCCTCTGTCTGAAGTGATCCATTTTTAGTCATATGCAAATGCATCTGCCCTTGTAATGTCACAAATCCCACAATATCCAAATGAGACATATCTAGAGCTTGATTAAATAAATATATTGACCCCTTTAATAATCGGTTTACATTTTAAAGAATAGCAGAATCCACACCAAGTATTACGAGAACGGAGCTGAAGAACGGTGTTGTTGAAGTCACTTTCAAAACATTTGTTTTCAGATCATGAATGATAAAAACATTGACAGCCAATTAGAATCCATCCTGCTTTTAGAACTTGAGCATTTAAAGTGGCAGATGACAAAACTGCAGCATGTGCTTATAATAAACCAAACTTTATCACATGTTGCTGTGGATGGTAATATGGTTATCGTTATTATTATCTTTATAGTTCTTGTTGTAAACTTGCCTTTACACCATTGACCTATCGGTAAGCCCCACCCCCCTTAGTTACTGTTGCTCACTCGGACAAACAAACTCTCAAGCAAAAGAGAGTTGCTAACTCTCTTACAATGACAGCTGTCAGTGTGAAAACCTTGTCCCAATATGTTTTTGATAAATTTTGGACACAGAAGGACCATTATTCAAGTGGGACTTAAATATGCCATGGAGGGATAGATGAAAGCTACATTTTAAAATAAATATGTAAAAATACAAAGCATAATGCAAACGGGAGAAGCCTCATGTTACAGTCATCACAATCGCAATGACAACATCCCGGATCAACACTGTTCATGTACCACAGTGTAAGATTAAATTATTTTTCATTTAACCAGTTTAAAGGAAAACGCCACCGTTTTTCCATATTCCAATATGTTCTTCCCTCAACTTAGACGAGTTGATATGTACCTCTCCCGTCTCAGTCCGTGCACTTAATCGCTCTAGCGCGTGGCTATTTCTATATCCTATTTCTTAGGATCCAAACTGGGATAAATTTAGAAGCCACCAAACACTTCCATGTTTTCCCTATTTAAAGACGTTTACATGAGTAGTTACACGAGTAAGTATGGCGACACAAAATAAAACGTGGCAATTTTCTAAGCGGATAAAATGATAACTATAATGGTGGCGTTTTCCTTTAATATGGAGAGGCACTGAAATGTAGACTTTCGTTTATGTGTTTTTGAGCTACACTGTACATAACGTGAGAACCGTTCGCTCTTTAGGCTTGTACATTAGCATGGACTCACTAATTTTAACGTTAGCTAGTTTTAGATACCAGAGATACCTTGCTGAAGCACAAGATGACATTAACGTTCTGCTTGAGCAGATGAAAATTGTAACTTAATGAGAGTATGACAGCCAGAAAATGAATGTTTTCATCTTCATTGGGATTGGAGATGAAAATTGAAACTTAATGAGAGTATGACAGCCAGAAAATGAACGTTTCTTCAATCTTCATTGGGATTGGGGTTGAATGCTTAGGGAAATTTTGCTCTGTTTTGTTTGGGTTTAGGAAATGGAATAAAATAAATTCCATTGCCCATTCACTCAAGAAACCTGGAATCAGTGTTACAAGTACCACAGGCACATCGTTTTTCCATTTTTGTAGCATAAACACCATCAAACCAATGAAAGCTAAAATACATTGTGAAGCAAAGAGAACACTGACACTGGTTACTTTTGGTATGAAACAAAGTCTCATTTTTCAAATGTTGTCATTTTTAAAAGAAATTCAAACAATAAATGCCATTTTGTAGCTCTTTAATGTGTCGTGACAGATCGCTGTAGCTCCTCAGTTCAAGCAGCACAAGAACTGATCATCTCTTCCTCTTTATTAGTTATAGCATGAAATAAACATGAATTAACATCAGAAAGTGTCTTGCTTCAACTGCGGAAAGACATCAATGCACACTATTTTTCAAGTTAAAGTCCACCAACATTAATCTACTCTCCTGTCTGGTTTGTTTTTCCAGACAACATGGCAGATTTGGCATTATGATTGGTCAGATTGCCTGTCAATCAAACTCCTGGTGAAGGGTCATTTAGAACATTCTGAGAGGAGGCTCTCAACCAATGGCGTGAGCTTGAGGGTGGGGCTACCTAGTGCAATTCCATTTGGTGTTGGTAGTAGCGCAGAAACCATTTACAGCAACTTTTAAAAAAAAATCAATTGGGTCTGAACATCTAAAAGAAGATATCCTGATAATAATAACTGTAGATGGTCCTGATGGATTTACCAAAAAAAAAAAAAAAAAAAAAGGATGTAAAACTAGTTTTAGATTTTATGTATTGTTTTGGCTTATGTGAGCAGGCAGTATTCTTTTTGACTCTTAAATCTGCAAGGTCAGCATTTTTTAGCTATTATATCACAAGGACAACCCAAAGAGAAGTATTTGGTCTTCTCTTTTCTTTATGCAAAATTTTGGGTAGAAATAAAGTCATCAAAAGAGTCTGCATATTCAAATGAAGACAAAATGAACTAAATTAAAACACAGGAACCTATAGCAGAAGTAATCCCCCTGGTTTTGGATGCGTGTGTTGCAGATAAGAATTCTCGGCACTGCTGCTGAGAGGATCACATGGCCCTGCTGATGGGTAATGTGATCCTCTGGTGTCTTCTCATTACAACACTGGTGGGGGGTTTTGTGGGTGTGTGTATGTGTACACACAGAGAGAAGGAAACTCAAAAGAGCTGCAGACGAACAAAACCTACTGAATGAGCCTGTATTTACTTCGAATAACAACAAAGTTTTGTTCAAAATACTACAAAAGAATAATGGGTTTGAGTTAACAATCCTCCTTTTGAAAAAAATCTAAATCTTTGCTTTCTCACTGTCTTTTGTCTTATTACGTATGATTCACCAGTGTAAAACATTTCTTAAGTAAAAAATGTTTGCTTTACTTAAACAAATTGCAAAGATTTTCACCAAATTTGTTTGTAGATGATAGTGATACCAAGGCCTCATTTAATATTAACCAATTTACAGCCTACTGTTCATGAGCAAAATATACAGTATAGATATATATAATGTATTTTTTTTTCAGAAATGTTACATACAAAATATTTTTTTGTAATGTAAATGTATTTACTGTAACTAATGATCAATTTAATGCATCCCTGCTGAATAAATTTATTAATTAAAAAAAATCTTACTGACCCCAAACTTTTGGATGGTAGTGTACATTTATATTTAAGATTATTGAAGACGTTCTCTGAAAATAAGTCTTAATATTTTGTTATTTCTCAAGTAAATTTATCACGTTTTTAGATATTTTAATAGAAAACAAGGAAAAAAGTCTAATTAAAGTTGTCGTTTTACTGTGCACAATTGAGAAAGTGCTACTGTCACTTACCATTTTTGTAGTTTTAATCTGGAATAGCCTAACTATTTGTGGACCACTGGAGTTTTTGATTAATAGATGAATATGCTTGTGTTATGGAATACCAGCATATTGTACTGGTGATTGTTTTTGAAAGGCAGATGGCAAAGCAGTGAAGCCATTCCAGGACGTAGCGTTGTGTTGTTGGACACACATAGCTCAACAGATCTGTGGTATGTGCTCTTGGCTGACTTGGCAGCTTGTGCGGTACCCAAGAGCAAAACGGCACAGACGCACTCTTTACTGACAAGTGTGACGATAATGATTCATTTAAATGGTGGTTGCAAAGAATAAAGCATCATTTCCTCATTTTAGCAACCTCGAGGCAACATGAATTCAGATTTAGCATCAGAAAGGAGAACAGCAATCATGCTAATCTCTTTTTTTTTTTTTTTTTTTGTACTGTAGCTCTTAAATTACATCATGGATACCCTAAAAGAAACAGCACTCAGTTTACTGATGTGATTGATGGCATTAAGGTCAAAAAGTAGCCTAGACTTTTTTTTGTCCGTAGTTGGAGATGGGTCTTGGTGTGAACCCTGCTGATACACTCACAGCCTGGTGACTCCTCATGGCAGCAACTGCCGCATCATGTGTGGCCATGCTGCAGTGAGCACTGATCGCTTACATAAGACTACAGAACAGATCAGGCAGAGACAAGGAAAAGCCCAAGGGGAAGGCCAGTCTAGCCGAGTGTCTGCTGACCAACTTCAATCACATAGCTGCAACATCATGGAAAGAGAAGGTTTTTGTTCGACTTGAGATGTTTTGCTTTTTATATAAGTGTCTTGAGTTTGTTTGGGTCTTGTCAGTATTTTTAAACTACATTTTCTACATTTTTTTAAGGTTGTGTAACTATTTAGTGTGTTATTTGGTTGTCCATTATTAGGATTATATACATTAGGATTCATTGCCTTAGTGTTAGTGTTAAAGGTGGTTTCTTGGGTGTGACTACTATGCAGCTTTAGTGTGTTATGTGGTTGCTAGGGAGTTGTGTGTGCTTGCTAGGTCATTGCTAGGGTGTTCTTGTTGGTGGTTTTCTGTGCAAAAAGTGTTGCTATAATGCTGGAGTGTTATGAATGGTTGTTAGGGTGTTATTATGCAACTTCTCGGCCATTTTGGTGTTTTTGCTGTGTTATGTGGTTGCTAGGTCAATGCGAGGATGTTCTTGTTGGTGCAAAAGTTTTTTCCAAATTACTAGAGTGTTAAAGGTGGTTACTAGGGTGTTGCCATGCAGCTTCTAAGGCACTCAGATTGTTTTTTAGTGTATTGTGTGGTTGCTAGGTTATTGGTAGGGTGTTCTTGTTGGTGGTATCCATGCAAAAGTTGTTTCCACAATGCTTGAATGTAATGGATGGTTGCTAGGGTGTTGCTAAACAGCTTCTAAGGTGTTCAGAGTGGTTTCGGTGTGTTGAGTAGTCACCAGGGAGTTCTGGATAGTTGCTAGGTCATTGCTTGGGTGATCTTGTTGGTTCTTGCCCATGCAGACATTGTTGCCACAATGCTAGAGTATTTTGCATCATGGTTGCTAGGGTGTTGCTATTCAGCTGCTAAGTCTTTTAGAGTGTGAGATTGCTATGTCATTGCTACAGTGTTCTTGTTGGTGCTTTTCCATGCAAGCTTCTGAGGCCCTTTAATATTCTGATCTCAAGTTCTTCATTGGAAATCTTTGGGACTGTTTCTTATTTTTCACCTGATTGCTTAGAAAACCACATAATGTGAGTTGTCATTTATTTCATTCATGTAGCACAAATTGTTACATGCTGAATTGCCAAATTTGAGTTAAGAAGACCCACTTACTGTAGATTCTGTTTATTTTAAAGAGCTTTCATTCAGAGTGTCGGTTCTGAGAACATACTCACAAATGTTAACTGTCATATATCTTAATAGAGTCTGAATTGAAAAACTGGTTGTTAAGGACAGCTTCTTATTGACCTAAAGTAAGTCATTAGATGATCGATTTTCAGGAAGTGAGCAAAACTAAACTTACTGAAAGCTCAAAGACAGATCGGATTTGGAAAAATCAATAGTGCACACTAAGTCAAAAACCTTGGGGAGGATTTGGTATTTTTCATGAAACACTTTGGTATCCTCCTGAATCTTAACACTGATCAAATCAATTTGTCATTTAATTATCACTTCATTCTCGAGCAGCTGCTATTTTTTTTTACTTGAAAATGATTCTGATTTCACCCAACCTGTTGTGATTAAACCCATCACAAATGAACATTAGTGAAATCCTTGACTATGTTGCCAGCTACCTAACCAATGGTCTGACCTCCGTGGAACGGTTCCCCATCAGCTTTAAGACCCAGTTCTCTGGCCACCACTTCCATCATGTGGTGCTGGGCGTTTACTGTAACGGCCGATATGGCACTCTGGGTATGAGTCGACGTACTGACCTTATGGACAGATCTCTGAGCTTCCGTACGCTCAGCGAGTTGGTGTTCGACTTTGAGGACTCGTACCGCCGCTACCAGCACACCATGAAGAAGATCAAAATCGGCCTGTACGTGCCCCACAATCCGCACGTTTTCCAGCCTATTGATTGGAACTATCTGGTGATCAACGCCAGCAAGCAGGGCCGTGAGGACATGCGCAAAGAGCTGGAGAAGCATGGCCGTGACATGAGGATGAAGGTGAGTCCATAGCCTTCTAAGATATAATGTTATTTTTAATGCTGTCAAACGATTACGGCTCTGTAATGTTTCCCGCGACTGTATTTTCAAAATAGCCCACAGCCACTTGTGCCGCTACCCTGGTAACACTGTTCGCTGTATCCTCATGACACAATGATAGATAACCTTCCGCGCTGCGATGACGGGAAGAAGTTGGGGTCAAACCTTATCAAACGATTAATTTGCGTTAAAAAAAATATTAACGCGTTAAAAATTTTAGATTAATCACATGCGTTAACGCGTTAAAGTTGACACCCCTATTTTAAAGTAAACATTTATGATTTTCCCTGGTTCAATTATGACTGAACCAGCTTCAGGAGAATCTTTATTTGTCCTTGGCCATTTATGAAGAGCTAGACCAGCATACTAGCTTGAGATCATCTGTATGACTGTAACATGGGATGTGTTTATCATCTAGACAGTAAAAAGTAGGTCATGTGCTCCCAGTTTCTCAGTTTTTCCTTGACTTGTATGGATGACCGCAGTCAGCTGTGACATAGTTTCCATGAACCACATGAGCAGACAGTGGAAAATGTGCTCTGGATGTTTAAAACTAATGAAGGCATATTTTTATGGATTTTGAGGAATTTGGGACACTTCAAAACATTGCATTTTATATTTATTATTTATATTTATATAAAAATAGTGTAATTCCAGATGTTTGAGTGGAATGTAGACGTCTTTTTATGGATGCTGAGGAATTTGGGACTCGCTTTTCAAAACCTAAATATTTCTGCAACTTGTCTTTTATGTTTAGGCTATATGAACATTTCAAAGCATGTGACAGGAATATATACTGTATGTATAATATATACGTATTATTTTATTCTGTTCAGTCTTCTGTTTAGTCCTCAAGTCTACTGTTCCCATCAAAATTCAATGTGCATTTTCTGGAACAAAGCCTTTTTGACTAACCAATTATTAAACTAGTCATCTTTGAGTCAAGGACATTATAATTATATGAAATCTAAATTTATTACTGCAGCCCATCTTGAATGAGTTTCTTGATGTACTGATCCCAGCATCTGGCATCATCAGCATGGAGCTGATAGTCATTCATAATGAATCTCATTCTAAAAATCAACTTTTAACGACTGAGAACATTGCAATGTTAAGTTGCTTCTCATCACTTGTGCAGCTCATTTGGGGAAAACACGATATATAGAGTGATTGAGAGTTTGGGAAATCTGTTGTCTCGTAGCATAATGAAGTTAATGAACGTCATCAAGTTAATGAACGTAATGTGGAGCTTTTCATAACACTAGCTTTATTTGTGCTGCACTCGCTAATGAGAAAACACAGTTAGAGCGATTCAGCATTTGCTCCCTGTGGTGTGAAAAAGTTCAGGCTCTTTTTAATAAACTGATTGTAGATCTGTCGTTCTTTAGCACCGGATCCCTGTCGGGTTGATGACAGGCAGTATTCCTCATCTGTGACTTTCTCTGCTTGCCTTGTTCCACCTGGAAGATTTCTAGCCCTTTTTCATTCTAATTGCCCTGAAATCTTAATTTCATCTTCGAACTGAAGATAATAATTATCTTTAGTACCTCATAGCTTCATATAAATGTACATATTGTCTCAGTTGCTTCAGTGTGTGTGTGTGTGCATAGATGCATAATATCTACTTGGCAAAATACAAAGATAAAATGAAATATATGAAAAGTATAACTGTTTTAAAACAACTGTTTTTTATTGCAGATCCTCAAGTCATCCAGTGCTCAGTCTCCAATCAAAGAACGAACCCGAGGCAAGTCTTTATCACCGCGACGCCGAAGCAGGCTGCAGTCCCCAAAGACGCCAACATGTCCACAGAAGAGACAAATCGTAAGTAATGGACACTTTGATGTTGAGGAAACGCAGTTCTGAGAAATAAGCTGTAGAAAATATCCACTTGTGCGCAATTCACTTATTAGAAAGGTTTCTGTCAATCAGCAGTGACTCGTCATGAAATGCATCAGTCCATGGAAGCTTAAAAAGTAATTACTTGGGTTGCATTTATTTAATTTTGACATATTTTAGTGAGCTTCATATTTCTGGTGATTATGCTCTTGGAATGTAATTAGACAGCTTTTATTAATAATCCTTTGAAAATGAGCCATTCAAGTAGCGTTTATAATGACAGCGATTAAGTCTGAGGTCCCCAAGATGCTGTAATGCTACATTTTTTTAAATTATATATGCATGTTATATGTTATATTTATGTTGTTGTGCAGCTTAATATTTTGTGAATTTTTTTTGGTAATATTATAAATGTCTTTACCATCACTTTTGATCAATTTAATGCATCCTTCCTGAATAAAATAATATCTTAAAAAATAAAACTTCTGAATGGTCGTGTTAACATTTCTTTATTTCTATATTAATACGTTCTATATTACTATACAGTACACTACCGTTCAAAAGTTTGGGATCAGTCAGATTTATTATGTTTTTAAAGAAGTCTCTTATGCTCATGAAAATGGAATTTATTTGGTCAAAAATAATTGCATTTATGTGGTCAGTAGAACATAAATATTGTGAAATTCCATTATTTTTCTGTTACTTTTTTTTAAAGAAATTAATACTTTTATTCAGCAAGGATATGTTAAACTGATTTAAATGTGATAGTAAAGACTTGTATTGTTGCAAAATATTTTTATTTTGAATTCTGTTCTATTTTAATATTCATTCAGTTAAATCGTAGCCCTTTGAAGTTTAATAAAAACATTTAGCTGATTTGCTATTCTTTCCATTGCCAAATTTAAGACTTTTAAAATCAGAATTAAGACATTGGTTATTAAAGGTATAGTTCACCCAAAAATGAAAATTCTGTCTTTAATTACTCACCCTCATGTCGTTCCAAACCCGTAAGACCTTTGTTCATCTTCGGAACGCAAATTAAGATATTTTTGAAATCTGAGAACTTTCTGACCCTACCACGTAGCTAACACGTTCAAGACCAAGAAACATAGCAAGGACATCATTAAAATAGTCCAAGTGACATCAGTGGTTCAACCTCAATTTTATGAAACTACGAGAATACTTTTTGTGTTATAAAAAATGAACAAAGGTTTTACGGGTTTGGAACGACATGAGGGAGAGTAATTAATGGCAAAAAAAAAAAAAATTTTGGCTGAATTAACCCTTTAATATTAGATACTTTCGCTTTTTATAGCTAAAAATTCATAAAACCGAGGGACATTTTTTTAAATTCACACACTGCTTCTATATATTTTTAGTTGCAAATGCAAGTGAAATGCTAACACTGTCAAGCCCTGATGTCGAGCGGACACTGAGGTTACTAAACACTGAAGAAGACACACGTTGTCTGCTCATGTTTCGCGTCCATGCAGTGGCTTTAACCCAGTGCGTTCTCATTAGAGCTGTGATGGTGACAGTGTGAAGCAGGTGCTGTAATCCGTTGATTAATCTCCTCTAGCAGCACACGGTTGGCCACTTCTCGTGTTACCGAAGCAATTGTTTCTCTTGTCCAGGCGGTTGACTTATGGATTCAAGGTTTCTATAGCAGCACAGCGCAAGCACTAGCAGAGAGCCCCTTTTAGCACTGCTGATCACTTTACAAGTGAGACTTCAGGCTGCTTTTGTTTGTGGTGTTGAGGAAATAAGATTCCTTTCTTTTTAGTGCCGCCCCTGGGAAATAGAGGCAGTGCACAGTATCTACTAGGAACAGAGTCATAAAAAGTGGCATAGTGATAGATAGCAAAGCTTCCTCTTCGAAAGAAGTGGTCTTTTTAGCAAGACATGCACACAAAGGGAATTCCTAAGCTCTGGAGAAAAGACCTAGAGCAGGGAGTTAGGGCTAGTTAGTTAAGCAAAGTGGCGTTTTAAACACTTGCAACTGATGTGACACTCCTCTCCTGTCAGTACAAGCTGCCCTCGGGCAGTACACTGGGTTGGCAATCGCTCTAATAGGATGTGAGTCCAATGCAACAGCTGTGGTGGATGAGGGCTTCACTGACATGTCATGCTGAAACGAACCAATGAATAATCCTTCCGCATGAACATACAGTGATAATCAGAAGGTCCTGTTATGTTTTAGCATTTCAGAGCTCAGAGCCTGGTGATGTAACTAAATCCTCTGATGCACCGGATCATGTTAAAGCTGGTGTGCTTTAGTTTGCATGTGTGTTTATCAATTTTAGCTGGCGAAATGCATATGATTGTGAATTTCACATAGGAGCGAAAACTTTCCCCATACAGATTTTGCCACGGGTTCAAGTTAGTTGTAAATTGACAGAAAGCTGCTTGGTTTGAAAGTTACTTCTGTGTGAGGGGTGCTTTATACTTCACTGCACTATTGACAATTGACTGGCCTTTTTGACTGGAAAATTTCATGAAATTCCCTCTCCTTTTGATTCAACGCTACTGACTTAACTACATTTTTAGTAGCGTGACAGTAGTTGTTTTCTAATTGGTGTAGGTTTTCCAGTTACAAACTACAGTTGTCAACATTTGAAGTGGATCAAAACAGTTCATCAAGTTGTTTTGGTTTTAGGACAACTTTGATGAAAGGTTTTGATCCACTTCAAATGTTGACTATTATGGTTCATCCTAAACAGTTCTCTCTCTAATATGTAACACTGGAGAAATTTGTTCATTTTAGTGAGTCTGTTCATTCTAAACAGTCCTCTCTGTCATATAAGGCATTGATTCAGACTTACTTATGAGCAGTGTTAAAGTTAAAGGGTTAGTTCACCACAAATGAAAATTAGCCCATGTTTTACTCACCCTCAAGGCATCCTAGGTGTATATGACTTTCTTCTTTCAGATGAATCCAATCGGAGTTATATTAAAAATTATCCTTGCTCTTCCAAGCTTTAGAATGGGAGTAGGTGGGTGTTTTTGTTCAACAGTCCAAAAGTCAAATAAAGTCAAATAAAGTGCATCCATCCATAATAAAACATGCCTCACACGGCTCCGGGGGGTGAATAAAGGCCTCCTGTAGTGAATCGATGCGTTTTTGTAAGAAAAATATCCATGTTTAAAATGTTATAAACACTTTTCTCTCACTTCCGCTAACTGTCATACGTGCAAGACATTCCGGGCGGATGACGTAGGACGTAGGCGTCGCGCGCGCCTCTGAGATATGCTAGTCTCGCAAGTTTGGTTATAGGAGCAAAGGAAGCAAAGTTTCCTTACTTTAGCAAAGGAAAACCAGTCTCCTCTTGGCTTATATCGAAATCCTCAGACATTTTTCTTTTTGTGACCAGCTTTTTGTTTTGCTGTCTCTCGTCCATGCTTCCGCATTCGTCACTAATCACCGGCGCATGCGCTATGCTTACGCCACTTACGGAAGTCGCCTACGCCTTTTTCTTACAAAACCACATCGATTCACTACAGGAGGCCTTTATTCACCCCCCGGAGCCGTGTGAGGCACGTTTTATTATGGATGGATGCGCTTTGACTACTTTTGGACTGTTGAAAGAAAAAAAACCCCGCTTACTTCCATTCTAAAGCTTGGAAGAGCAAGGATAATTTTTAATATAACTCCGATTGGATTCGTTTGAAAGAAGAAAGTCATACACCTATGATGCTTTGAGGGTGAGTATTGTGAGGGTGAGTAAATGCCTTGGCAACTAACTAAAATGTATTTTCAGTTTAAGCTGAAATAGCCTATATAAAGCTGTATAGAAATATAAAAAAATACAGTTGACAATCATTTAAAAAAGCTATTGCACTATTATTAAAAAAATCTTTAATAATAGTATATAAATAATACTAAAATAACACTGCTTATGAGAAAATTGTTTAGGATGAACTAATTCACCTAAATTAATCAGACTTTCCATTTTAGTGAACTGATTCATCCTAAATGATTCAATGGTCTTATGAAGTGTTCGAAAGTCCAGTTAATTCAATTGAATCGATTCATTCAGATGGTTCATGTACAAAAAAAGGTTTCACTGATTCAGATTCCTGCATTACTTTTGCAGATGAGTGTATTTTGTTGTGTTTCGGTATAAACTTACCTTTTCGTGTTTTATAATGACACCCTAATTAAAATTAATTAAATCAAAACCTCACATTTTACTTAAGTGCTCTTTAGGTAAGTCCTTGATGTCTTGAAATGAAGTAAGATATTGAAAAATACAGCACGCCCCATCACAACCGTCAAAGATGCTCATCTAGAGTATGTTTGTGTTTTAAAATTGCAATTTAAAAATACCACAGCAACGTCCCCTATGTGTTTAAGCTTGAGCCGTTGAGTTTAATTACATGTTGTATTGTAGTGCTGCTGTTGACAAGTCTAAAATGATTGTTGTCTCACAATGCTGTAATATTTAGTCAAGCTAATGCACCTCTAAGATGATAGAATGAACCGCACAAGGCATGAAATGATACCAAAGTTTAGACTTCAGATATGTCGACCTCCTACTTCCCGATCGGAGCTATTTTTGCTGTTCCATTGCACCTTCCTGTCACATGTTCTGAGATGTTAATTACTGAGCCCCACACATAGTGTGCCAGGCAGCTGCTGAAACACACCACACATTTAACGTCAGCATCACCCTCAATTACACCGAAGAACTGCACAGCACACACATCTCTCGGCAGATGAGTTTAATTCACTTACAGTGGAAAGAATTATGAAGTTATGAAATAAAGTCATGCTGAATCTGCTCTCCAACCCCCACAGTTCTGCAGCGGATGATTATGAGGTTTTGCCACAGTCATAAAATCCCCTGCAGACATCTAGCATGTGACAGTCCCTGAAGCTCCCATAAGGAAACATCTTATACAAATACTACACCTCTTATACAAATACATTTCTCCCACCCTCATGTTATTTCAAACTTGTATGGTGTGGATTGTGCTTTATAGGATACAAACTGAGGCTTTGTTGAAAAGTCTTTATGTAATTTTTTTAAATGTTACATAATAACTTCCAGTTTTGTTACTTTTTCATATAAGTAACACAAGGGTTTTCCCATTTATTCACTAACCTCTCCTGTGCTTGAGAGAAATTACAGGTTTATTAATTTCCCTTTTGGTGTAACGCAAGTTTTTCAAAATTAAGCAAGCCCACGTGACAAAAAATCAGATTATTTCTTTTTTTAACACAAGTTACTTTGTTTTCCTTGTGTGAGTATGGTCTGCGCTTGCAGGAGAAAGATTCACTGACACCTCTCCTGTCCCTCACACCGCACGCGTAAGCAGAGCAGAAGCAGAGCAGAAGCGGCGCGTATGAGAGAAATTGCTTTCACTGGAGTGAGGCTACGCGCAGCGGACGGAGCGCAACAGTTTTATTAATTTCAGAGAAGGTGAACATGTTGGTATTCTTTAGAGAAAACATGGTGTCAGCGACAAAACTTTTCTTTTTGGGCTTGTTATCTTCACAGTTGCCTTATTTTTTAAATATTATTATTATTAAAAAAACTGTAATTTATTAGTCGGTATATAAACACTTTTTTTGCCTCTCTTATTGTTTTTTGTTTTTAGTTTGTCAAAATATTGTTGTTGTGCTTTTTAATAAGCAAGCCCTTTTGTTTTAGCTTAAAAAGTGAAAGGTAAGCAAAACAGACAATCTTTTCTTGTAAAGTGACACCAAGCGTGAATTTGAAAGTGAAAGCATGAAAAGAAAAGTCACAAAATATAAATCACAAATAATACTTTTAACGGGTTGAATAATGTAATTTCTATGATAAAAGTTTTCAATGATTAATCAAATGTTGTATAAAAAAAAAAAAAAGTAACTAAGTAACACAATTGGTTATTTTTTATGTAGTAACACAGTATTGTAATGCATTATTTTTCCCCAGCACTGGTAATTTCCTGTAACTCTTTTTCAAGTAACTAGTGCCCACAGTCTTAAAATACCAAAAGTACAAAAACAAGCAAACAAAAGAAACATAATTACCTTAAAAGAAGTCCAAATAACTAACTGAAATAGTCATGAAACCATGTTTAAACCACATATGTTTGTGAGGAACACACCAAAATCACCCTAAAAGTTGCATAAAACTGTTGTTGTTGAATGGCAAGAGCTTTTTTGTGTACAAAGATCATATTTATGCGTACTTCTGTTTTTCCGGAGGAAATAAGTCATAACAAAGCCATAATAATATGGATTTGCAGTGACATGAGGGTAAATATTGACTGAAATAATAAATAATGACTGAATTTACTTTTTGTGTGAACTATTTCTTTAAAGTTGCAATGAAATGGAAGTACACTTAAAAAAATTCAGTGAAATAGCAATTTCTTGTAAAATGTACAACAGTAATCTATATTTTATTTAGGCTACAACTTTGAAAAATCATTTTTTACAGTGTAAAGTGGGGGACTTGTTTCTGTGCAAGGCTTGCAGTCAGTTGTAAGAAGCGGGCAATATAAGTGACTAAATGATTGCAGCAGTCATTCATATGTCACTTCATTCATTTTCACTGGAATATTTAGTTATAACATTTTAATTAAAACTACAAGGTCAATTTTTTTTTTTTTTTTATTAAACTTGACACATAGATGAATTGAAAATGTATATTGAAGATCTATAACTTGCATTTACAAAATAGATTAAGTGAATTTTCACTCCACATTAAGACTACTGTGTTATTCTGCGGTCCCATTCCCTGCTGTCTCTTACCACTATTTCTCAGTCTATCAATAAAGACATGAAACGCCTAGAAGATAAAATGAAAATATGCATCTGATTCGCTCCAGACTTTCCACATCAGAACTGTTGAGTGAACAGGGGAAATTCCACAGGGAAAATGAAACTTAGCTCTGGTACAACAAATCTGCTCCTGCCCTTTTCCTGAGTCTCCTCCCTGTCAAAGTGCATTATCTCCACTCAGGGCTATTTCTAACACACAGGATGTTTGCTTGTCTTCAGGCTCAGCCCCACCTCTTCTGTCTCCTCCTTTCAGTCGTCCTCAGATACCCACATAAAATGCAGACAAACGCTTTCAGTGGTCACTTTGTACATCTTGTACCCACAGAGTTTGCATATGCCTTAGGGTTGAGTTATAAAAGTGTGTTGTTTGTTTTGACTAATCATAAGGCTGCTATTGTCGTTGTGGTTTCATGCAGTGACAAATCTATTTACATTTATTTTGCAACACTAATGTTTGCCTGAGAAACAGTCATTCTTAGTCATTTATGAAGGAAGGAACTGTAAAAGGCAGAGCTGGAGTGGAGAGGACCTGCCTTGGCACTGCTGTGCGATTGATTGCCTGGCGTTGAAGCACCTGCTCCAAATAGCCAACATCAGTCAAAAGTACATGGAGGCATATTGATTTTTTTCACAAGAGTAGTAGCATAAAAGTGAATGGTGGAAGGGAAAATGTGATAGACCTTTGAAGGCATCAACAGTTACGGCTGTGCTGGAGGTCTGTGATGGAGCGCTTTGTTCTTCAGCAGCTCTGTGTGTTCTCAGCAGGACTGAAAGTGGTGGTTGAACATGAATGTGATTTATCTCAGGAAATAAGCCTGTGGGATAAAAAAAGGTGTGAGATTCCAACTAGTGATAGACTAATACAGCAGTTAGTTCTGGTATGATCTGTGTTTATCTAACACCACTTGAAATTTGATATATTATATCAATCTACTTATTTGTGTCAACTAGAAATTAGCTGGCCATACTGTGGCTAATATGTAATTTGTTAAATATTAAAAGTAAATTAGGTAGTTTTTTTTGTGGCTAATATGTAATTTGTTAAATATTAAAAGTAAATTAGGTAGTTTTTTTGTCAGGGTCTATATCTTCTAGTAAAAGCATGAATTTGCTGAACAAAAAAATTGTACATTGTACAATGTAAAGTAAAATTGTGCCATTAATATTTTTAGTATTTTGTATTTTTACACTACTTGGTTAAAAGTTTGAGGTCAGTGAGACTTCTTTTTTTTATTATTAAAACATTTATATATCAAGGATGCATAAATTGATCAAAAGTGATTTTCTATTTCAAATAAATTGTTCTTTTGAACTTTCTATTCATCAAAGAATTCTGAATAAATATAAAAATATTAAGCAGCTCAACTGTTTTTCACATTAATAAATGTTTCTTGAGCACCAAATCAGAATTTTAGAATGATTTCTGAAGGATTATGCTTGCTGAAAATCCATCTTTGACATTACAGAACTAAATTACTGAATTTTAAATATATATATTCAAATAGAAAATAGTTATTTTAAATTGTAATAATATTTCACAAGATACTGCATTTTTGATCAAATAAATCCAGCCTTGGTTGAACATAAGAGACTTCTTTCAAAAACAAAAAATCTTACAGACCACAAACTTTTGAACAATAATGTACTTCAACACACTGTTTATTTTATTGTTTCATTTATTATTTAAGCAATATAATTTATAATTTTTATAAAGATTTTTTTAATATATTTAATTGTATATTTTGGCCTTTTTATACTCTTCTACTGAGGTGGATCATTCTGCACTAAAACGTTTAATCCATGAACCAAAGGGTTCAGCATATTTGCCATTATGCAACAATAATCTCTATAATGAAACTAACAGAAACATGTTTCTTTGCAGGCCAGCAGCACTGGACAGAAAGCCGGCAGAGCTCAGCACCCTCAGTGATGGCTACCAGATCCGCATCTGAGACACTAAACGTACCAGCTTTATCCTCCACACGTTCTCCCTCAGTCAGATCCACAGATGATGTTTTTGACCACTATTTAATGCACATTGTGAACTGTACAGCATATTAAACATATTTATACATTGTACTTACATGTTAGAGGGAAATTGGGTGCCCTTTTTAGTCAAAAGCAAAGTTAAAAGCGAACAAATGTTTTTAACAGAATATGATATTCCTTTACCAGCCATCATTTTTTAAAATAGTGGAAAGTTTAAGAGTGAAGGATATTTAAAAGTTTTTTTTACCCTAGTAATTGTCAAGCATTTTAGAAGACAAAAAAGTTGACTGAAATATTCCAGCAAATATGGAAAATGTGGGGAAAATGCTCTATTTTTGGACCGAATCTCCACTAGCAGTGAGAGCATGAGTGTGAATGGATTGTGCTTGGCAGAGAGATGTAAACCTCCGTGCCTCGTGCTGTGGTGCTGGTAGTTTTGGAGGCTGACTGGCCCGGAGGAGAGCGAGGGAATAAGCTTTTTTCTCCAGAGGCATAAGGACACAAGGGACCTAAGCTTCAGAGAGCTACTCATTCTGCCCAAAAGATCTGTATTCAAACCACTTTTCTTCATTTTTTGTTACCTGCATACACGATATGGATGGAATGGACATGATTTATTGACTAAGGTTTGATGTTACCTTATATTGAAGGCTTTGTACTGTTTTTATTTTCTGCAGTTGTAGAGAAATAGTTACTTTTTTAAAGAATTTAAACATTTATTTTTCTTGTTTTTACTGTTTGTTTGACCAGTACAGTATTTTATGTATTTTTATTTTTTAAACAAAATCTCTCAGAGGTGTGTAAATTGATGTGCTATTGATTGACCGACCCATCCGTTGCAAATAATCCTAAATTTTAAACACATTTATTTGGAAAATATAACTGATTTCTTTTAAATTTTTGTAGCGGCAGAGATACTTAGCTAATGAACATAAATTAAGCATGAGTGGGGTTTTAGGGAGCTGTTAAAGCAGAGTTACCCAAACTTTACTATGAAGGGACAAACGTCTAACTTTAATTTAGGGCCATGGGTCAAAAGTAAATGCTGCATTATATATGCACCTATGTTATATTAAAATTTACAAGGTGTTATTTCAAATTCACTTACATTCTCTGCAATGCTAAAATAGAAAAAAATACTAAAACAAAGATAATAGAAATGAAGATATGCTGTTATTTCTTGTTTTCCCCCATTTCCCCCTCTTGTGACATGACATGGATGGTCCAAATCAAAGGTCATCACAGGCCAACTTTGACACAAGGGTCCTGGTTTGGGCATCTCTGTCCTAAAGGGACATGGTGATGAAAAAAAAAATCAATGCTTTTATGTTCTTTAGTCTTTGACTCTTTTGTGTTCAAAACTGTTAGATTCCCCTGAGAAACTTTGCTGCGAGCAAATGAAAAAGCATTGAAATATAATTTTTATATGAAGTGGGAGGAAAAAAGTTGTGCAAGGGAACCCAAAAGCATTGGAATGAGCCATTTTACCTCCAGTCTCATATTTTTTCCATCACCAGGCGCCCTTATAGGGCCCCGTAGGTTCTAACTATGGGATCGCAACTACAATCATTCAAGTAAACACAAAATATCATCTCTTTATCAACAGCATATCACTTGAATTTTCTCACCTCATGAGAATAAGCTATGCACATGGAGAAGGTCTGTGGATCCGTCCTTTTTGACAGCAGACCTGTCTTTAAAATTGTAGCAGTGACATTGTTAGCAATTCTTCACGGGTTGTATGAGCGGTTGCTCTCTGAACGATGTTTTTTGGGTGCTGATGACTAAACTACCACATTATAGCTCATTCTGCCTTGTAATTGGTACCAGCTTTCTATCAGAAGCAACTGAACCACACAAGTGCCAGACCATTGAGTACGTCCAATTCATCCTCAGGGCTGAGGGTTTCAGTCACATGAAGATGAAAGGTCATGAGTTTCAGTGATAAATCTAATGCACCATGTTGAATTGCTCAGACTCTTTATGGGAGAGAAGTGGTCTGCTGCTAATTCGGCACGTGAAGAACACCACATTGTTAGAGATTTCTATAATTTATCATTTGTTTGGTAACTAATTAGATGTGTGAAATTGAGTGAACTTTTTATGGCAGATAACGTCAAGTTTTTCTGGTTTTAAGGAAATGCAATAATTTCCACTCAAAGGTGCTAAGATGAGACATTTTACCCATTATTATAAAATTCAATTATTTTAGCATTGACTTTTTTTATGATTAAAGAGCACATTAAACTGACGTTTCTGTAGCACAATGATTAGGAACTGAATTACAAGATACACGTTTAATGGTAGGCTATGTATTAGCCTACCAAAAAATGCATAAGTGAAATGGATATTCATGAGATTATAGATGCTTTTGTGGAATTGTTGTTTCCATGTCTAATACAGGCTTGTCTGAAAGTACAATCAATTTTGATTAAATGATTAAGGGAAATGTTTTTCTCAGTAAGAATGTTAATGATGTGACTTTATGAAGACCTCAAATCAAACTTGTCCTCAGTTTTCTCTTCATGTTTCGTATTATAAATGTATGCCTAAATAAGGACTTTATAAAGTTCAATTAACCCTCAACTGTTTTACACACATTTTTCCTAAGCCTTACCACAGCTTGTATCCTCTTTTCTGTCATAAATGTATGTCTGGGTGGGTCACCTCAGCTGCCCCCATGAGGAAACATTAATGTAATTTGCTCATCCCTCTGTAGCATGTTTTAATAAAACTATGTTTTTCTGTAAGTCTGTTATTGGCCGTTTACTATGCTTATTTACGCGGTTCTCTTGAATTAGGCTACTTGATTCTGATTGGTCAATCGTGGCAGTCCGCGGCTTGTTATAACCATAGACTGTATAAAAACAGGTTATAACGCAACCGGCGCCATTTTGCGTCTCAGTAATCGATTGTAGTGAAAATTACTTTAGACATAGGCCTAGGTATTAATACTTTTCATAGCGGAATCCTAAAGCGGAAGATTACACAGGTAAGGTCATGTCCACGTATTTATTTTCAGTTTAATAAACTGGTTTATGTTGCGATACTGATCGGCTGACTGTACATTATCCCTAACTTGGATTGGTATGGTTTTAATAGGCTACTCCACAAACGCACTCCTC
Organism: Schizothorax lantsangensis; assembly: GCA_027422415.1. Taxonomy (NCBI): domain Eukaryota; kingdom Metazoa; phylum Chordata; class Actinopteri; order Cypriniformes; family Cyprinidae; genus Schizothorax; species Schizothorax lantsangensis. The sequence goes on along the minus strand of CM049855.1, from coordinate 9,047,781 downwards.
TGAATATTCAGCGGTGTTGGTCGCGCTCTCTGCAGGCCAAGGAGCTGCTCTTGCAAAAGAGAAGCTTTGAGATTAAACCAGGTGATGTAACATAAGCATTGCCCTAAATTTCACAGCCACAGTTACAGAACCCAGTCTGAGTGAAGTGTTTCTGCACAGAGGGAATATGCTCGCATTAATCTTCTTACGAAGACAGCGTCACACACAGGGATAGAGCCGCGGCGGATTTACCGAAAATCCTTCATTTTTCATCTCTTCTCTCAAGATAAAAGGACTCCTAGAGCACCCACCATTGTCTCGCACCTAGAGAAAATATCCCCGCACGGTCAAAGAGCACCCTAGAATTTCAGTGGCTTATCATCTGGATTTTAATAATCCAGAAATAGAGGTGAATTCTTTGTAAATCCTTACAAAACGACCTCAGAAAGTAACTACCGCTGTCAGCAAGTTTCCCCTTCACTTTTAAGATACAGTATATTTTCGAGCTGTGGTCATATGACTACAACAGCCAATATTTCTCATTTTCATTCAGTTGAACTAAAATAACTAAAGCGGAAATAAGAATGAAAAACTTAAACATAAAAAACAAACAAATTAAATAAAATGTCATTAAAACAAAATTACTAAAACTTTAAAATCAAAAACAGAAATAAAAATTAATTTAAAATATTAAAAAAATTAAATTTACATTTAGTCATTTGGCAGACGCTTTTATCCAAAGCGACTTACAATTGGGGAATACATAAAGCGTTTAAAAAATAACTATAATAGTACAACACCATTTTAATACCATTAGTAAAATGCAAATATTTGCAGTTTTCAAACGTAATAAAATATTTTAATAATAAATTATATTATTAGCATAATTTGAAAAAAAAAGACATGGATTCCAGAATTTCTGTTTTTTGGGGCAAAATAAAGAGCAACACCATAAAATACAAACATCAGCTTGAAGATAAAATCATTTATTTTGTTTCACCTTATAATCTTTAAAATGATGCAAGTCTCAAATAGTTACCTTGTAAAACATTTTTTTTTACATCATTAAATGACTCGCTTAGTGTCAAAGCTGCCATATTTCATAATAAAACATCCCTAATTTATTGATTACAGTGTGCATGTCACCTTCCCATAATGCACTGGGTAAATCAGTTATCAATAACTTCAAAGTTCCTCTTTTGCTTCAAGCTTGTTACTGACTGTCTCAAGATAATCTGAGAGTCATGGCATTTTTTGCTGGTATGAAACAAACATGAGAACTTTTTTTTTTGAGTTTGTTAGAAAAATTATCCTTCTCTGGCTACCAACATATTAAAGGCTTTATGATACTCCCAAACGCTTTTGTTCTATCAGCCATCAACTCGAGGGTGCAGACGGAAATGTGTCAAAAGTGGCAGGTGGTCAGAGGAGTTGTGCTGGTTGGGAAGACCGTTAACCTTCTGGAGTTCATCTTCCCCCACCAGGGATAACCTGCCCAGCAGCTGCAGACCCTTCTCTGGTGGCACACTGCATTCTGGGTAAATTAGGGTAAAAAAAACAGTGCCATGGTAACCAGCAGCAGCGGAAATTTTGCTGTTAAATGTACTGCACTGCAGCAAACTGCAGCATCACAAGTCACATGATTACAGGAGCAGTGATGTAACATGTACATTGATAGTCCAGTGGCATCAGCTTCTTCTTTGAGGATATTTAAAGGAATAGTTCACCCAAAAATTTAAATTTGCTGAAAACGTATTCACTTTCAGGCTATCCAAGATGTAGATGAGTTTTTTTTTTCTTTTTCATTTAAACAGATTTGGAGAAATCAGTGAATGGGTGCCATGAATGAGAGTCCAAACAGATTATAATCCACAAGTAATCCACATGAATCCAGTCCACCATTTAACATCTTGTGAAGTAAAAGCTGCTTGTTTATAATAAATAAATCCGTCATTAGTGTGTTTTTAATTTAAGTCCTCTATCCATAATATAGCTTTCTCCGGTGGAAAAAGTAGTGTCTGAATCAGGAGAGAAATATGCACAAAGAGAGAGAATCAGGAGAGACTGTTTACAAATAAAAACAGTCCAAAAAAATCTAAACAAATATGCTGTTGGATTTTGATCTGAAAGGACAACAGGGTATGGACTTTCTCACTGGAGGAAGCCTTACAGTGCCTTGCGAATGTATTCATACCCCTTCATTTTTTTCACATTTTGTTATGTTGCTGCCTTATGTTAAACTGCTTTAAATTACTTTTTCCCCCACATCAATCTACACTCCATACACTATATTGACAAAGCAAAAACAGAATGGTCACAACTTCGTAAATTTATTAAAAATAAAAAAACTCAAATAAGTACATTTCATAAGTACTCATGCCCTTAACTAAATATTTAGCTGAAGTACCTTTACAGTCTCAAGTCTTTTTTGTTTGATGTGACAAGCTTTGCTCATCAACATTTGGCAATTATCTGCCATTCTTCTCCTCACCTCTTCACCTCTCAAGCTCTATCAGGTTGGATGGGGGCAGATGCACATTTTCAGGTTTCTCCAGAAATATTTGATTGGGTTCAAGTCCAGGCTGTGGCTGGGCCACTCAAAGACATTCACAGAGTTGTGAATAAGCCACTCTTGCTGTGTGCTTAGGGTCACTGTCCTGTTGGAAGGCAAACCTTCTGCCCAGTCTGAGGTTCTGAATGCTCTAGACTGGGTTTTCATTAAGGCTATCTCAATATTTTGGTGCATTGAGCTTTTCTTCTATTCTGATGAGTCCCTCAGTCCCTGCTGCTGAAAAACAGCCCCACAGCATGAGGCCAAGAGCACACTTTACTTTTGGGATGGTACTCTGCAGGTGATGAGCAGAGCTGGTTCCCTTCAAACATGATGCTTAGAATTGAGGTTCATCAGACCAGAGAATCTTGTTTCTCACAGTCTGAGGGTCCTTTAGGTGCCTTTTTTGTAAATTCCACGTGTGTTTTCATGTGTCTTCACTGAGGAGAGGATTGAGTTTGGCCACACCGCCATACAGCCCAGATCAGTGGAGTGTTGCAGTGATGTTTGTCCTTCTGTAGATTTCTCCTGTCTCCACATATGATCATGGAGCTCAACTAGAGTGACCATCAGGTTCTTCGTCACCACTCTAACCAAAGCCCTTCTTCTTCGTCACCACTAAGAAGAATCTGGTTGTTTAACCAAAGCCCTTCTCCATCAGTTGCTCAGTGAGCTTGTTCTTTTGCCAGGGCTTGTTTTTTGCTTTGGAGGCCTTTTATTAAGACGTGTGTGCTCAATTGAATTTAAGTTACCTTTACTCAAAAGTAACAATCCAATATGGTTGAGCTAAATTTTCAGATAAGGGTATGAACTTCTTCATTTAAGTTTTTTATTTTTAATAAATTTGCAAAGATGTTAAACTTTTTTTTTTTTTGCTATACCATTATAGTGTATGGAGTGTAGATTGATGTGGAAAAAAGTCATTTAAAGCAGTTTAACATAAGGCAGCAACATAAAACGTGTAAAAAATGAAGGGGTATGAATACATTCGCAAGGCACTGTACGTATATTTTAAACATAAGCGGCAGTTTAAAGTTAAAATAATGATGGATGATGGATTTTTTTTCTCTTACAAACACATAGCTTTTCACTTCACAAGATAGGGTTAGGACTGGAGTCTTGTGGATTATTGTGTTGTTTTTATCAGCTGTTTGAACTCTAATTCTGACGGCACCCATTCACTGCAGAGGATCCAATGGTGAGCAAGTGATGTAATTCTACAATTCTGATGAAGAATACATGTTTATGTGGTGACAGCAACCACAATAGCTGTAGAAATAAATAATCTGATTTTCTATTTGAAATTAAATTTTACATTACACAAGAACTATTTCAGAGTATTTCCAAGGAATTTAAAAGAGAATAGTAATGGTCGAACCTGCTTGAGCCATCACATCCCCCAGAGCTGCAGAGTAGAAGATGTAATCGACGGTTATGGCTGTCCGCGAGTGGCATGTGGTGATCTCAGGGTGACCGCTCTCTTTCAGGTAGTGGGAGTATGCAGAGGTCAGCTTCAAACAATGCTCAATGCTAGGCTTGGTAAAGCTACAAACAGATCACATGAGAGAAGAATAATTAGTGTTAGAATTTAAAGATCGACTTGCTAAGAAGAGACCCTTCACAAGACTTAAATAGGACACTTCACTTTGAGCTGTCCAATCTCTTCAACTTAAATTTGCTGAGCTGTCAAGTCAGCTAGGTTTTAAAACATCAATGGCTGAGGAAAACAAAATATATACAAAAACTAGGGGTAAGAAGATGTAATATTGTAATACTTTTATCAATGCGACTGGGGTGACTAAATCAACCAAGGCACTGTAGAGATATGGATTTATATTTACCCATCCAGTTCTGCTTGCTCTAAATCCCTCAAATCAAAATCTGTGAAAAGAATTTAAACTAAATGTTAGAACGAAATCTTTAAAGCTATTCCAGAATGCCATTAAAGTTGGGACTGCCTGTTTAAATCAATATTACTGTATACTACATTATTAGACTAAATTTAATTACTGCTTTTAAGTGCATAACAGTGGCCCAAAAAAGGAGTATGCATGCATAACATTGCATTGAATAACAAAATATCAAAGCAAGTGGCATTTGCCTAAGATTTAAATGATAAAACAATTAAGTTAAAAATAAGAATCTGAATACTTAGTGTAAACTTAAGGATAAATTATATCATACATGCACTAAAAATCCTTTTTTTTTTCTTTTACACTGACACCAACTAGTTAAGAGTCACTGCAAAAATGACTAAAATAGAAATTTGTTTTGAGAAAAGGTTTCTTGAGCACCAAATCAGCATATGAGAATTATTTCTGAAGGATCATGTGACACTGAAGACTGGAGTAATGGCTGCTTGAAAATTCAGCTTTACCATCACAGGAATAAATTACATCTTAAAAAAGAAAACAATTATTTTAAATAGGAATAGTATTTCACAATATATTTTGATCAAATAAATGCAGCCTTGGTAGGTAAAAAGAGACATCTTTCGAAAACATTCAAAAATCTTACAGACCCCAAACTTTTGAAAAGTACATATAGTGATCATTAGAAATAACATTTCAACACACTGTGGTGTTAAGTTATTTAATGTTAAGTTATTTATCTGTCAAAGTTTCTATGTCTTCTTGGCAATGATTATCTGTTTACATTATATGTAATAAGGACTGAAAGGTGACCTGCTGTTTGGCTTTCATACTGGCACTGCTGAGAGATGCCCAGACTTCTGGGCCAAATTGGCACAGTTAGAACACGCTGTCCCCTTGGGTTCTCCTCCTGTCCTGACACCTACAAAATCAACAAGTCATACAATTTAAAATGTGTCTGAAAAAAACTGAGGAAATGTTGCAGGATTCTCTACCTTTCCAATAGGTAAGTCATCATATTCCAGTCTGCTGTCCCTAATAAAGCGATATAAGGGAGACCAGGGAACGGAGTTAAAATCCCCACAGAGCAGCACAGGACAAACGCTGCTGTCAGGTAACTGGGCCACCCGGCTTATCTCTGCCAGCAGCATAGCCAGCTGGGCCAGTTTAATGTCCCCACGTCTAGGGTTGTACAGTAAATGTGTGTTGGCCACACAGATGTTGGTGAGGGAGCTATGGTGGTCAATGGGCCGGAGCAGCACAATCAGGCCCACGTTATCACGGTCCAGTAGAGGGATGCCACGCCGGAAATACTCCACAGGGTGACAGGAGACCAAAGAGAAGCGTTCGCGTTTGAAGACCACAGCACATCCGTCAGGCTTCAGTCCCGTTCTCCGTTTGTATTCACAATGGTAGCCTGTTTTATGGGCCAAGGATTGCAGCATTAAAAATGTAAAGTATTCTATTCATCACTATTTATTGTTTCATAAATACAGTATGTTTCAAAAGTCCACTTGTGAAAATGCTTTTATATTGCATTATATTTTGCAGTCTAATTATTTTTTCCCATTACAATAATATCATAATATTTCTTTTTCTAATTAATCATTACTTTTATTCAGCAGGAATTCACTGAATTGATTAAGTGGCAGTTAAGTGACGCGCTTTTACACTGTTAAAAAAAATTAATTAAATACACGCTGTTCTTTTGAACCTTCTATTCATCAAATAATCCTGGAAAAACTGCATCACGGTTTCCACAAAAATATTACACAGCACAACTATTTAACATTGATAATAATAGAAAATGGGATAAATTACACTTTTAATATATTTGAAATAGAAATTATTTTAAACTGATAAAATTTCACAATATTACAGTTTTACTGTATTTTTTTTACAGTAGTGTATATTTAAAGAATATATTCTGAATAACATCTAAAGTTCTAAACAAAGCTAAACATACATAGAGACATCAAGGAAATAAAGTACCTAAAGATTCTAGCGAGGGTTTGATTTGTTGCTTATAGTGGTCCTCTTGCACCTCCTGCAGGCACATTATCTATAGAGAAAATGTTATTGCAAATATTTAAGGAAATCATCCACTCTTGCCCACTGAACATAACAGATAAACAGTGCACAGCATAAATGAGTACACCCCCTCTGAATAAATATAAAATATGTATTTTCTTAATGATCACAAATATATTCATGGAAAGATGGCAAAATTGAAATGTATTAAACATATACTTAATAAAAACGACAAAATATATGCCAACATTTTCTGTAAGAAAGTAAATTACCCAATTTAGTTTAAAACGAAGGACTGCAGAAATGAGTACACCCTAGATTTAATTCAGCAAATGTATAATATTCTAGTACTCAGTATGTCCTCCAGAACTTTAAGTATACTGCTCTGACCCTTCTTGGCATTGAGTATACAAGTTCATGACAAATTTTTCACATCTGTCCTGTTTAACTCCTGGAGGACGACCTCTTTAAATGCTCTGGTCTTTAATGGGGAGTTTTGCTCAGCTCGTCTCTACAGAATCCCCCACAGCTGCTCAAGAGCGATAAGATTGAGTGAAATACATGTCCACTGAAGGATTTTCACCTTGGGAGAATTAATATCTTCATTGTCATGCTGAAAAATGCCCAATAATGCAGGGAATGAGGGGAGGGGGGGTAGCATCTTCTGTTTCAAGTTTTTGTATTCCATCACACAGTGGTGTGTGAATTCATGACAGCGTTGATAAAGCACAACTCCCTCACACCTTCAGCACTCATTCATCCCTCTATAAGAGCTTTACTACCACTGAATGTCACTGTGGGTACCAAACACTTCTCACTGTACTCCTCCTCTAGCAACAACAGAACATTTTTGATGCTTTTGGATCCGAAATGATTGACTTGGTCTCTTGAGACCAGAGTATGGATTCCCAGAAGTCTCTATTTTGTAGATATGGGCCTTGGAAGAGGTTAAATGAGTTTATTGTGCTTTGGCTACAGTAGGTAATTCTAGTAGGGATGCACCGATCCGATACTCAGGATCGGTATCGGCTCCGATCCAGTCATTTTCCGCGGATCGGGTATCGGTGAGAAGAGACCGATCCAAATCCGATATTGTGTGTATACTATTCTGTGTTATTGTTAAGCCCCCACGAAAGCACAAAAGCATTATAAAGCACCATAGATTCCAAGTCCAAGTGTTCTGAAGCCGTTCCATAGTTTAATGTGAGGTACAGATGAATATTTAAGTCGTTAAATTCAAGTTCATGTAAACTCTTCTCTCTGCTGCGGCTGTCTGTCATCCTCCGTTCAGCGTTCAAACTGTGTGCTGCGTTCGGTTAAGACAGTCAAAAAAAAAAAAACAATGAAACTCTCTTCAAGAGCGCTCAATAACTGAGATTTAAAACCGTTAAAAGAAAAGGCTCAATAAATTATCACACAGATTTAATAAGCTACGCATCAATATCTCTTCCCTCTGTGCTTTGAACTTCTCTATCCGGAGCTGCGCGCTGTGACTCCGTGCTGCTTCAAGAGCATTATTCTGCGCACGGGATACGCATAAGGGCTTTATGCCGCTCTCTATTTGAGCTTTTCGTATTATAATACTTTTGCGCAATGAAATATTATTTATAGCGTTTCTTGTAACTGTCCTATCAAGGCTATTAATAATCTAATGTATAGCACAGTAATGGAGGCAGCAACATATGATAGATAGGATAGGACTCCTCTATCACGTGTTGCTGCCTTCATTACTGTGCTATATATTTAAAAGAAATGTCTTTTAATTTTGTAGTTTTATTTATAAATAAAACATTTACCTGTTTTTATTAATGTATTTTACAACAATGCAAAGAGCAATGTGTAACATTTTTACCAGATTTAGTCCTTCACATATTCACTTTTATTGTTCTCCACTAAATAATGTTATTTCACTAAATGTTTAGATTTTATAAAATTGTGCACTCATGATTTTTCTAGAATAACTTTTGCTGTTAATTATCCACTAACCTAGTTTATAATAGTATTTTTGTCATAGATTATGAATGGGTCTGTTTACACCTGGTCATTTCATGTGTTTTCTCTGATCTGATATCTATCTGATTTGTTAAAACGTTTCCATTTACACTTGGCCACATAAATCTTCACAAAACGGATATAAATCCGATCTTCATTTCCCGCGCTGTATATAAATTTAACGAAGTTCACGTCAACGAAATCAAAAGCGCTGCATTTTATTAATTATCAGCTCATTTCCAGATCAAAGACCGCAATATGAGAGCGCGCGGCATCAGCACTGGAAAGATAAGCCGGTCTTATACTTTTAATGAAGATGATTGTGTTGAGCGTGACGCGTCTTTCTTTCAGTTTCACTCGCGGCAGTTTGCGCGTCTGCTTGCTGAAGAGATGCTCAGCTCATCCTTGTTGCATTAGCGCAGTCATATCTGACTAAAATGTCATATAGCCTATAACACGGTCTCACACATTTATTATTTTTACATTTTGGGAGGAGTAAAATTCACATGTGTGGCTTCAACAACCAGATGCATTTTCACATGTCCAGTTTCATCTGCAATGCGGCCCAGACCACCTCCTGAAGTGTTTTGAGCGATCAGATTTATATTACAAAACGCATGAAGTGACCAGGTGTAAACAGCCCCTATATATATTTTCATGTTATTTTTCATTAAAATGAAGTTGTCTAGTAGATTGTGTTTCACACACAAAAGAGTGACACAGAAGTATAGAAACTCTACATTGATTTAAAAAAAAAAAAAAAAACTGTGCTAGGATCGGATCGGATCGGTATCGGCCGATACTCAGAATTTTCTGGATCGGATCGGATCTGAAAAAATGGTATCGTTGCATCGCTAAATTCTAGTGGTGACAACAACCATGCATGTCACTTCTGCAGGCTGCGTCATACTCTGTGAGATAAAGTGTCACTCTTTTCATAGCTTTTTCCGGCTCTGAGACACTTGCATGTTATTTCTCCTGCTCTTTTTCTAGCAAAAATTGACTCATCACTAAATGAAAACTTAAAGTAAAGACCTGATTATTTCAGGAGCCTTGTCACAAGTCCATTGTTTTTGAATGTCGGTGCTACTTATGCTAAATTTTCACACTTAAAATAATAATTTGGTATTCCTCTTGTAACATTGTCCTCTTTTATGCTAAGAAATAGGTCAACTGGCACTTCTCTCACAAGTGGTTCCAATGCTGCCAGCATTAAGTCTGAGTATGATTCAATAGGCTATGCAACACTTTTAATGTCAGGAAATGACTTGTCTTTAAAAGTTTTGGTTCAATATACTTACCTGTTGATCAAAAATAACCTTAAACCTATACACTTTTTTTTTTTTTAGTAACTTTCAGGAGGGTGTACTCACTTTTGCAACACAACATTTTATCACTTTGATAAGAAGAAATCTTATTTTGCTGAATAATTTTGACATTCTTCTTTGGTAATTGATCAAGCAGACTTGATGGAACATTATATTTCCAAAGAACCCTAACATGTCATCTAAGTAAAGAGTATTTGCTGAATTTGTTAAGTTTTAGAGGGGGTGTACTCATTTATGCTGTGCACTGTAAATAACATAAACATAAAACGAACATTGTTCAGCAATGCATTCACAAATGGTTCATTCACTTACATCAGCACTGTGCCGTTCCAGCTCTTTGATGATGTTTGGATACCTATGGTGCCAATCCAGAATTGGAGGATGACAGTGTCTGTAAAGGTACGTGTTATCACAGAGCAGATCTTGTGAGAGGATATTGTAGGACATCACAGAAAAGTCAAATGGCCATTTTTGTCTCCCTCCATTCACAGACGGTGCAGCATTACAGAGGTGAGAAAGATCCTCCCAATGTCTCTTTATCTCTGTCGAGGTAAAAGATTTGGCTTTTTATGAACAACTACATTAGCAACAATAACAATACATCAATTTTAATTAAAATTAATGTTTAAATCATTCACCTGGTGTGGATGGAGACTTGTTTGGGCCTGATGGAAATTTTCCAGGAGGAACTGGAGTGCTGGTTACATTGCGTAGCCATTCAGGACTTCCTTTTGGACTCCTGCTGCCTTTTGGAGGTGAACGTTCGGGTGAGCGCTGAGATTTATCCCCTGCTTGCCTCCCGTCTGCGCTCCTCTTTCTTTTCTGTGGTGGTTCGCTATCAGAGAGGTCCATCAGACCTGCAGAAAGCTGAAGGCCTCGTCTGGGTTGTGTGTGTGGCAGTAATCCAGTTTGCCTCCAGGAGCTCCAGTTGTATGGATTTGGAGGTCTTGGGGGCCTACTGGAGGGGTGTCTGAAAGTGCTGAAGGAGGACGAGGGATGCTGCAGGTGGGATGGATGTGTCAACCATAAATGACCAGGCTGATACCAGTGTCTCCAGTGGTTAGTAAACGGTCTGAGCTGGCGGAAAGCCCACTGTGCTCAGGTAACGGCCAAACATGGGATGACTGCAAGAGGAAAGATAAATTACACCACAGAGCAAAATCTTTGAAATATTTTCCAGGATTCAGAAAACACTAACTGTAGATAACTGAAATATTGTACAATCATTGAAAATATCTGTTAAGGTTTTTTAATTCTTAAATGGCAGTTAGAGTTTATAAACGTGTTTATGCAACTGCTTTTCCCCATATAGTAATATTATTTAAATAGAAACTAAGCATGGAAATAAGGAAATTAGTAGTTACTATAGTTACATTACTAAATACATCAGAATGTTTCAATAAATAACGTACAATGAAACTTAATTTAGTCTGTTAAAATCCTCTATAATTGTGTTTTAGAATAATATTATATATTTTCTTTAGAATAATATTATATATGTTTTAGAATAATAATATTATCATGTTGTTTTGATTTCAATACAGTCAGTAGCAAGAGCAAATCTCACAATTCAAATATGAACTTACATTGGAGACACTCCTGGTCTGACATAGTTAACATTCGTGTGTCGACGCATGAAGCGTCCTATTATCATAAAACGACACTTTCTAGCACCATCTTTGCTGAGTGAAACTCAAAAAACTATTGTGAAAACGCGTTAGCTACTGTTAGCTGTTACTGTCGCATGCTAGCAAAACAGACACAGATGGCGTTTGAATATGACGTCACTCTTGTGAGTCGGATCTTTTCTATCGAGTCGAAAAGTGAGTTACTTTAATAACGAATAGCAGAAATTAAACGTACTGGAATGTTTATTTTTTTGATTGTAAGACATTTTAATATACATATTCGAAATTTGGCAGACTATTTATAGTGGGTTGAAGTACCTTTTTAATCATTTTAAATATTATAGCAGTAAAATACAGTTTTTAGATAGATATTTATTATGAATGCAAATTATGTTTGGGTTTTTGATTCGCTTAATTAAGAATTAAATCATGGCTGCAACAAACTGAACTAAAAATCCGTAATAAACATACATATGGATGTATTGGAATGTTTTAAAGTATGGAATATTTTGTCGCTATGTCAAAGACCGCTACATGATGTAAAAGAACTACTGAAATGTTTTGGTCCGGTTCATTGAAATACACTGATCCAAAGACTTGATTCAGGACTAGGCATGATGTAACAAAATACTACAACAGTCCTGCACAAGCAAATTTGTTAGTCGCTGTAAAGGTTTTGAGCATATTGATGATAACGCTGAGCAAGTATTGCCGTTTTATAAAGTCTTGATAGAGTATTCATTAGGTTTTGAAACGCATATGCTATTTGGCCGCGTTTGACTTAACGTTACCGGTGTATTTTACCGATAAAACTATGATGCAATTTGAATATTTCTTACCCGAGAATCCACGATATATACAAAGCGGTACTTTCGATCCAGATATTAAATGATTGTCGTCGATTTCCCATTGAACTGCTCAGATTGCTGGCGCATGTCTGTCTGTGGATGGTTCGTGCTCTGTTACTGTGACATAATTTTTTGGACGATACAGGTTTTAGTCACGCACGTTTGGCCTTTTCCACTAAAAAATAAAAATCTATTTATTTATGCAACTCATTTGTGATTCATACAGTATGTCAAATTAAATATTTTATCATATCAAGAAAAAAAAAAACTATTAGAGGGACAAATTTAATTATGTATTGTGTGTGAACATGTTGTAACCACTAGAGGTTCCTCTTGTATTGTGGATTTACTCTACTCAGTACTCGGGGCCTTTTCTTAACCTTACATTTATTCTCAACTAGGATCCTGGGTTATCTTGTCTGGTTTGTTGTGTCACACTTTTCATATTGTTTTGGGTCAGTCATTAATCATGAGCAGTGTAAAGTTTCAAGATTTAACAGTGTAAATTTGTAAACCCTAGGATTACTTATTTGCATGTTTATATGGTAAACATTGATTGGCCAAAGACGTCACGTGACCTGTTTAATAATTTTAAATAATCAGTGGAAATGTCGCCATGTAGATTTCTCTCTAGTAACTCCAGAAGTGTCCCAAACATTCCAGCAAAAATACTCATGTTTTTATTACTCCAGTTATTAATGAATTAAGACTAGTGTTAGAAAGTTGTTGCAGTTGTACAAAGTACATTAATATTAATAAAGTAAGTACTGAGGCAGTTTATGATTGGCTGCTTGATTCTAAACGTCTCACTATATTCTTTTAGAGATATAGAACATCTCTGGAGAAGGTCTTCAAAACTCAGGGTTATGAAATTAGTGCTAAGTGTGCTTTTCTTACATTTTGATGTGAATCAGAATGCTAAGTAGCTACAGGGGTTGGAAAAAATAATGCGAACACCTGAGAAATGGCAATATTTCTATATATAAGTCTATAAAAACATCTGCCAGTTGGAGGAAGGAATCTGCATCTCACTCTTCTCTCCAAAACTGTGCAAAGTGGTTTGATAATATTCAAGCAAGTTCAAGTTCATTTTGGTGCTCCAGCTGTCCAGGTTTTCTGATCATGACACTATATGTTTCTCATTTTAGCACTGGTGTCTGTGATAAAGGTTTTAGCAGCTGCAGCTCTTTCGTGGATGTTGACTTTGAAATTCTCTGTGGTCGGTTTTCATGGAAACAGGGTCTTCAGGATAAATATTGAGGTTTGCTGTTACTTTGCTGTGGTAATATTGTGTTGTTTAGACGCAGTTCTTCTTAGTGTTTGATCGTCCCTATCATTCACTTATTTCGCCCACTAGTCTTGCCATACTTTGTGCATGCGATCATAATCATAAAGAAGACTGTTGTTCTTAAATCACCAACAAATTGGGCTGTTAAGGTTACAGACGTTCCTGCTAAATGGGTTCCCAAGATTTGGCCTTTTTGGAAGTCTGTCAAGTCAACCATTTCACAGATCATTTGTGCTACAACCTAGAGAATATAGACAACAAAAAGATAAATAAAAGATCATTGTAACTGTAGCCTATTATACTAACGCTCATAATAATACGTATTCACATTATTTTTTCTAACTGTATATGACCGCATAGATGTATCCAACTTGTAGATTAGCTTGATGCTCACATTAACAATATCGAACACAAAATGTGCCATAAACAATGAAGTCATGGTCCCACAAATCCAAACTTTTTAGTTATTTTTGATAAGGCGGCTGATCAACGCTCTCCAGCCATCTGTCCAGCAGCATGACTCTACCCACCGACAAGGCCCATTAGCTCATATTGCTGTGCCTTTGCTGCATAAATACCAGTTTTAGAGGACATTTCTGAAAAATCGTTATTTGGGGAGACTGTCAAACCGATAAACAAATAAATATACTGAAATGTGTTCATTTACTAAATATAAATGTAATTTGTAATTTGGCGTAGAAAGCGTGTTGATCAGGTTGACACAGCAAGGGACATTAGAAGAGGAGGTGTCGTGCTGTAATTGGAGGTAACACTGAGAGAAAGACTATAATTAGGAGACAGTGAACTGCAACATTTTGTTGAAATGAGCTGAGGTTTGCTTTGAAAAATGAGCCGTCTCAGAAAGGATTCATTATTTTTAGTTCTGCTTTAAAATTTCCATGCAGACCCCTTCGAAAATGATCATGCAAAAACGCAGGGATGAAACATGAACCGCTTCTTTTATAACACTTGTCAGCCTCAGCAGTTCTGAGGTTCACCTTGGTCCTTCTGACCACACAGGCATCAAATATTAACATCTGCAGATAACCGCGAGGCAGGCCAGGTTAAAGAAGCGTCACGGTAAATGGGTCAAAGGAGACGAAGGTCTTGCATTAATTTAGTCTGATGTGTGAAATGCATTTTCAAGTCTTTCCTTCCCCAAGGACAGTATGAGGAAAGGGTCATTGAGAAATGAGACACTATGAAAAGAAATAGAGAGGCTGCAGAACAGTTTGGGATGTCACAGCAATAAAACATCTGAATTTATTGCAATATTTTAAAATCCCATAAACCCAATCAGCTCATTTTCCACCAATGAATGCAAAAGACACAAATTACACGATTAACAACCAGTGTATTTAATAGTGATTACTCATCATTTTCCTTTTTTTAATGTACAGTACTCAAATTATAGTGTTATTATGATGAAATTAAGTTAAGCTTGTCATGTGTGTTAAGTAATAGAAATACTGTTTGGTATTACTCTCTGTCGTTGTGTGGTGTTGAAGGCCCAGAGGTTTATTACAAGTCAGTCTTTACTTGAAACATCAGGTGGCAGGCGTAGAAGTAGATTAGTAGTTTAGCGAGCAAAGGCCATTCCCATTTCACTCTTTAATAGGATCAAGCTGGAGTGTAAAATGTGACTTGAATTAAAATATAATTACCTTACAGCAAAGACAGGCCACCAGCGGCTCAGATCTATTGATTTAATAGTAATCGAGCATGACTCCCATGTTCGGCTGGAAATCGAGCCGCTGTTTAATCAGTGTTGTTTTATATCGTCTCTCCAAAAGGACTGATCTTCAATCATGTTCACAGTTTTACACATGTAAATATTATTACTGGAATAGAAAATGGATTTTTGGCTAATGTTATGCCATAGGGTTCTGTATAGGACATTTATTTGATTATGAAAACACTAAATATACACTAAATATAAATATGCACTACTATTTAAAAAATGTTTGGTAAGTAAGATTTTTTATTTATTTTATTTATTTATTTGAGCAAGAGATTATTGCTTTTACTCAGCAGGGAGACATTTTATTGATCAAAAGTGACAGACATTTTATATTACAAAATATTTACATTTCAAGTTAATGCTTTTCTTTTAAGTTCACATTAAGCAAAACAACAGTTTTCAACATTGATAATAATAAGAAATATTTCTTGAGAATATTAGAATGATTTCTGAAGGATCATGTGACACTGAAGACTGGAGTAATGGCTGCTGAAAACTCAAAGGAATAAATTACATAAAAAAAATAGAAAATAATAAATTCAGCATTGGTGAGCATAATACATCTTTTGAAAAACATTACTAAAATCTGACCTCAAAGTTTTTAATTAAAGTGTAAAGAGTAACAGTAACTATAAATTTACTAATATACTGCAAATGTTCCACAAACTCATTATTATATTATATTATATTATGTTATATTAGCTTGAGCTGGTCACAAGCCTCACATCCATGCCACATCTCAGATCAGTGGGCAGATCTAATATATATCTGTATTCTCATTATCTAGAACATTCACTGTTTAAAAATGCATATTCAAGTTTGTTTTATTTATATAGCACATTTAAAAACAGCAAGCACGGCTGACCAAAGTGCTGAACAAACAAAGAACACAGGGCAACCCACAGATTCATACCATAAACTCACAATGAATTAAAAGCCAAAGAAAAGAAATAGGTTTTAAGAGATGATTTATAAATGGTTAAAGACTGTGCCGATCTGATATAGGCTAGATGCTGTTCCACAGCCTAGGACCAGCAACCACAGGCTCTATCCCCTCTATGCTTTAACCGTGATCTGGGGACAGAGAGAAGTCTTTGATCACCAGACCTCAGATTTCATGTAGGATTGTATATAAAGTTGATCAGATAGATAGCTCGGTGCCAGATTATTTATAGATTTAAAAACACAGAAGAATTTTGAACTCAATTCTAAGATGCACAGGTAACCAATGCAACGATTTCAAAATTGGAGTAACGTGATCAAATTTACGTTGTCCTTTGAGGAATTTAGCAGCGGTGTTTTGTACTAATTGGAGACGAGCGATGAAAGATTTAGAAATGCCAAGATAAATAGAGTTGTAGTAGTCCAAGCGAGATGTAATGAGCGCATGGATAGCAATCTCTAAAGTTTTCACAGAGAGATAAGATAAAATTTTGGAGAGAAGACGTAGCTGAAAAAAACAGGAACTAATAACCACATATTCATTGAGTTGATTATCATTCTGTCTTAGGTTAGATTCAGGTAAGATAAAATGTGTTAAGAATAAAACTGTGAAAACACAGTATATTTACATGACCTAGCTTTTTATATTAGCATTTTTATTTTTATTTTTAAATGTTTTTGATAGAAGTTGCTCACCAAGGCTGCATTTATTTGGTAAAAAATAAAGTATTGATATCACTCTCACTAACTCCAACTATTAAAGTAAGTATTGTTTCAGCATTAAAACAAAGCACTAATCATGTTGACAGACAGCACCAGCAGGCTATAAAAGGATTCAGACATCAGTCAGTGACCTTCTTCATGTAGCTAATCAATCTGTTTTTGTGGCTCTCTATGGCATATCTTTAGCACAATTCAGAGAGAACGACATAATTTGAGACACAACGAGACTCATTACTGTTGCCTTTTGTTGAGTTAAATGCAGTGAAATGTATTCCATATAAAGGTGTAGTAGTATTTCATTTAGAAAATACTTTGAAACATGAATATAAATGTGAATTAGAGGCTTGTGTGTTTAGCAGAATAATTCCCAGGCAAACAGGCCACTTTAATTTGTAATTTTTACTTCAAACTATGTATTTTTCAGGCCTATTTAGCTTTTAATTCTGTATGTTATTTCTCTCCCTTGATATAAAAATGTCTGATTGTAGGATAAATCAAACATGAATATACTAAACATCCCCGGGGACTGGATTTTGTAGTGCATCAATGCATTACGCTGAGGCGCTGCTGATTTAAATGTAAGATTATGTAACATCAGAATCTGCACAGGTTAGACTTGATTTTGTTTCTGTGGAAAATGAAGTTATTTTAAAGAATGTTGGTGGCATTGTCAAAATCTAATTTTATGTTCTACAGCAGAAAGGAATTCATACAGTTTTGGAACAACATGAGGGTTAGTAAATAATTACATATTTTTCATTTTTGGGTGAACTATCCTTTTAACACACTGGAATAAATGTGTTATCTAATTAACAGCCCTTTCTTCATATTTCTTTTGAAGATATTTGTTTGAAGGATGCTGGCAGTCCTGTTACAGGAACTTTCTAGGTTAGGAAACAACCTAGATTTGAGGGTGTTTGTTGCGGTCTTGTGTTGGCTCTGGAAACGCACTAGGAAGCAGAACCGTCTGTGTTACAGGTTCAAAAAAGTGTGATTACCCTTCCTTTCTGCTTGCAGCCGGTGTGAAAAAAAAGAGACAGTCTCACTCCAGAGGGCTGTTCTGTTGTATTCTCTGTATAAAATGTTAATGAACTGAGTGATACCGGAGACCCTCTGGTTTGTTTGAGGCGGTGGAAGTTGTACATGGTATTCGGCTCTCTGACAGCCGTAGTGTGTTCACCCGCTGTCTCAATTTCCAGTTGATTAATGTACCAAGACGTGTGAATGCATCCTTCCCTGTAGGGAGGGAAAATGCATGCCAATTTGAAGTGTAATTTCATGCACTTCTACTGAGGCATTCAAATGTGTAAAAAAAGACACTTTTAGCCTTGTATTCCTTGCGGGATCAAGCGGCGGGGTAAATGGGTTTGCATGATCTGATAGCTGTAGGATGGAGCGAGGCTTTTATGAAGGTGTTTTACTGGTATCTGTAAGACTCGAGTGATCCATAACCAAACTTCAGGCACAATGCATATTCTCAGCATGTATATTTCTGCTTAGGTTTCATGTGCTGTATCAGACAGGCATTCTGTTCTCTGAAATTTCATTTGGAGCTTGACGAATACACTCCTGATAAAATACACTTCAAGACAGATGCTCTGCAGATGGAACAAGCAATAATGTGAGATGCATTTAAAAGGTTTTAATTTCCTTTTCCCTTTTTTATCACATTCCCAATTCCAACAGGCTCGAATCTAACAGGCAATCTGCCACCACGATACTCAGAAGTGTTTTTGTAGTCTTTCTCCTGAGCTATGGCATAGAATGCAATACAATTATGAGGAAAAAGTCAGAATTTAGATATATAAAGTCTCAATTCTGAGAAAAAAAAAAGAGTCAGAATTGTGAGGTAAAAAGCCACAATTACCCTTATCATTTTTTATTCTGTGGCAAAAAAAATAATTACGAAATGTAAACTCAGAATTCAGTGAAAAGCCAGAATTGCGTGATGTAAACTTATAATTGTAAGAAAAAAGTCAGTTACTTTTTTTTTTTTTTTGTATTCCTTAAGAGAAAAGGGGTTTACAAGATATAAATGCAGAATTGCAAGACATAAGCTCAGAATATATGTAAAGTCAGAACTGAAAGCTATTAAATCGCAAGATTTAAATACAATTTTGAGGGGGAAAAGTGAGAATACAGGTGCATCTCAATAAATTAGAATGTCGTGGAAAAGTTCATTTATTTCAGTAATTCAACTCAAATTGTGAAACTCGTGTATTAAATAAATTCAATGCACACAGACTGAAGTAGTTTAAGTCTTTGGTTCTTTTAATTGTGATAATTTAGGCTCACATTTAACAAAAACCCACCAATTCACTATCTCAACAAATTAGAATACTTCATAAGACCAATTAAAAAAACATTTTTAGTGAATTCTGGAAAGTATGTTCATTTACTGTATATGTACTCAATACTTGGTAAATTACTGCCTCAATTTGGCATGGAGGTGATCAGTTTGTGGCACTGCTGAGGTGGTATGGAAGCCCAGGTTTCTTTGACAGTGGCCTTCAACTCATCTGCATTGTTGGGTCTGGTGTCTCTCATCTTCCTCTTGACAATACCCGATAGATTCTCTATGGGGTTCAGGTCAGGCGAGTTTGCTGGCCAATCAAGCACAGAAACACCATGGTCATTGAACCAGCTTTTGGTACCTTTGGCAGTGTGGGCAGGTGCCAAGTCCTGCTGGAAAATGAAATCAGCATCTCCATAAAGCTTGTCAGCAGAAGGAAGCATGGAAGTGCTCTAAAATTTCCTGGTAGATGGCTGCGTTGACTGTGGACTCAGAAAACACAGTGCAGATGACATGGCAGCCCAAATCATCACTGACTGTGGAAACTTCACACTGACTTCAAGCAACATGGATTCTGTGCCTCTCCACTCTTCCTCCAGACTCTGGGACCTTGATTTCCAAATGAAATGCAAAATTTACTTTCATCTGAAAAGAGAACTTTGGACCACTGAGTTCTTTTTTCCACAGCCCAGGTAAGACACTTCTGACGTTGTCTCTGGTTCAGAAGTGGCTTGGTAGCCCTTTTCCTGAAGATGTCTGAGCGTGGTGACTCTTGATGCACTGACTCCAGCTTCAGTCCACTCCTTGTGAAGCTCTCACAAGTGTTTGAATCAGCTTTGCTTGACTGTATTCTCAAAGGTCATCCCTGTTGCTTGCAGTCAACTTTGCATTCAATATGCTTTGATACAGCACTCTGTAAACAGCCACACCTTTCAGTAATGACCCTCTGTGACATAGACATGAATGTTCATCTTCTGGATCATTGCCAACTCAGCAGTCTTCTCCATTATTGTGGTTTCAAAGAACAAGAGATGAATTTATACTGTAGGGATGGTCATTAATTGAAACTCAAATGTAAATATTCTAATAAGATACTGATTTTTGACTTTCATGAGCTGTAAGCTCTAATCATCAAAATTAAAACAAAAAAACTTTTGAAATGTTTTACTTTACATGCAATGTGAAAGTTTCAGAAATAACTTACAAGAAAAAATGAACTTTTTTCACGACATTCTAATTCATTGAGATGCACCTGTATAATGTCAGAATTGCGAGAAAAAAGTTGTTTTTTATCCCTTGGCAAAAACAAGCTTCCATAAATTTAGTTTGACTACAAAACAATCAGAGCAACATATCTTGTGCCACAAACTCAAAATCTGTGAGTACATGTAAGATGTGAATAGAAAAGAAAAACACAATGAAGTTGCCAAACTTGAGTAAGGCCAGAGTCGGAAGTTCATTTTGTGACTAAGCTTCTCACATTTAGCATCCTGCTGTTATGCTAGCCCTGACTACACTGTGTGTCAGAGATGTGAGAGGAGGATATCAACACATCCGCTACAATCCAGTCTCTGCATAATTTACAGCTCTGAGAACTTAAAATAGAGCCGAGTGCAATTGCAAGACGTGCTCCTGCATAACATTTGTCATACATCCTAAAGAGACTGTAGATATAATGCATAAATGAAATAGAACATTTAATTAAGCAGAGGCTAGATTATAGCTCTTGCATTTGCAGCCACTTTTCCTAAGATTTTAAACTGATTGTTTTAGCATTTCTCATTTGAATGTCGCTTTGGATAAAACTGTCAGCTAAATGAATAAATGTAATGGTACTGATCAATAGACAAAAAGCTCCAAATAAGCCTATGATTACTTGATTGAAAGATTTATTCAAATTAAAGACAAGCATGGTTTTGTTGCTCATGGATGATGGAATGAAATTGCAAATAACAGCATGCTTGTGAATTGAGAAGCTGTTTTCTGTTTGTTGGATTGGTTTAGTGGTAAATTTATACATTAGATTTTACAATGCTGTACCATTCAAAATGTTGGGGTCAGTAAGATTTTTTTTTTTAAGAAATTAGTACGACTCATTATTAAATTGACCAAAAGTGACAGTAAAGGCTTTTATAATGTTACAAAAGGTTTCTATTTTAAAAAATTTGAACTTTTTATTAATTTATTCTTATTACAGACCAGGATCTTTTTAAATCAGCTGGACATAGGGAATTTATTCATATTCTGAGCAAGTCTGGTAGCCCAAATTCTTCAACTGTCAAATGACAAACAGCCTCGTACGACATCGTAATGCATCTTGATAATTGTGCATTTGCTTTGTATCTCGGTTTACTCGGGGTCGATAAGCTATATGCTTACAGATGGATGTATTCATTTTGGAGACACTGATGGATGAGAGCAGGGGAGAAATCAATCTCTCTTTCCTTTCAGGTATTGATCACTTGTTCAGGAGAGTTGCGTGTATCGGGACATGTATTAGAGGCCAGGATGTGAGGAAGTGTAAAGATGTTTAAATCAGTGTTGTTAAACGTGTGTGACAATGGGGTTTTATTAGCCTTGTGTGGCTTCAGCAGAGAATACATTGAAGCACAGGAAATTGAGTTGATAATGTATAAAAAAAGCACATAATGTGTGTGACTTTGTTTAAAGCTTTTAAATCCACTGTAAAGTATGCTATACATTTTTTTTATTATGAGTCATTATTTAAAAAAAGTTAAATATGGAACCAAGTCAAAAAAGAAATAAATACAATATTATTCCAGAGTCCATCTTATCAAATCATATAATCTTTGAACAACCTTTAACATTTATTAAACATATTAAGCTTTATAGGTACAACTAATTCATTAAACACCCTGACTCTTTTTAGATGGCCATTTACAGGTTTATAAGCATAATATGATGAACTGTTATGCTTAAAAATTGTGTTTTCAGTGACATTATTCTACAAATACATTTTTGCTATGATATTGTGCTCTCTAGATATGACCTGGTTCCTCCTATAATGCAAGTTTGGGGCTTTTTTATCTGCTTTTATCATCTGCCAAGTTAAATAGAAATGTAATAGCACCCCTCATCATGCCGCATAATTTAAATTATCATTCATGGCTGTAGTACAAATAATGCAGGACAAGTTACATGCCAACTTGGGTGATTTGTTTAAATCCCTACCCATAAGAATGAGCAATAGTAACCTTGATGCTTGCCACAGCCACATTTCAGGCCTGCTTTACTAAGTTCTGCATTAATTAAACAAGATGTGCCAGTAGTATATGGTTGAGCGCAGAAGTGGAATCTGGCTCCATTGTATTCTCCCATTAGTGGTCTTGGAGCATTTCTGAGCACTCCATTCTGCTCTGAGAGGTTGCACCTCAAGTAGAAGCCCACAGGACTGCTAGCATGTAGCGTCGGTTTCGGTCAGTGCACCGTAATCATCTTCACAGCCTGCTGTTATCTCCACAAAACAAAATCCAACCTGCTGTCAAATTACTCACCATTGAACAGCTGCTCCTGAGAGCCACAATGGCATTACAACCAGGCATGTTGCCAGCCTCTGACCCAAATCGCAGAATTTAGAGAGAGCGCACATGCTTTGGTTTTCTTTTAAACACACTCCAATAGAACTAGTTTGTTATTTCATTGATGTAGATGGATTCGTAATTAATGCTCGGTCCCTGGACTACTACGAGGAAGTTTGATAGGTTGTCTCACTGCACCAGACACATGCTAACCTCAAAAATATTACTGTTCTATTCTGCTCGCTGGGAAGTGGTAGTTTCTTCTGTGCTCAACAGGACAGTCTGTCCTGCAGCTCTAACTAGACAACAAGACCTTTATTCTTGTTGATGTTTTTTTTCCTAAAGGTAGACGAAAGGGAAAGAAAATTTATATGGGTAGTCAAGATGTATATTATATTTCTTTTCTTTTTTTAAGATCAAGCCAAAAGTGACAAAGACTTTTTACATTGTTACAAAAAAAAAATGCTTCCAATAAATGTTGTTCTTTTGGACTTTTTCATTAAAGAATCCTAAAAACAATGTATTACCGCTTCCCCCCAAAAAAATTTGAAAATATGTTTATTGAGCACAAAATCAGCATATTAGAATTATGCATGATGAAATTTCAGCTTTTCCATTTCAGGAATAAGTTAAAACTGTTTTTTTTTTCATTGTAATAATATTTCACAATATTACTGTTTTTTGATCAAATAAATATAGCCTTGGTGAACAGAAGAGACTTCTTTTAAAAATATTAAAAAAAATAATAAAAAAAAACAGTAGATTAAATACAGTATAAATTTCTTTTTTAATATCTTTTATGTATAGATGATTTTTGTTTTGACATTTCTGAGCCCTATACTTTTAATACTAAGCAATGAATATCCATTTTATATGCAAAATACTTGTTTATAAATGTTAATGATCTAAACTAAGAAAAGAAAAAATCAATATATGAATGAAATTTATGTGACATTTATGTATGTATATATGTGTATATGTATACTGTCAAAGTACCAAGTTGTTTTCCCTTTAGAATGCTGTTTATCATGCATTTCATTAGTTTGTATTCTGTATAGATTCGATCAGCACTTTTAGCACTCTGACTTTAAAGCCCACATCCACCGCATGGAGAAACAGTTATATTCTGACATCCTAACCTGTCTCTCCTTGCACAATCCGATCAGCCCTTTGTGTAGGAGGAATTCATTAACAAAAGTTTACCTGAAATTCTCTACATGGTTAGCCTTGTAGCCTTCTGCAATATCTGAATAAAGCTCTCCCCATCCACACAGCTCCTTGGCTGCATTTACACTGCAAGACCTAATGTGCGGATCCAATATTCTGACACACATTTGATTTTTTTTTGTCTTGTCTGTTTATGGTTTTTACTGTTTATTTGCCAAAATGAGCATTTGACCATTCAGCCGTATTATTGTTAGCGTGCATGCATATATTAATGTGAGATTACAGTCTCAGGGATTGAATAATCCATCATGGCCCTTAGAAATGTGTTGTTTTGGACCCCACTTTCATTTGAAAAACAGTCTTCAAAGTATCTTATTTTGTGTCCCTCCGAAAAAAGAAAATCATACAGGAACAACATGAAGGTGGGTAAATCATTTTTGTGTGAACTATCCCTTTAAGGAATGTGTGTTAGAAAAGGTTATCCAAGGACAACTGCAGTTTGTGGTCTTTTTTAAAGTGCTGCTACATTGTCGTTGGGACTTACATTCAAATGTTACACTGACTGACTCACCTTGCTTTGTTTATGCGCTGTCGGCTTATTCTCTGAGTCAGTTCACAACCACTTTACCACACCACACAATAGTCTACAGACAAGAGATAAGGCCGGATCACAAATGCACTGCTGCTGCTGGCTGCAGCTTCAAACACCTTGAATCTCTGATACCTTTCCACAGATCCACCTCCGGAGTGTTCTGTCTGAGGTCAGCTTTACTCAGCCAGCTGGAACAGCTGTCCCGGCATTTGTTTCACTAGAGAAACACTGATCGCCTCAGATGTACCTTGCAGGTCCTGTCAGCTCTGTGCGGCTTCCCGGTGAGAAACATGCTGAGCGAGCGCATGCACAGGAGGTTGTTTTGCATTCCCAATACTGCAGCACTTAATATTAATACTAACCAGATCTCTGTACTATATTATTATTTTTGAGGGCTAGATCCGTTTTGTATCTCTTGGTCATTTTGTACTCATGAACTATTCATCTAAGATGTTAATTTGTTGTCAGATGGTAGCTGCAGCATCTATCTGCTAACTGGCCCATGAAGACCTTGATCCTTTGGCTGCAATATGGTCCAGAAATTATGGTGCAAGTCACACAAGACTAAGTAAGTGTTTTTTCTTTGTTTCTTTGTTCAAACGTTTGGGATATATAATATAAAGTGTATATGTGTGTGTGTATATATATATATATATATCTGTCAAAATCATAGATGTAAATGTATCGTTTATTTAAAAGTACAGTAAATATTTTGAAATATTATTACAAATTAAAATAATTGTAATTTAATTTATTTCTGTGATGGAAAATCTGAATTTTCGTCATCATTACTCCAGTCGTCAATTACATGATCCTTCAGAAATCATTTTAATGCTGATTTGCTGCTCAAGAAACATTTCTAATTATTATTAGTCTTTAAAACAGTTGTTTTTCAGTAACTTTATTAGAAATTGCAACATAATGCATGAACAAATTTAAATTGTACAGTAAGAATGATAGTCTGGAACTTACTGTTGACATGACGCGAGGTATATTAAAATGTGAGGTATGAAATCACTTCATGTTTTTGTGACCGGTGCAATTTCACAGACTATAGACTGTGATGCTGCGAGTGACATAGTGACCTGTGCTGTTTGTCACTGATATACGATGAGAACAGCTACAAACTCCCATTGACATAGGAGCAAAATATATTCAGTTCAGGTTATTGTGTCATACAGTTTCTTGGCCTTTAGGAGACATTTATGGCTGATACGTTTTCTCAGTTCAGCCATTGGCAGGTGTGGCACAAAGTTAATGTATGGCCCTGATTACTTTAGATTGAACAAACAGCCCAGAATCAAGCTGGTCAAACTGATTACCAACTATCCTGCTGTCCATGATTGACAGCGTGATGCCGTCTGTTGAAAAATGAATGCTGACAGCTATTAGAAATCACTTCTGCACATCCGAAAGCCCTAATCAACATTATATTTGGCTTCCAGCCAGCTCGTATCCTCTGACAGATGTCTGTAGGCCAGCATGTTAGATTGAATTTCTTCCCTCATGAACCCTGGACAAGAGGAAGTCAAAGCAATTCACACATTTGCACCAAAAACCCACCTGAGTGCTGTAATCAATTAGCACTGTTACATTAAAGTTAAGGGTCACATTAAAGATGGGACATGTTCATTAGAATCTAATCAGTTGTCTCTAAGGGATCATTAGGAGCCTTTTATTTAATTCTGTAAATCTTTGTTTTACATTTGCTTTCATATACTGAGCATTTAGCATCATAGTGATCATTCTTTATTAATTATTATTAAACTGCTCTCTGCAATACTGGATTCTGATCGCTCAATCAAGCAGCATTAAATAATATACAGGAAAGATAATAAAATATTCTCTACTCAAATCAATATTTCATATTTTTGTTATATATTTAATGTTTTGTAGCCATGTAAAAAGTGGGACAATTTACAGTCTCTGTTTCATATTGCTTTCATATACATACAATTATCATCATTGTGATAATTCTTTGTTAATTATTAAATGGCTTTCTGAAATACAGGATTCTAATTGGTCAATTACATCATCCAGCATTTTTATATTTCATAATCCTTACCATGACTGTAATCATTATTTGTATTACTGTAATATTATTGCCATGTTCATCTTGTTTGCTAGGCAGATTGTGTTGTAGACTGTAATGGACTTTTTATTTTATTTTATGAATGATATACAGGTTACATTATCAATCTTTCATATTTTTTGTTATACATTTCATGTTTTTTTTTTGAGTAGCCATGTAGAAATCAGGATCCTTTACAGTTATTTCTGCAAAATAAACTCTTAACAGGATGATATTGTATCACACTGAAATGATTTTTTGTTAAACTATAGATATAACATGGAATTGTCTGAGACACTTCTGTTACTTCTGTGTAAGCCGGTTCCCCACAATTGCTCTCATTTAACAACTGACAAATGGCAGTGTGCTTATGCAGTTTAAAATGGCTCTAGTGTTCAGCATAATGGTTTCCTATCGTTAAATATATCTATTGCTTCTCAGCACATTGGACATTGTATTGATTTGGGAATTTAAAGCTTCATTCTGCCTATGTGAGATGCAGTTAAGCACATTGGTCATGTCTTTCTGTCTTTTCTCTCTGATCCAAATGGGAGTTGGACAACGACAAAAGCAAAGAGCAAAAATTAACTATGTTTCTTGTTTGAACTTGAGCCATGAGTGAATTGTTTTTCATTTGACCTGAATGTTAGAAAATCATTTGAATGACAGCATTCATTTCAGGGACTTAACAGAAACTGAGGCGATGCATTAAACATAACAGACTTCTAAACAAAATTTCAAGTCAAAAACTGAGCATATTTGTCCCATATTTTTTCGGAGCCTAGAGAGGCATGCCAAAAAGATCTGCGTTCCCCTGTAAGTGAACGCATTCAAAGTTAATTTACATCTTTATCTCTCCTTCTCTTTAAAATAATCAATCAGTGCTGCTCTATTTTCACTTCTAAAGCACAGATATGCTGGCAGAGGCTGCAATCTTTCTTCCTATGATTTCATCTGTGGGATGTTTCCTATCAAAGCCAGCTAGTCCTCAAACAAGTCTCATATCCTCAATTTGAAGCTGTTCCACATTTTGGCAGGGCTCTGTGTGTGTGTGTGTGTGTGTGTGTGTGTGTGTGTCGCTGCTCATGAAAGAAGTGACACGAGCAGCGATCTCTGTTGCTTCATCTGTTTCATCATCTCTGTTAATGTCAGGTTCAGATATTTCTTTTATATAAGTGGTTTCCACCCAATAGAGCGGACATATCTTCGAAAACAGGATTTTTCTGGATCTTTTGAAATAAAAAAAGTTTGATGTACCATGTAGACACGCTCTGACATTCATAAAGCAAAGCTTTCTCCCAGTCCACGAGACTGTTTATGGAGATTTATGCAGCAAAAATGGATATTGATGTCACACCCATGAGCAGATTTACATACAACCACCTACGTTTCCATATCAGCTCCTATTTGGTATTCAGAAGATTTGTGGGAGTGTTGCTACTGATTTTACATCTGAAAAGGTTAGCCAATCATAGTAAAGGTCATTATCAAGTTTGGGGTCTGTAAGATGTTTTGATTTTTTTGAAAGAAATGTTTTGTGCTCACCCTGGCTGCATTCATTTGATCAAAAATACATTATAGATAGTAATATTGTTGAAATGTTATTACAATTAAGATGTCATTTATTCCTGTGATGGCAAAGCTGAATTTTCAGCACCATTACTCCTGTCTTCAATGTAACGTGATCCTTCAGAAATCGTTCTGCTGATACTACAACTTACAAAACTGATATATATGTTTTTTTTAGTATATTTCAGCATTGTTTTGTGAGCCAGTCAGCAGAAACTGCTATTAAAAGATGGGGCTGTGCCAACTTGATTGGATCCGCCAGCAATCCCACGACCTGTAAGTAACCAGTTTCCTTTTAAATGTTTCAGAGGAGGGTATTAAAAATATAAAAGTCATTTTAGGCTGACAAGACACCCGAGTAACTGAAATGACACAGTGACCCAAACCGTGTTACAGTAACTCATCAGCACAGTGAACCCAGAAAATAATGCAAAATGCCAGTCACAGACACTTAGACTTATCTGGAGAAACTTAATAACAAGGCTTCACAGGAATAAGCTCTTAGGGCTGTCGGCGCAGGATCACAATAGGCTGATGAAATGGCTTAATCAGCCCCCTTCTAACCATTCATCTGAATCCTTCAATATTATCCCACCTCGGCAGGAATTATGCTACGATTCCATGCGAAAGACAGATACAGAAAGAGAGAGATGATTAGCGTCTTATCCTGCCAGAACACTAGTTTTTACCCAGACTGCCTTGCTCTTCCTGTTGACACGTGTGCTGTAGTCATCCATCCTCCTGTTGGGCTCGTTCAAGTGATTCAGCACGCTGCCAAAACCAATATGACTGTGATCTCTTGTTGTAAAACACATTTGTATGCACTTTCTTTTCTGTGTCGCTACAGTGCCTTGTTTTTATCAGCATGTACTTATTCTGTATCCTAAGTGAGGCCCTTCTTGAATGGAAATATTTGATGAATTGAACTCTCATGAATGTGATTCTTCAATTCTGCCCACCAAGGCTGCATTTATTTGAATAAAAATATCTTAAAAACAGTAATATTGTGAAATAATATTGTGATTTAAAAAAAAAAACTGTTTTCTTTTATAATATATTTTTAAAAGTAATTTATTACTGTGATTGCAAAGATGAATTTTTAGCATCATTACTCCAGTCTTCAGTGTCACATGATCCTTCAGAAATCATTCTAATATGCTGATTTGGTGCTTAAGAAGCATTTATTATATTATCAGTGCTGAAAACAGTTGTGCTGCTTAATATTTTTGTGAAAAGCATGAACTTTTTTTTTTTCAATGAAAAAAACATTCAAAAGAACAGCATTTATTTGGGGGGGGACTTTTAACATTATAAGTCTTTTATTTAATTAAATGAATCCTTGCATTTGCTTTATTTGATTAATTAAATGCATCCATATATATTTAATTTCAGCACTTTTAAAAATTGCAATTAAAAACACAATTATATTTTTAAAGCTATTACAATGTATGCTTTAAAGCCATGATTGTTTCTTTAAAGCATTTTTAAAATCATCATGCATAACAGAAAAGTGTCCTAATTGAAGAATCACCCACATACATTTATTGGAGTATAAATGGATTATGATTGGACCGACTTCAGAAAACTGCAGACATATGCAGCCTAAGCGCTGTGCTTTATCAGCTTGTCAAATGTGTGAAGCACAGGTAATGTTCCTAGCAATATCTTATTATCCTACTCTAAATTGAAGTTTCATTAAAAAAGGCCCAATGGGTACTCGCTCCAATGGTCGCAGATTTCAAAGTCTGCCCACCTACCACCAGGCATTTTAATCAAAGTTAAATCAAGGAAAAATGAAATCTCATCAGTGCACGGCGCCTCATTTCTCTGTCTCCCCTTCCTTAAATCAGTCAGAGATCCCAGGGCATCGTGACTTTGTTCTATACTGGCGGTTTGTGCAAGTTTTAATTTCAGCTACAGCAGACTTTCTTAGCTTTTGTAAGAAAGAAAAGGTTGATTACTGCCTGAGGTTTTTAGATGTAAGCTGGATTTCTGGGTGAGAACAATAGGCACAAAGACAAAAAGAAGCACAAGGGGGAAATAAGAAATAATTACTCTTTTTTTTTTTTTCTGTGCTTTTGTTAATTAATGCTTCCAGCAGAGTGAAATTATCAGAATAGTGTTGGATGAAAATAATGCTTAAATTTGAAAGTCTTAAAGAAATAGTTCAGCCAAATTAAATTCTATCATTACTATCATTATAAACATTAAATGTGTATATATATATATATATATATATATATATATATATATATATATATATCATCATATATAGCATCAGTACATGTTTTCAAATTTTGTAATAGTTATGCATGAGTCCCTCAATTGTACTCCGTGTTAAAAGATGGATTTCAAAATCATACAGTCAATGTTAAAGGGTTCAAATTGAACCCTCAGGACAAACTGCTCAGGACAAACAAGGGACTCATGAACAACTATCACAAAATATAAAAACAGTCATGGATCATCCAGGAAATGACATGATTCAAGGGTATGTAAACTTTTGAATGGGGTATTTTTTTATAAATTCAGTTATTATTTTGTCTTGTGGAGTATATGTAAACATCTGTTATGTGAAATAGCTTATTCAGGATAGTACTAAATAAAAAATAACATGCAATTTTCATGATCCCTCTTATTTTTTCAATTATTAACATTTTGCACATTCTGCAAGGGGTATATAAACTTATGAGCACAACTGTGTGTGTGTGTGTGTGTGTGTGTGTGTGTGTGTGTGTGTGTGTGTGTTTGTATATGTGTGTGTATATATATATATATATATATATATATATATATATATACAGTATCTTAATTTATTCATGGAATATTATTTTATGTCTAAATTTCTTTTTGAAGCTATCTGAGGTCTCCTTTTGTGTTTCAGTGGATAAATCTATCATACAGTTTTCAACAACATAAGGATGGGTAAAGGATGTCAGAGTTTTCATTTTTGGGTGAACTGTTCTGTTATGGTGCCAATTTAAAGTGAAAGGTCTTCAGGGAGAAGACTAAAAATGTTCTGCAAAAATTTGTTCCTCAAACAGCTATTACGGTACAAATGAGTTCCCAGGTGGAAACACTGTCTACCACACTCTCCAGAATATTGAAGAAATGTGTTCCTTGGGTTCATCCCCTGCTTCTGATATCTGTAAAGCTATAAATACCAGCATTATGGCCTCA
Source organism: Schizothorax lantsangensis (assembly GCA_027422415.1). Lineage (NCBI taxonomy): Eukaryota > Metazoa > Chordata > Actinopteri > Cypriniformes > Cyprinidae > Schizothorax > Schizothorax lantsangensis. The sequence goes on along the minus strand of CM049855.1, from coordinate 9,016,448 downwards.
GGCCCACATTAGACCTATCAGATCAAAACCAGAGCAGTATCTGATTGGTTTGAATGACCTTGAGACCACTACACATATCTGTAAAGGATTTTATTTATCAGTAACTATATTTTGAATTTATATTTTATATTTTCTAGCTGTTAAAACAAAGTTATTATATTTAATATTTTATAAAATTATGATGTTTATTTATTTTGTTTTAAATACTGTTATTCATTACCTTCAAAGTATACTGTATGTCATTAAGAACTGGTAGTTTTATATTATGTTTATATATTTTAATATGCTCTATCATTTGTAATTCTTTGCGGTCATGTGACAGCCCAATCAGTTGATACCACTGAAAATTATAGACCAAAAAGTGATGCTCAGTGTTTTTAGCCACAGATATTGCAATGCTAAATTTAGCATTGTAGCCCACCTTCATTCAGCCTCATCTTCATTCTCAGATTCCCCGTTGAATAATGTCATGAAAGGGCTTAAGACACCACACAGGTAATCATTGATTCCCGCTTCCAATTCACTCATGCAAACAGAGTCGATACGAACATCTGATTTCTTGACTCGTCTCCCCAGCCTCATCAGAATATCTTTCAAAGCCCTGCTGTCCCCAGAGGCTCTCAGTTATTTTGTGTCTCCTGCTTGCAATCTCAAATTTATAACCTCTTATTTCTCTCTACTCAGGTCTGCCTAGGCGGAGGAAGGAAAGGCAAGAAGTCTCCTTTTATTTTCTCTTCCCATATTGTTTTTCAGGCTCTAAATGCATTTGATGCTCTTCAATATGGTCACCCAAGTATCTGCAATAAAAGCAGTACAGTGGCTGAGAAATAACAGCTTTAGTTTGCATTACGACCTGTGCACCAAAATGATGAAACCTGTTATTGCATGTCACAACCTCTGCAGTGCATAAGGTAATGGAAGACAGAATGTTATTTTTAAGCCAGGCAGGCCAAGTGTTTATGTAGCGTAATGTATTCAGTACAAGAATTTAGGGAATTGCGGTTGAAGGAAGAGTTGAATAGCTATGATTGAGTAAACACCATTTGATGTGCGGCGTTTGTCAGATGCTAAGTCAGCATAAGAATAGATGAATGCATATTTCTGCTTCAGAATGAAGTTTCCAGGTGTCTGAGCAACCTGAATAAATGTTCAAGGAACGGTTCACTAAAAAATGAAAGTTCTGTCATCATTTACTCACCCTCATGTTGCTGTAAACCTGATGTCTTTCTTCTGTGGAACATGAACAGAGAAATTTGGTCATTCTTTTTAATGCAGTTGGGAATTTTTAGATTCAAAAATAAAAAAAAACATCATAAAAGAATCATATAATATGACTCTATGCCCTATATTCCAAGTCTTCTGAAGTCAAACAATAGCTTTGTGTCAGGAACAGACATATTTTAAACCATTATTCACTGATTTGTTAGCAGTTTGAACAAGATCTTTGAGTTAATTAGTTTGAACTTGAGAACAGGATTGGTCCAATTCATAAATGACTGGTTTTCTGAACCAGAACAGCCAAGAAGATTCAGTTCAAAAGAATGAGGCGGTTAAAATTTATCTTACTATTGTTTTCTGCTTTGTAGCTTAATCAAATTTGTTCATAAGTGACGCATTTTGCAACATTGACACTGTCGTTGAACTGAATTGAATCAAACTGAACTGACTTGAATGCCACTGTCTTTTTAGAGCTCCTTTACAGAAGAATTGGTATTTGTTTTATATGTGAAGTTTGTTACTTTTCTGTTTAATATCGTGAAGCTGCTTCCAAACAATCGCTATTGTATAAAGCGCTATAAAAATAAAGGTGACTTGACATGACATTGATTTTGCATTGAAGAAAGGAACTTATACAGGTTCGGATCGACATGATGGTGAGTAAATAATTAACTGTGCCTCTAAGATGAATAAATACAATGCTACTGTCAAATTTGTTCACTAGACTGACTGGTCTTCATGTTTTATTTCCTTAGTGGTGGTGCATTTTCAAAACACATCTCCCACCGAACTTGTAGGAAAAACACAAAGTAAACTGCTTTACAGGTAAGAAATACAGTGTATTAAAACCTTAAAATAAACATTTCCAACCAAGTTGATTTGATTTTAATTGGTGTCCATTCTTAAGCAACAACCAACATATGATTGTCTGTGAGTAGAATTGGACAGAAAGACTGATCATGACTTTTTGGACTGAACCATCATATCTCTCCAACACTCAAAGACGTCTGGCTCTGCCCAGGGTCTGCTGTGACGCCAAATTCAGCATTTGAGCACCGCAGCTGTGTAGCACAGATAGCTTGCTGTCAAAAGCCGTTTTTCAAGCGAGGGACAATTATGCTCAATCAGAGATGATGCTTTACTGAGTGTTTTCCTCCCTCTCATGTGCCTCTGATTTGGTTTACGAGAGAATGTGACTGATGGCGATCTTCCAGAGGTGTTGAGCGAGTGGGGTTTCAAAATTGCAACAGCAGCCAATTATGGAACAGACAGAGCACATGCTCATTAAATGTGCACAAGAATCTCGGCATTTCGAAACCATTAGCTCTGAAACCTCGTTCTCAATTTCAGATGTTTCTATGGGAGTGTCCTGATCATAGAAGTAGTGGTGTAAAGCATTATGGAAATTCTGAACAGTTGAGAGTGCAGTGATCATGTTGATACGCCAGCAATTGAGGCTGAAATTCAGTTTGTTTGTTTTCTGTGCTGCATGGTGCCCATTGACGACACGCTGAAGTGCACTAGTTCGTGTTCAAATAAAACTATTTTCCTTTAAAGGGATAGTCATCCAAATTCAATCTGCATTTACTCACTTTAGGGTGGGAATTGTGAATAACTGTACAATTCCAGTTCTGATTGCTTTTAAGGGTTTCTGTTACTTAACGATTCCATGTTTGAATATCCGAATTTGAATTTTTAGTAGAATAAATATTTGGAAAATCAAAATGCAATTCAGTTTTTGAATGATCACATTATGAGATTAGTGTTTTTTCATGTTTTTCAGAGGCAAATAATTGGCCTCAATATAAAAAATGTAATCATTTGTTTATAAAACAATTACTTTATAAAATACTACAAAATGAACAGTGTGTTTCTTTAGCTACACATTGTAATGCGAACAACTAGTGACTACTGATTTGAGACTTAAAGGGATATACTATGAAAAACTATATACTATTGAAAACTGGTTGGTTACCCACATTCTTCAAAATATCTTTGTGTTCAGCAGAAGAAAGAAATTCATTCATTTTGGGAACAACTTAAATGTAAAAATAAGTTTAAATGCAACGAATTACAGAATTTTTATTTTTGTGTGAACTATCTCTTTAAGGCCCATTCACACCAATAATGATATCTACTATATAACAGTAACCATAATGATAACCATATTAGTGTCCACACCAACAAACAATAACATTATTTTTATTCTAAACGCAGACTTCAGTTATGTTCAATTGCACTGCAATCCCAGAGATTTTGTTCTTCGCTCTTGTTATAGCTGCAGTCTGGACTTTGTTATTCTTTTAAAATCACATCAATTTTAACTTTATATTTATATTTATCATTATATTTTAAATTTTTGGTGTGTTTGCAGTTGTAAAGTTTAATCTGTATGTGTTTGTTCAGTAATCAGACTACACTGGTCCCACAGTATGTGTTGCCTAAAAATAACTGATTCATTACAGTCATTCCTTTGGAAATTGGATTACACTGGTTAAGCAGCAGAATGTTTTTGATTCACTAAAATAACCAAATTATTCTTAAATGAATCAGACTGCTGGTCTCTGTGTATGTGTTTGATTCAATAAAATGAACTGATTCATTATAGAATCATTGTTTTGGGAATCAGACTACACTGGTCGTGATGTATGCTTTTGATTCATTAAGAATAACTAAATCATGAGACTCAATCGTTCTGGAGTTGGAGTGCATTGCTTTTGCTGTGGTTGTCTTTGGCTTACATTGTGCACTATTTGAATGATGCATGCTATGCAGAGCGTTTCAAATGAGCTTCCATTTCAGTTAAGATGCTGTCAGGTAGCGAGGCAGCTCATTAGGTTTTGGAACAGAGCTGATGTCTCTGTAGTATAAAAAAGCCCAGCAAGAACGCCCTGTTTTGTACAAAAACATCAGCATTTTCTAGCACAAGTTTCAAGGAAAAGTGAAATTTTCCCTTGCTCAGCAGAGAAAAAAAGGTTTAATTCGCGCTCCACAGTGACAGCGACTGTAGATAAGCACTATCACACTCACCTCGCAGAGAACCGCATGTTTCCATTTTAGATTTTGATTTAATCCTGAAATCCTCGTTCCAAAATCTGTATTTTTCAAACTCAACAGTGAGGCTGTGAATTTTAATTAAGATCTTCAAGCAGAGCCAGATATGAAGATTGATGATACCATCAGCTATAGCATATCTGTGAAGAATGAGATGTATTTCTAGTTACTAATACGCACACTACGGTGAATTATTAAGATCGTGTTTCTGCTCCTCGCGCATTCATAATAATGTTCCATCACACATTACAGTCATCCAGCCTCATTCGACGCAAATTATTATTGCTGCAATATATTAGCACAAACATCAACACGTTTTTTTGGCTTATTATTTGTGACCCAGCAGAGTGATATACAGTTCCATTTCCTGTTGTGAGTGGGTTGAGCATCATATTAGATCAATAACACACAGCCATGTGTGTGCGCTCACAAAACTCACCCCCACCCCCTGTGAAAGTGGGAGGCGAGACCCCTCAAAAGACTCATCTGTCTCTGGCTTCACTACACTGTCGTCCATATTCCTCTCTCTAAGGAATACCGTCATATGCCAGGATCAAATGGCATTCTGTCAGCAACCTGCCATGCATTTCTAGCTTTCCAAAAATCCTTATTCTCCACAGCAGGATTTGTGCAAAAGAACAGAAAAACAGGCTATTGCCAGGCTAGTAATATACTGGAAAATATCAGTTGTAAAGGTGATAATTGCATTTTACACTTTCTATGTTCAGAACAATCCATCTATTGTATTATTTTCTATTTATATTGTGAGAATTGTCTCTCGAGGAACTGTTATTTTGATTTACTAGAATGTGTTTCTGTGTTTTGTGTGCCAAACTTTGTAAGATCTCATGATTTTGAACTCCCACTTAAGTGTGTGAACTCAACGCACTGCCGTTTTGCATTGTTCCTCTTATAAAGCGCACTGTCACTGAATCTTTTGTTGGAGCCGTAAACTGCATCCTTTGTACTAGGCCAATCAATGCTGTATTTCTGCTTTTCCCTCACATCATTTCATATTTTTGGCACAGATTGGATCAGAACAATGGTACAAAAAATAATATAACTAAGCCGTCTTACAATAGACGAGCGCTCGAAGCAAGATTCATCCACCCACTTGGATTATGTCGTGTTGAAACAGAAGGCTGGAGAGGGAAGCTTTGTTCCTGTGTAGGGGTTTTCCTGACTCAGGTATTAACGGATCTCAAGCAGCGGATCCCAGAGAGAGCAGAATTATTTCTCATCGTGGTGATAGTGGCAAGAGTAGAAAATACAAAAAGAGATTCTGCTCCATTTAACAAATCTAAGCTAAAAATCTAGGAGTTCATCCATGCTTCTCACTTGAATAGCTTTGTGATTAATGAGTAGCATCTGAAACACAGTATAATGAGATATAAATTATGTTGTTACCAATCTGCGTAGTGATTACGACTGCCAGAACTGGGAAAGATCCATTAGTTAGGTAAAAACACTTCAGCAGACATTCAGCTGAAAATCTAGAGGCATTTCTGAGGAGAGTATTGATTGAGATGCTTTTTTGTGCTCAGCAGGTTTGTGTCTTCAGCGTCGGCGGTCCAGAGGTCTCTTAATATACGAGCGCGTGCCGTTTAATGAAAGCCGTGTGCGAGGCCTCCCATGCTGTGATTGCTCAGCAGGTTTGCTCTTTTCATGACTCAAAGCCTTCCTAAGAGATCATTTCCCTGGATTGTGTTCTTTGGTCCACCTAAGCTTTTACTTCTGTTCTGAGATACAGATAATTACTGGATGGTTAAATCAGATTTCCTACTGTATTTAGAAAAATAGCAAATGCATTTCAAGTGTAGCAATTTAAAGACACTATGAAATCAAAATGGTATTTTGGTGCAAATTGTGTAACTTCTAAAAATATGCTTTTAAAAATAAATGCTACAAATAAAAACAGAAATATTGTTACTATTGCTATTTTAATATATTTTTAAAATGTAATTTATTCCTGTGATGGAAAAGCTGAATTTTTAGCAGTCATTAGTCATTCAGTGTGACATGATCCTTCAGGTCCTTCTAATATGCTGATTTGGTGCTCAAAAAATATTTCTTATTACGATCAATTTTGAAAACAGATGTATGCTTAAAATAACCAGACAGGATTATTTAATGAATATAAAATTAAAAAGAACAGCATTTATTTTATTTTTTTTAATCTTGTAACAATTAGTCTTTCCTGTCATTTTGATCAATTTAATGCATCCTTGCTGACTATCAGTTTCAATATGCTGAAATCAATTTCTTAAAAAAAAATCTCACTGAACTTTTGAATGGTCATTCATATACACACACATGGACACACACTATTATGAATAGTAATACTTCTTAAGTCAATGGCACAACATACAGACATAAAGCAGTTTTAGGGGCCCCAAATCATTTTAGATTGATAACTTTGTTGATTTTTGTATGAAAGGCAACCGTATTTTAACATCAAAACTACTTCAGGTTCAGTGTTGGGGAGTAACTAGTTACATGTAATGGAATTACGTAATTTAATTACAAAATAAAAGTAATTGTAATCAGTTACAGTTACTGAGAAAAAAATGTGTAATTAAATTAGTTACTTATGAAAATGTTAATGATTACAAAGGGGGTTACATCTGATTTTTTTCACACACACTCCCACATACAGATTTTAATTGATAAATTGCATTGACTGCTCTAAAATATGAAACACCAATGTTTCAGAAGTTTATAACATGCTTATCCAATAACTTTTATATTTCCTATATGGGTTTATGTATATGCTTTATTTTTTTAAGATTAACTCTTTCTTTCTAAGGCATTATTTGATTCCAGTTTTCCTGTCATAGCTATGCAAAGATTTGATTTAAAAAACAGTATCATAGCTATTAAATTATTTATTGTTATGATTTTAAATCTGTATTTAACCTCAGCATGATTTTAAAGTAAGTCTGATTTTGTGGTGGCTGTGCTTCAAAGGGGACATCGGATGCCCATTTTCCACAAGGTGGTCTGATTCATTAGGGTCTTCTTGAAATGATCTCAGTGGTCGTGTAAAACAACACCCTTTTTACCTTGTCAAAAACAGCTCTGTTCACAGCGTCTCGTTTCGGTGCACATCTCTTTACATGCTAATGAGCTCTGCTCACCCCGCCCCTCCCCTCGCAAATGCGATTCGCAAATAATCATAAAAAATAAAAAGTGAAACTTGCTTCTTCTGGAGGAGCAGCTGGATCATGAACAATGGGTGCTGATCCATCCTTTTTTAACTTTTTAACAAAACCTGCCTTGAATTGTCCCTCATCCAGAAAGCATGATTTGCGCAGCCAGACATAAACAAATTTAGTGAAAGTGAAGTGACGTGTGGCCAAGTATGGTGACCCATACTCTGAATTTGTGCTCTGCATTTAACCCATCCAAGTGTGCACACACACACAGCAGTGAACACACATACACACCGTAAACACACACCCGAAGCAGTGGGCAGCCATATTGCTGTAGTGCCCGGGGAACAGTTGGGGGTTTGGTGCCTTGCTCAAGGGTCTCACCTCAGTCGTGGTATTGAAGGTGGAAGAGAGTGCTGGTATTCACTCCAACATCAAAATGGCTTGATAATTGAGACTGTTTAGGTATTTGGGGATTAAAAAAAAGGAGTGAATTTTTATCATTGTAGGGTGATTGTGTTCACACACTGCTAAGACACATTTATATGCAAATGAAGATATTTTGCATCCAATGTCTCCTTTAAAATGAAAATATTATAATCTTAATTCAAGTGATGAAGGATTTCGAAGTCTGACAGTAATCAGTGTTCAGTACTACTGTAAGGTTAACCCTGCCTGCTTTACATGTTTGAAAATGATTAACAGTTGAAAACATTAGAAATTTTGAAAAGTAATCAAAAAGTAATCAAATGTTATCAGTTAAATTAGTTTAATAAAGTAATCGCAAAGTTACAGTACTTATTACATTTTAAGTAGGGTAACTTGTAATCTGTAACCTATTACATTTCCAAAGTAACCTTCCCAACACTGTTCAGGTTCAACACTGATGCATGTTTTTGTGTAACTAACTGAATGAGACATCTCGGCTCACAAAACTGTTAAAGGTTAACTATGTTTAAACTCAACTGTCATCCTAATTCCCACACAGAGTATTCCCTGTTCTGCTATGTTGGTTCCATTAACTTTAGTTGAAGATAATCGCTTCTGCTTTCTCTTTACCCAGCTGGCCAGCTCAGATAGAAGAACTCAAGCCTCATTTGAACAGTCAGTATGCACCTACTCCATAGACAGTGTAAACCAGAGGGGAGGCTGAGTTCACCCATCCAGAATAAAGCGTTATTGAGGATGAAATGGGATTTTTAATTGGCTAGGGTTACAGTGTCATGTAAGGGCTCCGACAGGTCCGGTGTTGTCACAATGACACTGTCCTACAATACGAGGCCGTGGCATTCGGCACAAATGCGTGTCTCTTCACGTTACATGGAATGATGGCATTATGGGAGGAAGCATTTTGTGGAGCAGAATTCAGGCCTTTCTGAAATGAAACCCCCTCACGACACTGTATTTGCATTTTAGACAGGTTTAGATTACTAGCAGCAATATCTCATTTGTTTTTATTAAACACTGGTGACGAGATGTTCTGGAGTGCATTATGTTCTGTCAGACTAGAAGTTTTATTTTTTATTTTAAGTTCTGCATTGCATTAACTTTACCTCTGAATTTATGATTAATGCAGGACTCCAGGGCTCACCTATCATGCTCCAAAGCCTGTTGTTCTTGGGAAATCAATATCTGAAAGGTGCAAGGATTTCACCCAGAGCTTCATGCATCGCTGGCTACTCATTCAGCGTGTGTATGTATTTCTAAATGTATTGCTTATCGACCATTGTAAAAGCAGACTCGAATGGAATGCATAGTATTCATAATGCATCACAGAATTTTAACAAGCTGTTATTTTACCAAAAGGATTGAATATGTTGTAAACAGAAGGTAGTTTGAAATTAATGGCCTTGAACTTTTTCTAAAAATCATAAATTTGAGAAGTTAGGCATTTGGTGTGATTCAACGACGTGTTGTATACAAAACAGCTATGTTTAAAGGTTTATGTGAAGGTTATTGCCAGCATAAGCAGTGGGCAGATGGGATCTAACCATTAATGAACCATTATACTGATTAAAGCCCTCGCCAGCAGAAATGATCGCTTTAATCATTGACAGCCTTTACACTAAAAATTAATTAAAGCATAGAGAGGGATTCCTGTCAGTGGGTCCTTAACAAACTAAATGCTCTCCAGATGTAATTCTGATCTATGTGTATTAATTTAGATTCTAACTCATATGAAGTGTATGTGTTCAGTACAGACGGGACTTCAGATATGGAAGTGATCTCATATTTCACTTAATACTGAGATATTTGCCTTATTTGGTTAAATTTGTTGAAAAGAACAGTCTGAAAAAAGTGACTGTCGAGTCACGTAGAGGTGAATTTTGAGTACGATTACATCACATATCTAATAAATTAATATAAATTTACAATATAAACATTACAGTATGTTTTGATATATGACATTAAACAGTATATTAAATCATACCATATATAATACTTTATTGGAGTGGGACATTTTTGCTAAAATAAATGTGATAATTTCATTAGTGTGACCATTGGTGAGAGTTAAGTATATCCACACATATTATAAATTAGCCAAAACTTCTCATTTAGATTATTGTCATTTTACAGTACTGCAAAACCTCTAATCTGTGTGACTCAGCTGTTAATAAATAAAATGTGTTCATTTGGAACAGTCTGCACTGTCATGAAATAACAGTTGAGTCATGCAGATCTGAATGTTTGGTTAATAAATAAACAAACAATATTCATTTTATATATACAGTAATAATACAATATACATTCATCAGTATTTATACATTTTTTAAAAATAGTATACATTATCAGTGGAGAGGGAACTTTACCCACCAGTATTATACACAAAAATTCATTTCCATATCCAGTCATCATATCCAAAACTCATTATGTGCATGACTCAGCTGTTATTTCATTATGTTGCAGGTGAACATCTTCAGATATCTGAACACCATGTAGGGACCCTGTGAATTGGAACGCTGCTCCTATCTCTATCTCTCTCTTTTTCGCAGGTTTGACCAGATTCAATTGGAAGCACATGGTTGCTGAGAAATGAGCTGGGAGAAGCGACCCCTTTAACCTCTAAAGTTTCTGAAAGGAAGAAAAAGCAGGAAAGTGGGATCTGGTTGGCATGAGGAGATAGCGTCTGTGTGGGATTGGTGTGGTGGGTGAAATTGGGGAGGTGTTGGGCAGTCAAGTGGGAAAAGGCCTCAGTTTTTCATTTCATCAAGCAATAAAACCCCCAAGCCCTTGTGGCCTTTATCTGTGCTGTGATCTAAGTACATTATAAGGCTGAAACTCAATGTTGAGAAAGCAGCTGGAGGAAGTGATGATTACTACAGAAAGTCCAGGCAAAGTAATGAGAAAGTAGTGCCGGATAACATCAAAAACCAATTAAGTCCATCCAGGTTCAATTCAACCTTGAAAATTTTCAACCTGGTTTCATCCATCTATTTTGAATCCTGTCTAAATGTACAGATTAATTTGCTTTAAAATACAGGGAGGTTTTCGCTGAGAATGAAGTGTTCCTGCTGATAGTTTATTTGCATGCTGTGCATTGTTTTACTGCCCAATCCACTAAAGGAATTATGCAAATCTAGGCAACAAAGCAAACGTGCTTCCAAAAATGCGTATTTTTTAATTACTGTTGCACAGTTTTGGAGAATGCAGCAGACTATCACAGTCTGGCATACTTTACTGGAACTGTAGCACCTACTGCGACCCATTTTAAAAGGCCAAATATTTATGTTTTCAAGGCACTTCAGGGTGTATGCCTGGTTATTGCACTCTTCTCCATCATTTGATCTTTATTTGATGAATTACTGCTGCCATAAAATGCAAACAAACATCTCTTTTTAATAAAATTCTGTTTACTTCCTGCTGTCTGTGGGCGGTATTGTGCTGCATTTTGTAAATAAGCCACAATCTATAAATAATAAGACTAATTTACATAAAAATAGGCGTATTTGTGCTGTTTAGAATCACAGCGACTTCCATAGATTTTACCACCGATATTGCCTGGTTAGTGAATAAGATGTCGGAATGAAATTAGTAAATTCACCCCACGCTGTTCAGTCTCATCTAATTCTGAATGCTATCTTACAAACCCAGGACTTGCGACGTTACGGCGATAACTAATGTGGATTTTTGTCAGCTAGATGAGCTGTAGGATGACTCAAAGTAAGCATGTGATAAAGAGATGCTCTGACAAAAGCGTGACACATATGAAGCGGATTCATACCAAGTTATGCTCTATTTTCAGTGAATGAAACCTTTAATTGATGCAGCGACTGGGGACTCATGTACTGCAAAGTCAGATGGGTGTGAAAATACAGAGGGATTGAGAAAGAGGGAGAAGTATTGCTGCTGTTTTCCCTAAGAATGAAAAATGAAACCGAGTCCGTCTCAACCATATTATCCCTCTCCCAAAGTGCTTTGTAGACAGCCATTCATCTTTCTGCATCGCGCCCCCTTTATCTGTCACTCCTGTCTCATCTCTACACCTCTCATCCTGCTCCACTATCCTCCTCCACCTGAATATAATTTGCTGAAACTTTACCGAAGCAACTCAGGGCCTGTAACTCATCTTCATTGGCTCAGATCATTTGACACCGACCATCATGTCACACATCTCCATTGTCTAATCATCACCGTTACCTTCAGCTTTGTAATAGCTCTGGCGGACCTGTTACAGATGTAGTGTTTAATGACAAACAGTAATCAGGAGGGATTTGGTGACGCATTTAATCTGTGGTTTTACAGCTTTGTCCATGGATGATTTTATCCCCTGAGGCAGATTCTTACGAGCTCACTTACTCAGCCCGACAGAAAGCGATGTCAGAGCAGCATGATAAAAAAAAGCACTGCATTGGGAAAGAGGGGGAGGGGGGGGGGGGTCACAATTCGGCTTTGTATCTTAACGACAACCACCGGGCAGACTTTTCTTTGATGGCTACTCATTACTTTTTCATGTTTAATTTCAATGAATGAATAAAAATGAACATTAGAATGTAGATAAACGAACTTTTCTGTATAATTAAAATGTTAGTTTTAACAAGTAATGGTATGAAAATCATTAACAGCCTGTCCAACTCTATTGCACCTCTATTGTGAAGTTGTTTTACCTCAGAAAAATGACCAATGAGAAGCATTTCAGTATCATTATGTAATAATTTAAGGACATATGTAACATAAATACTTTTATTTAGCAAGATTAAATTATTCAAAATTGACAGAGAAGCCGTTTAAAAAATAATAATAATGATATATATATATATATATATATATGTATATATATATATATATATATATATATATATATATATATATATATATATATATATATATATATATATATATATATATATATATATATATATATATATATATATATAGCCCGAATTCCGGAAATGTTGGGACGTCTTTTAAATTTGAATAAAATGAAAACTAAAAGACTTTAAAACCACATGAGCCAATATTTTATTCACAATAGAACATAGAGAACATAGCAAATGTTTAAATGGAGAAATTTTACACTTTTATCCACTAAATTTTTTGATTGCTTCTATTGCCCTCATTTGTAAGTCGCTTTGGACAAAAGCGTCTGCTAAATGACTAAATAAATAATTTAATTAGCTTATTTCAAATGTGATGCCTGCTACGGGTCTCAAAAAAGTTGGCACGGGGGCAACAAAGGGCTGAAAATACAAGAAAAGATTAAGCTGGGAGACCATCTAGCAACTAATTAAGTTAGTTGACATCAGGTCTGTAACATGATTAGCTATAAAAGGGATGTCTTAGAGAGGCAGAGTCTCTCATAAGTAAAGATGGGCAGAGTCTCTCCAATCTGTGAAAGAGTGCGTAAAAAGATTGTAGAATACTTTAAAAATAACATTCCTCAACATCAAATTGAAAAGGCTTTGCAAATATCATAATCTACAGCGCATTACATCATCAAAAGATTCAGAGTAACTGGAGAAATCTCTGTGCGTAAGGGACAAGGCCGAAGACCTTTGTTGGATGCCCATGGTCTTCGGGCCCTCAGGCGACACGGCATCACTCATCGGTATGATTCTGTAATTGACATTACTAAATGGGCCCAGGAATACTTCCAGAAACCACTGTCGGTAAACACAATCTGCCGTGCCATCTGCAGATGCCAACTAAAGCTCTATCATGCAAAAAGGAAGCCATATGTGAACATGGTCCAGAAGCGCTGTCGTGTCCTTTGGGCCAAGGCTCATTTAAAATGGACTGTTTCAAAGTGGAAAGGTGTTCTATGGTCATATGTTTTAGAGCAACATATGCTCCCCTCCAGACGACGTCTTTTTCAGCAGGACAATGCAAAACCACATACTGCAGCTATTACAACAGCATGGCTTCATAGTAGAAGAGTCCGGGTGCTGAATTGGCCTGCCTGCAGTCCAGATCTTTCACCTATAGAGAACATTTGGCGCATCATTAAATGAAAAATACGTCAAAAAAGACCATAAACTCTTCGGCAGCTGGAAACCTATATCAGGCAAGAATGGGACCAAATTCCAACACCAAAACTCCAGAAACTCGTAAACTCAATGCCCAGACGTCTTCAAACTGGTTTGAAAAGAAGAGGAGATGCTACACCATGGTAAACATGGCCCCGTTCCAACTATTTTGAGACCTGTAGCAGGTATCAAATTTTAAATGAGCTCATTTTGTGCATAAAATTGTCAAATTTCTCAGTTTAAACCTGTGTTATATCATCTATGTTCTATTATGAATAAAATATTTGAAATTCTTTTAGTTTTCATTTTATTCAAATTTAAAAAATGTCCCAACATTTCCGGAATTGGGGTTGTGTGTATATATATATATATATATATAATAACCAGTTTATATGTATTTACTTGTGTCACCTAATATAATAGTGTATTACCATTACACATAACAGAGGAACAGGGAATCATTGTAGGTGTTATTTATGCATATCTGTATATGGGATTCTCTGTGTCCTTGTCATCAGTGAATTTTTTATGTTTTTGGTGGCCATTTGTGGATGTTTGTGTGTGATGGTGTACATTATTGATAAAAAAAATGGAGGGTATATTGTAAATATTCCTCTTTTATTTTGTTTCTCCATTCCTCACCACTCTTATCTGAATTGGTGGCAGGCAAGAGCTCTGCAAGTGTCTCCTGTTCACATCCATCAAGTGGTATTTGGACAACACCCGTCCAGGAGAGCAAGATTGTGTGTGTGATTATGCAGGACAAACACATCTCACAATATTACATTCAGAGAGATGAATGTCTCTTCTTTGTTGTTTTATCTACCATGGTTATTTATGGTTATTTGGAGTGTGAGACGGTGGTCTCAAAGAGGATATTTGCTGATAAGTGTTCCAGTGAGAACAGCCATTTTATTCAGTATTATGTTAGTCCTGTTGACCCAAAGACTGATCATTTTACTCCTGAAACACCCCCATGAACTTTAAGGCCATGTCTATTACAGTTGTAGAATAGTACATACTAAATAAACTGTATGAGCCATATTTTTAAAACTGAGTGATTTAGCAGTTAAAATCTAAATTGTTTATTTTTTTAATATATATATTTTTTTCATTTTATTGTTATTTTTTCATTTTTTTTATTTATATTTAATCTAATTTTATTATTATTTTTTTTTTTAAATCTGTCCAAATATCTTTCATCAAACTGCATCTGCCAATTTTCAGAACTGATGGCTCAAGTTTTAGCTCATCATATTTAGCTGTTGAAATCTAAAATGTTATTTATTTTATTTTTACATTTTAATTTAATTTTATAAATAATTTTAATTATGTTTAGCAGTTGAAATCTAAAATGTATTTTAGGTTTTTGCTCAAATAATTATTTTGTTAAATTTAATTGAACATCAGTTCATTTTTTGTGAAAGTATATTTGTGAATGAATGCTTTTCTCTGTTGTAAATTCAGTGAAATTGTTTCCCTTACTTGCCTGCTTTGCTGTTGATCTTTGCTGACTATGTGGGGAAGGCTGGCTTGAAAGCCTCCCATCTTCCCCACTGGCAGCTCCTCCATTACTTACAAAGTGCTTCATCTCTCTCCGCTGAGGCTGGTCTACTGTGCTACTTCTGATTAATGACGGTGCCATTCCAGCTCAATTTATTACCATACATTTCACCATGCAATACAATCCAGCACGTTCACCCTGTGCGGAGGTATTAACATTGTGCCATGATACTTGACACTATAATAGTGAAAATTATAAGGACTTATTTGTCTGGCATTTGAGACAAATCCATTAGGCTGACTTGAATAATAGCTGAGCTGAATCTAAGACACAACCTACTGCCCCTCAGGTGCTTATATGAACACATTTAATAGTCAAAAGAGCATTATATAATAATAAAGTCCATTGAGGATCAGAAAATTGCTGACGGAATTGAACAAAAACGATCAAACTGTTATATATCATACATTGCCTGCAAGATACACAGAACCTTGGGTTTAGATTATAAAGATAAGCATAAATGTTCTCATTTATATGAGAGAAGTCAAAAATAGAGAAAGTTTGTCAGCACTTTTGTGCCTCGCGGGGTTTAGCACTAATTGTTTGAACTCTGGGTAGCTTAACAGGCAGATTGTGATGGTGTGAAAGTATGTCCTATTAAGCTCTCCACATTCACTGTGTCTGAACAAACATGCTTGGACTTCTCACCCTCAACCATTTATTCAGTTAAAGTCAGCTTTTTTTCCGATCTTCACAGTTCACTAGACAAGATTCATCTTGCACTTGTGGAATCTGACTAAGTCTCTGCTCCCACAGTCCTGCCTCCGCTTTGCCTTTCCAACATCCAAACACGCAGGACTGCCTCATCACCTGTCGTTCTGCTTTTACTTTCTGGCTGTGCTGGCACTTTTGCACATTCACTGCCAAGAACAGCAGGACTTTTACCCGTTATTTCATTTATTTTTATTTTATTGCGCCCACTCAGATAAAGCATTGCAATGTGAAAGAATCTCCCCACACTGGCAATAAACTTTGCAGTACAGTATTCTCAACTAAATCATAGTTGTCTACTAAAAGTTTTATTCATAGTTGTCTACCAAAAAGTGTTATATTATATTATATTACATTATATTATGATTTATTAATAATTTAGTTTTGTTTCATTATCTTTTTATTTTTCTGAGGAATATAAGCACACATTGAAAAGAATTGGTGTAGAAATTTTTAATCATGATATACACACACACACACACACATAAGTAATTTTGTGATTAATTCAATGTGTTACTAACTCGCAATTTACTTAATTGTTTTTGAAAGTTACTAGCAATTTCTGAGTGAAAATTGTTTATACACCAATTGTTTTCTGTACATTAAGGGCAAAAATATCTGTTATCTGCTGTATTCCATATAATGTGTGTGTGTGTGTGTATACATATATAGATACACACACACAAACATATATGTATGTATATATATATATATATATATATATATATATAGCAGTCAACAGATATTTTCTCTCTTAATTTACTGTCTTTAAATGGAATACATAGTAGTGTGCTTGTATTCTAGTTATTTGTTACTTTACAGAGCTTGTTCAGATACTTGAAGTACTGGCCGTCCTAAATGATGCTCTCAGATGTTGTTTCTCTCTTCACGCTCCTGTTGGCTGCTTTTTGGCCATCCGCTGTTATCGACCCATTAGACAAAGCAAAATGGAATTTCTAGCTATCTGCACCCTTTTAGTCTATTGTTTCCCTTTCAGTCACGCTAAGGTAATTCGTTTTTCAGGGGCCGTGTTTCGCTCCCCTTTCACTCCTGGCTGATTGCCTTGTAGAACAGACCTGTCCATGTAACATTATTCTTGGTCTATGCTCTTTACCTCTAATGTATCTGTCTAGTGAATGCCAGGATAACCAGGGCCTTTGACATATCCACGTCCCTATGAAATGTTTGGATATTTTGTTGGTCAGTGGAAGTTATATAATAAAAAAGTTTTGTTTTTAAATCTGTAAATTAAAACGGTGTGAGCCCATATCTGTGAATATTAGTTTACGACCACCTGATACTGTCTAAAAAGTTGTGAAGCTTGGACAGCAATGCAGCTTTCTGGGGGTAGGAGTACCCAGTATTTTAGTCTTACTGAAAACAAAATCATGTTTAAATGGTAACAGAGTGATATGAATGCTAAGTTCACTGTATTCTCCAAAGATTGCCAGGCAAGTCAGTGGCTTCAAATCTTTGAAAGTTTCATCTGAGGCACTTGGTAGTGAGGTGTTTTTTTTTTGTTTGTTTTTTAGTATAGTGAGTTTTTTTGGTAGTGAGGTATTTGGTAGTGAGTATTTGCATTGAATTCTTATTCCTAATGCCATAACTGAAGTGCATTGCTCTGGAAGAAAGACCAAACAAACCAAAAACACACACTCATACACAACTGCTCCTTTGTCTGTTTTATCAGGAATGAAAGACAAGTACAAACTTGTTTCTTTGCCATCTTTTCCAGAGATGTTGATGATGGCATAGTGAGAATCATAAATCATAAAATCAATATATCAAATCCAATTTTAATAAGAATCACACATGATGGCCATTGTTTTATCAAACTTGCAAAACCTTCTGGCTCTAATCATGTATGCAACTCCCACTTTTCACCATCTAATAAAATTCCAATGGATCAAATCAACCTCCACTTTTAAAAATAAAAGTGTTTTGTTGGAATGATTTCATGCAGAACCCTTAACATCCATGCATGGAAACTTCCCAATGAACAAAAGGTTCCTCAATGGTGGAAATGTTCTTCACACTTTTAAAAACGGTTCACTGAAAGGTTCTTTGGGGAACTCAAAATGGTACTTCTATTCCACCACTACAAAAAATCCCTTTTGGAGCCTTTATTTTTAAGAGTGTATACATTCTTATCATTGAATGTCCTGATGCACTCTCAAATATGTCAAATTGTGGAAATAAATTGGGTTGCAAAGACCAATTCACATTGACTTTATCATGTTTAAGATGAGAGATTAATTGCAAAATATAGAGAAGCAATGAATAAGCACATGCTTTTCAACAGCCGTATTTAGCAACACTGAACACATACAAGTGTCTCACAAACACAATACTAGTGAATATGCTCAAATTTGAGAGTGGGTAGCATAACTAAGGAAGCTTTTCAGGTTTCTGTGAAAATATTCCCTGAGCTGCATATTCAACCTTTGGCATATGGCATAAGAGCTAATTAGAACTATGCTAATATGCTCCCTCAGGCCCAGCGACTGAAGAGGAAACCAACTATGTGCTTTGATATATCTGTCATGCTTCAGCAGGCGCTAACAAGGATGACTCTGAGACACTACAGACCCTGCATAATATAGGTCTGTATTCTTCAAACTTATTTTTTACAGGTGGTCTTATCAGTTTTACTTGGCTTTTAGTGAATTATTTACATTTAACGTTTATACATTATACTTAAAAATAATGGTTCCAAGAATTTTCACAGTCATTCCATTTGAAAATTCTTTGGAACCTTTCAGTAAACAGTTTTTTTTAAATATTTTAGTAGTGAAGAACATTTTAATAATCTGAAGAACCTGCTTTGTTAGAACTTTTGTGGAATGGAAACCTTCATGAAACCATCAATGCCAATAAGAAACCTTGGTAACACTTTATTTTAAGGTGTCCTTGTTACTATTATAATAACAATAAATTATGCATAATTACATGCAAATAACCCTAAGCCAAACACTAATCCTAACCCTATAGCCATATAGTAAGTACATGTAGTTAATTAATATTACTCAGTATGTATAATTACACTAACAAGAACACCTTAAAATAAACTGTAACCGAAACCTTTATTTTTAAGAGCCTGTGCAGATCATATAGGAAATTATTTAGTTTTTAAATATAGCTGTTATAAATGAATTGATTAACAGTCCTTGATGATCCTGGTGTCCTTGAGCAAAGCTTAATTAATAATTTGTCATTTACCTGTCAATTTTGTCCTTACTGTCTTACAGTGTGCTTATTTAAGACTGTCCTCCTAAGGTTAAGTGCCCTGTTTCAAGGATGAAATGGTGATGGATCAACTTTAGTCAGCCTCAGACGGCACATCCGCCTACAGTCTGTATACTGGCTCTCTGATGCATATTGTGTTACAAGAAATGTCAAGAGTTGTCCGAAATCGTTGGTTCCAATCTGATTGGCTGGCACTATGCAACATCTGGGCGTCAAGGCCAAGGGAAAATGTCCACCTGGAATTAAGTGTTTACTAGGTTAGTGGCATCACATGTTACAAGCAAAATGGCCTGCTCTGCCTTTGTTAGTAATGGGCTGATACTTATGTGAATGAGGTTTTCAATGTGGTTATCGTATATTCTTAAATAACTAGAGTAATATTTCATATTTTATTTTATATTCTTGTATTTTAGATAAAGCGTCCCATAAATGACAACTAGCCTAAAATCAAAATCTCTTATTAGGAACATTTTTGTATAGCTAATCAGACCTTTTCCTGTCTAAGTGGAAAAAAATTCCGTTAGTTGTTTAGTCAATGGTGATTACAAGAAAAAACAATATTTTCATAGAGATTGCACTCACAATGATCATTTTCTAGCTTGTAATAATTGTATGTGCGAATTGCCTTAATTATAGTAGGCTGATCATAAAAATGTTCACGACTTTCCATTTAAGTGCTTTTCCATGGCTTTGCAAGACTACAAATCGCTACTTCCAGAATCCTCTGATACTTCCAGACTTCCCATCGCAGCGGGAGTTCTGCTTATTGTAAGCCCATTTCACAAATAACGGAGAGAAATTCAGAGCGAGTCTACTGCGTTAGAAGCGCATCAAGAACAGGCAGGTCCGTAAAAGCGCTGTTCCGCGGTAGGTGGTGCTAAACTCATTCACATTTTGTCGGTACCTCGGTGGGTAGTGGGTACACAGGATGATTTTAATCGCGCTGGACAGCGTCCAGCGTCACTCACAGTCAGCAAGTCAGCGCGCTGCGCACGAGAGCAACAACCTCATTCCTTGATATTAGGCACTAGAGGCGAGCGCAGCGCGCGGGAACAATTGCGCGCGAATGGTTTTCAAACTGAAATGAATCGTTAACGGACGTTTGAAAATGAAGAGGCTTTCTCGAAAGCTGACTTTAGCTCTCGCAGCGCTGTTTTGGATAGCCGCTTTACTCTATTTCATATTGCTGAATAGCCGCAAAATACTACCTGACCAAAGAAACGAGCAACCGCAAGTCAAAGAGGTGAGTGATACATCATATGTTAGAAATAACAAACATGAATTGATTTGGGTGGTTTATTGTTTAAAACCTGTCAGTAACTCTTTATATCTTTGGTTTTCGTGTTCTGACAGAAAATATTTTTGAAAATAAAGGTGTGTCACTTTTACGATACCTGAGCCAACAATAAAGGGCAAAACAGTCCAATATGTATTTTTTTTATCTTGTTGGGTGTGGAAAAGAGGAAGGTTTAGTCAGATGAATTCCTTTTCTGAACTTATTTTGAACCACAGGGAGACATTTAGCTTACTTTTCCCTCAAGAGACGAAACCAAAGGCTTTGCGATAACCTTTTCAAATTTGTTTGTTGGCAAATATAATTCTGTAATAGCCAATTTTGTCTCTTTTACTATTCAAGCATGAATTTATCAGTCAGTATGATGGACGCACGAAAATGGCTTTAATGCAAGTGCGTACAAGAGGGAGCAGATATTCAATCTAGATTATTGAGTCAAAAGTAAATATTTAAATAGGCTGTAAGAAATGGTTGTAATTAACGCTATAAACGAACCAGTAACATTTGAACCTCTGACATTTGCTTTCAACAGCCACTTTTTGACTCCCCACAGGAAAGACAAATCACAAATGAGATTTCTCTCATTACAGCAATGAGTTTTATTAAGGTTTATTTCTTAGGAGAAAGTGTCCTGTTTTCCCTTGACAAGTTATAATCTCTCATGTGGTTCATCTGTTCTGTTGTTTCAGAAAATTGTCTGTTTGCCATGAAGTCTGAGATTTCAGCATGAACTCAAAAATCTAATTATGTGCACTGTTATCCACATTCATTTTATATCTCTATATTATTACTGTAAGCAGCTGTCTCATTTGTGTCTATTTTATTCATCTTTGAGACTTAAGGAGAAACACTTGGGACAAAACTGATTCTTAAAGAACTCCATTAAGTCTATCAATAAGCAAACTCAAGATGTTTGAACTATATACTTTTCTATATATTTCTCTCCCCCTAAGACTAATTCAAGATTGTTTCCTATTAAGATACTGTATATAAGGGCTATATAAAATAGTTAGTTTCATGTGTGAGATTAAATAGTGATTGAAGCAATGAATAGTTCTGTTGTTCTGAAGACATACTGGATTTTACAAGGAGGCTCCAATCAATAAATAATTCCACAATTTCGTTCGATATCTATCATAGAAAGTAATGGGAACAGAAAGTCAAGGATATTCACAAACAGTATAAAGCGAGATGATGCACATATGTGTTGCATTAATGAATAGATTTATCTGCTGCATTGTTGCTGTATAGGATGCGTAAATCTGCAACAAAGTCTTGTACATCTTGTAAGTCAGTTTTTCATTCAAACAGCGGCTGGTATATGACAATAAAGTATCACTGAGGGTAATGGGGTATGAAACATGATGTATGGTGTAATATATCTCAACACTGAGCAACACTCTATAGGAACGGAAATATGAAAACAGTTCGCACATGCTCCTTACATCTGTACAGAGACAATGATGGACTTTTTATGGTATAATGACCGGATTTACCTCAGAAGAAATGCAGAAAGAATTCTTAGCTGGAGGATGCTTCAGTAGTGATAGATTTGATTTTTTTATTTATTCTCAGTTTCTCTGTGCATCCTTATGCGAGTATCTAAAACAAAAAATAAGTTAAACAGTTAATGTGGGCTTGAAAACCGCCAGGAGATAGATTTTGCAGACACTCCCCCTTTAAATACAACTAAGCGCTGGGAGAGAAATGTCTACTTTAGTATTCTGTGTTGAACTTCATGTTTCCATTTGCTGTTTGCTTCAATATCTATTTTCTGTAATAACCCTGACAGGGAAGGCCGAACCTGCAATAGCTGTTATTGGCGAGGAGGAATGTGAAATACAGGGTTGGCGCAGCGGCTGTTGAGGTGAATGCGGTGTGTGTCACGGTGGCCAGTGTGTTCAAACCATTCATCAAATGGTGGTGACATCTCACTCAGATTCGATGGGGAGATACTCCCCCATCAGCAGAGTGATGCATTATCTTAATAATGGTAAGGGAGGACTGAGATATCACCCATGACATCTGCTATTACCATGATTCATGGCAGATATGTCCCACAATACAGATTACACAAGCAGACAGTGTTGTTGTGGGGTATATTCACAGAGGCTTCGTGTCACTGGCGTTGAGGTGTTAGACCGGACAGATGGAGTTTGATGGACTCATCATTTGTCTGCACATGAATTCTGACAGAACATTGGAATGAATCATTTAAATGCAACACCGCAGACCAATTTTACAGTCATGCACGGCTTCTTTACCTGCTGAGAATGTGCTGAGGCCTTTTAAAAAAGGAGCAGGATTTCAAAATAAGTTCAGATGTGTGGTTTTGTGCATTGCAAGAGGGCAGAGGCTTTGGTGGAGTAGAATGCTCTATAAAAAGGACCCACACAACCACACATACAGAGTACAGACGACAGGACAGGGAGGATCCAATTACCACTTCCTCAGTCTGTCCTCCTCCTCTCATTAGAAGGCTGAGCTCTGTGGGAGCCGGGGAACACTGAGCCCCAAACGTGGCACAGCTCAAATGCCCTGATCAGTGACTGTGGAGCATCAAGGAGCTAATGATTTCAGCGGGGAGCGTGGGGGTGGGTGCGCGAACGCTGCCTTTTGAAGGCGAATAAAATTGTTAAGCAGATAGGAAATTTGACACATTGATTCAGAACCTGTCATCTTTTTTTTCATGTGCTAATTAAATTCTGTTTCTATTACTAAGTATGCTTAATCATTAAAAGAGTTCATTTTTGCAGTGAGTCATTGTGCCTTAATCCAAAGTGTCTAGATTAACAACGATGTTACATTTTTACTAGCGCTCTCACCTTTTGTCATTTAAAAATTAGCTCAGCCTGTAGGCTTGACATGTCGCTTTAAAGTTGCTAGGCTGTTTTAGACAAACTCAGAATGGATGAAGTGCCTGTGGTGTTGTGAGTAATAAGAACTAAAGACTGGACCATATTAGGTAGGGCTGTGTATCACCAGCAAAGTCATGATACGATACGCATCACGAGACAGAGGCCACGATACGATACGCATCACGATACATGACTGCACTTAATTTCACCTCAGCAGAATTTAGTAAAACAGCTGTTTATTAAACACTGCATATAGGGCCATTTCTAACTATAGGCAAAGCAGGCAGTTGACCTCTGCATTACGAAGGGCCTCCATAAATGTACCACAGTACAATATAGATAATGGCATATGTTTCATGTTTACATTGGGCACTCCCCACCAGGTACAAAATTCTTATTGTTTGCATCTTGTTTTTATGCCCATAAATAATAATGTACTCATTCTAATAAATTTATATTGTAATGTACTCATTCTAATATATTAAAAAAAAAAAATCTTTACATTGCTGGTAGGTTATCATTGCACAAATGATACAAATGATGTACACTCTCTACATTTAAAAAATAAAAATTAGAAGAGTTCTAAACTAATGCGCTGTCTTCACTGTATCTAACGCACACACACACGCTCAGTCACTCACATAGATCACGTTGCGGCCGCACACAGACATTCAGGAACAAACTTTTTAGTGCTGCCCCGCAATTTTATCAACTAAATAGCTTAATCGCTCAAGAGCTACATTATCTTTCTCAACAAGGAGCTAGTAACATTATTGTTTCTAAAGGAATTAAAACCAAAGCTTCACTGTTAATAGAGAAATGCGGCAAAACAGTGGTAATTCATACATGCATACACAGCCCCTCTCTCTCTCTCTCTCTCTCTCTCTCTCTCTCTCATAAATGAACACTTGATAAATTACACTTTTCTGATAACAGAGTATTGAAGTGGAGATCGCTAACCGGTGTTTTCAGAAAGCAAGTGCATTTATAATTAATATCGACAGGGCCAGCTGTATCGGTATCGTCAAATCTCTGTGACGATACATCGTCGTATCGAACACAGTGCTAATACTAGGTGTTCTGATCTTGTGAGTCCATTAAATAAAACAGCTTCACGATAGAAAGGCAACGTTGGTACTTTATTAGCTGCTACAATACAACCACGCTCACTCCCAGGGCATCTGCCCCATACTGCACATGCGCAGACATATATTGCTCAAACCACACCGGGTTGCCATTACTGTTATCATTACACAGGCATAATATACTACACAACTTTTTTTGCAGTATGAGTCATTGCTGATTGCCGAAAGTCAGTTTGCAGATTTTAGGCAGTCCGGTTTAATACATTTCACAGAAAATTGTGTTGTGTATATTTGTTTAGCTTCAGACTATGAATCCATCCAGTCAGAGGATATCAAGCATATTTAATATTTTAGCCGATTTTAGAACACACTAGTTGCATCTGAAATTGCATAATGTTTGGTGTGAAACTTACTTTGTGACAATTAAAAAAAAAAGTACACTCAAATATGGTGTGAATGTAAGTGTTATGAATGAAATGTGGACATACTACATCCGCTATGTTGTTATTGTCACGTGACCTACCGGTGTCAGTTGTGTTGCTTCACTGCCATTCACAACTCGTCTCCCATGACCTGATGAGATGGTAAAGTGTCCATCAGATGTGTACTTCAAAATCTTGGCAGAAGTAATAGGTCATTGGGTACTTTCCAACGTTTCTCTGGATGGAAGGATGGATTTTTTTTGCATATTGTGAATTTTGACACACTCTTTTCACGTACTGTTTTTTTTTTTTTTTTTTTGCTTATTTTTAAACATAATACAAATAAATATCTCAGTTTTGTGCAATAAAAGTTAGAGATATTTAGCCTATATATTTGTTGAATATCTGCCAGCAAACCAGTTGAAGAGCTGTGCGTTCTTCGATTGAGTCTGAATTGTTTACCTGTTGGGCTATGTACACAGACAGACATCTTTAGCTGTTGCTCAATGAGTTTTTTAGTGCCTCACGGTTGGCATTGCATTTCTAAACCAGCAAGCCAACTATAAAAATAGTTCATCTTTTAAAAACCATGTCTGTTTATCTGTTCATTCTGTTGCATGTCCACTTGTGCCCAAAATCGACTCCATGAGAGACTTGTTTGACTGGGGTCCATAATTATTCAAATGTGATTTTGAAAATATGTAGTTTTGCATATCCCTAATGAGAACATTTACATATTGTTTGTATTTTGAGAATGTGTGTATCTGCATTTCAATATCAGCCTGAATTTTAGACAGACAGAAACCACCAATATTATCTGATACCGATATGACTTGGAGACCGAATTGGCGACTGGAATTGAAAGCCCAGCCATTATCATGCTAAGCAGTCTAAAGAAACAGACATGTGCAATAATTACCCACCTCTATTACTGGCTGTAAAGATGCTGTTGTGGCTGTTGTAAAGCAGCAGGCCATGACATCCCAAGCACACACGCAATACTGTGAAAAGGCGTGTGAGCTCACTGGTGAATTCTTAACTCATTGTGTTTACAATGCCCTGAAGTCCACTCACTCTAAAAGTACAATTTAATAGCTCTATATTAATGCTGTTGTTTTATTGCAAAAAAGAGAGTATAAAGTTTTTAAGGCCAATTCACACTGCACTGACAGATGCAGACAAATGACAACAAGACACGCTCATTTGGTTTTGTCAGATCAGTGTGTTACCTCTGTTGGCTTTAGTTGGCGCTTGTTTCTGCTGATTGAATATGTTGAATCAGTGTTTGTCTGGTTTTGGAATGTCTGAGAAGTGATACTGTAAGCCCCTCCCCTCGAACGCAGACTAGACAATGGCAGTGACAGTCGAGTATCAGTTGCACGGGGAGCGGAACTCGGACATCTTTAGGTTTCAGTGCCATAGAGAAACATTAGAAGATCCGAAGCTTGCATCGATTTTATGGGGTTTATGCTTCAAAAATAGAAAAACGATGTGCCTGGGGTATTTGTAACACCGATTCCAGGTATCCTGAGAGGATAGGCAATATAATTTATTTTATTATATTTCCTAAACCCAAACAAAACAGAGCAAAATGTCCGTAACCATTCAACTCTAATCCCACTGAAGACGAAAACGTTCATTTTCTTGTTGTCATACTCTCATTAAATTACAATTTTCATCTGCTCAAGCAGAACGTTAATGTCATCTTGTGCTTCAGCAAGGTATCTCTGGCTAAAACTAGCTAACGGTAAAGTTAGTGAGTCCATGCTAATGTACAAACCTAAATAGCGAACTGTTCTCGCATCTCGTACAGTGTAGGGCAAATACACATAAACAAAGGTCTACATTTCACTGTCTCTTCATATTAAACTGGTTAAATGTAAATTAATATACTCTTACCCTGCGGTACATGAACAGTGTTGATCCAGGATTTTTTCATCTACAATTGTGTCGACCGTAATATGAGACTTCTCCCACTTGCATTGTGATCTGTAAACCCTCGCTTCCAAATTAATACCCACAATATTTATTTTAAAATCTTTTATATATCCCTCCATGGCATATTTAAGTACCATTTGAGTGGTGGCCCTTCTGTGTCCAAAATATATCAAAAAGATATAGGGACAAGATTTTCACACTGACAGCTGTCATCGTAAGACAGTTAGCAACTCCATTTGTTTGTCTGAGTTCGCAACAGTAACTAAGTGGAGCGGGGCTTACTGATAGGTCAATTGGTTGGCTGTTGCCATTGGTCTGCGTCTGTTGGCGCAGTGTGAATTGGCCTTTAAGAGGTGGTTTGTGCTTTATGAATTTTGGGTATTTTTATTTTTCGGTACCTTTTTAAATTTAAGAATACTTTTTCTGATTATACTTGTTTTATTCTTTACATGTATGCACATGACCTTCATTAAAGCTCATATTTGGAAAAATTCTGTGCTTTTTAAAATGAAACAAAGGTCATCATATTCTCTGTTTCCCCTTAGTCGTAATTAGCAATACCTCTGAAACTGCATCTGTCATAAACATGGCTTATTGATTTATGATGTGTGTTTTCATTGTAACAACCCTCGCTATTGTTATAAGCAGAATCTCTACACAAATTTGAATGCTAGTGGCAGTTATTTCCATGGAGGGCAGTAGCTGCATTTGGAAACGCAGGAGAGAAGGAGGCATCATCATCAGTCAGCATTCATACAGGCATCTGGGGAGAAACTAGCAACCTGCTGGCATGGGTAATCACCAGCCCCAACCATAACCAACAGCCTCCAGCCCCCTTAATGGTCTAACATCAGCAAAAAAGCTCAAGGAAATAATAAGTTGGAAAACATGGAAACTCTCAAGCTGCTGTCGGTGCAGAATGTGGAGGTTTATTAAATTATGATTGATATGGCCTTATGGATTTCAAGACGTAGTGTGTTCAACCCTCAATATTCGTGACTACAGCTTGCTGTGTGCCTCATATTTTGAGGGGATTGGTGTGATGGTGCTGCAGAACGCTGAAATATTAATGACTTTCTTATGATAATTGAGAATATTGCCTACAGCAACTTTGTTTACTTTTTCCCACTGTTTTAAATAGTTTACTGAACGTGTTTTTCCACCAAGTGAACATGCTCATATCAGAGTATTGGGGTTCGCAGTGGATTATTATTATTAGTCACTGACTTCAAGCATTTCTGTGGAACAAGACAACAGGCAGTGAAACATAAATAGGCTAAATAATTACAATTAATCTGCTGTGTTTCCATTATTCTGTAGATCTCAGATGCTGAGTGGGATGACCTGCTGGAAGAGTTTGAAGAAAAAAGCTACCTCAATGCTCACAGATGGAAGCCAGGCCAGGACCCCTACAGTCTGTATGCCTTCAATCAAAGAGAGAGCGAGAGAATCCCCAGCAACAGAGCGCTTAGAGACACCCGACATTACAGGTAAGCCCTGTGTGTGTGTGTGTGTGTGTGTGTGTGTGTGTGTGTGATCTATATATAATATCCACACAGTTCATATTAAATTAATGAAGGTGCATCTGTGAGTTCTTGAAAACTTTTCGAAACTGATGAAAGGTGTACTGAGATAAAAAAAAAAAAGTAAGGATTAAATTTCATGAGCAACAATTTTATGAGTGGTTCATGGCTGGGTAGTGAGTGCTTCTCAGGTTCTCTAAGGTCGATAATGCTATACTAGATCATGAAGCATTTACACTACTATTCAAAGGTATGGGTTCAGTAAGATTTAAAAAATATTTTGAAATAAGAGGCTGCATATATTTGATAAAAAATATAATAAAACAGTAATATTGTAAAATATAATTACAGTTTAAAATAGTATTTTTCCAATAAACCTTTCTTTAATAATAATAAAAAAAACAATCTTACTGACCCCAAACTTTGGAATGGTAGAATAAGTTTTTGGTAGAATTATTCAATCATTTTGAGATTGCTCTGTTGTATTGTATTATCAGCTTTTAGCTGTATTTCAGTGATTGCACAGACAAAACTCTATTTATTTTACTGCACATTTGCCACAACCACATTTTTCTCTCTCTGTCATATGCAATAGCCAGCAAATGAAAACTAACTAAAGAGAGGTGGATTGGTGCTGTTTCAGAAATTCAGTAGATAGGATTAAATTGATTGTTAACATGCTTTCATTTGCATTGGTAATTGAGCTTCTTTATGAATGCTCTCTGTGATATTTGGCAGCTCTCTGTGACAACATGACCTCATGGTATTTGTAGCTCATGAAATTAGACCGCTCCTGGCCACAGTACATTTTTCACTCTCTGCAGCACTGTGGGAGGTCACTCACTCATTAGTGCATGTCACTTTCGTCAGTCAGAGTGCCACATTTCTTTTCGCATCGGTTTCTGGATTATTTTCATGTTTATCATGTTTACTAGGGATGCACCGAATGTTCGGCAACCAAAATTGTTCGGCCAAAAACACCAAAAAAAAACTTTTTCGGTGTTTGGCTGAATAAGCGAAAAGACCGAATAATATGTACCGAAACAATGACGTGATACGATCAAATAGAGGCGCGCACTAATGCAGCAAACGAGTCTGCAGTGTGGAAGCATTTAAAACTGTCAGAGAAAGACGCACAAAATCATTACAAGCACGAAGCACCGACAGCGAGAGACTGTTTAGAGCTGCATCTCATGTCTCCGATGAGAAGAGGAAGAAGTGGATGATGCTGGTTACTGTATGATGACTGAAATCGTGAAATGGCCTTAAACGATTTGTACATAAACTGCAGAATGTTATGTTTTCTAATACACGCACGGATTGCATGTATTCAAACAGCGCTGCAGGGTCCAAAGTCCAAAGTGCGAGAAAAATCTGTGCTGAAACACTGTTACTCGTCTGTTACTCAGTAACATTTTTATACATTTTTTAAAGGCATGTGACAATGCGATATGTGCGACAAACATCTTCCCAAATTTGTAATGAGAATCATTTATAAATCTGTTGTCAACAAAAGGAAGCACTAAGATCTTCCTGCGGGTTTCTGCCAAAATAAAAGCTGAGAAAAAGCAACAACTCCATCAACATTCATAAATGTTAGTATTGTAATTTTACTGTTGTTCTGTAGAATAAAATAAAAAAGTAAGACAATAATAATGAAAATAATAATTACCCTACAACAGCTCTATTAATACATTTATTATATTCACACATAGTGGTCAAATTGGGATCTGTAATATATTCTAATATTTGTACAGGGATTCTCAGGTACTGTATTTGCATGTATTGAATGGGCTTTTCTAAGGTATTCTCTTTCAAAGCTACACTTAACCAACAATTTTAAATCTCTTTGTTTTATTGCAATGGATGGTTGATAGATGAGTAGGCGGTTCTTCGTTGTTGTCCCAGACACTTCAGGATACATAATCAGTTGCCCCTTTCACACAGTAATACCAGTAAATTGCCATAAAATTACCGTAACGACTTTACCAGTAAATTAAAAAATGCGCTGATCTCACAGGCAACAGCGTTCCTTCTTTTTTCCAGTAAAGCACCATTCACACATCAGTTTCAAATTACCGGTAAATTCTGTGACATTAAACGGAAATGACTTCTAAATGTCTGCGCATCCCGGTGTTGTGTTTGTAAACATGGAGGGGTATATGTGGTCAGTGTTTTTGTTGATGTATTCATTTTTGTGTCAAACGTTCACATTCATGCAGCTTCTTTTGGCCAAGAGACATCGCATTACACGACTTAAAACACAGCACGGAGTAAATGCGTCATCTGCGTCAGAATGTTATTATTGGCCCAGAGCTGTTGAAGTTTGAATTTCAATGGCTCTGGATTGGCCCAGAGTACGTCTTATGTCAAGTTACGTCGTTTGGGCTGCCTCGTTGAGCACAGTGGCACTGAGAAAATTATATTTCACACACTTTAAGCTCTTTTTTTTCCCAAATGTAATAGGATTAGTCCAACGAATCGTTCAGTTTGTAATGCGTACCGAGCCAAAAGCCTCACACCGAACGGTTCAATATGAGTATGTGTATCGTTACACCCCTAGTCTCAAGTGTTTTTGACTATCCCTAAATATGTAGAATTGATCAGCGCATGTGATGTGATCAGATGTTAAATCCAAATATAAATGGGGTCCAAGTGTCATGTATACACAACTGATGAATCTTTTATTTGCATTACCTGAATAAACAGAACTTTGATCATAACTTTCTCAGCATCATAGTCTGAGTTCATTTAGTCTGAGTCTGAGTCATTTACTTTTATGTAAAGTTTATAGTATTTATTAGGTTAGGCCCAGATGAAACATGCAGACATTTTTTGCATTTTCTTAAAAATAAATGCAAGTCCTTAGTTTTAATCACTTTTTTTATTAGCTAAAAAAATAATATACAATAAAAATATAAAAGCAGTATACATATTAGTAGACTAGGCTTATTATATATTACAGTTAACTTACATCTTGTAACAGCAGTAACCTTATTGGGGTCTAGTAAACATCATATGGAGACTTTTCTAAGAATTGCAGATGTATTTCACAATGTGGGTCCACAGACCCACTCTTTTGTCAACAGAGAAAATTATTGATGAATGTGCCTTGTCAACTAACACCTAACCATGGGTTATTCTCAGTTGAACAGTCTCCAAAAAATGTGCAGGTATGTGTCAGGTTTATGAGAAATCATCTAGAGAACTTTTGGGACCTCTCTAGTGGTGCAGTATTATTCTCTATAAAATAATTCATGCTGGGGCTTGGAGACAGTAGAGAGAATCTCCGATAAAAGGTGAGGAGGCGGCTCATTATGCAGACCCAGTGCTCTAATGCTATACTCTCTCTCTTTCTTTCCCTGTGTTGTCTATTTTCTATGTAGCCCTCGTTTCTTCCTTCCTCTTACATGACTCAAATGCCTTTGTAATTACAGTAGGAACACCGCACTCATTGTTCATGCCGTTGTTGACCAGTAGCAATATTGAAATTTCCAGGGAAATGCAATCAAAGTGCCAGCGTTACCTCTTAATTAACTTAAGCTGAAATTGAACAAACAAAGGATAATTCTACCGTTCCGACAGGAGCCACTGTTTCATTGTGGCTTTGGACATCAGCATAGATGCAAGGTATTTGTTAGTGTTGACTATATTTGGTCAATAAATATAACCTTGCCAGATTTATGTTCTCGTTTAACAAGCTTCTTGGATCTTGCTGCATTTTCTCATACTGCTTGATCAGATTTGAGTATATTAAGCAACCTAACACGGTTATGCTTCCGCACTGAACATTTGCACTCAGTTTACAAATTCCTTCAGGTGTCTTCAGGCAAGCTTAGTCCTATCAATGTGGGGAAGGCAAAAAATGCTACTTCTCAGACTAACCTGGCAGAGCATTGTATCAAATGCAGAATGAGACTTTGACAGCCATCTGTGGCAAGACCCTGGTCCTTTCACTTAGCCTGGTGCCTGAACCTCATTTTGCTGCAGAGAAAAGAGCCACCACCAGAGGAAATTAGCATGAACCTCAATTCAGAAGGACTTCCATTCCTCAAGGGCTAATAACTGATAAGCTCAGGCGCCAGGAGCTTTGCAAATGTTGTTCATTAAAGCTGCCATTTATTCAATTCAAAAAGAGGCTTCCGAGTCACCGTGATGAAACACCAAGGAGGGGGTGGAATATAACCATAGCAAAGATGGTCTGTAGTTTTCAAGATTACTAAAACACTATAGTTTGACTTGATGAATTTCACTGAAAGTGAAGATTCTGTAAAGTGCACTTAAGTTTTTACAGTCTACTTGGCACCTTCTTCCAGAAAACATGATATTTTCAGGATGTCCAGTTTTAAATTGTTACATTTTATACAACAGTTAGTGCTGGTCTTTGAATCCTCAAATGATTGGTCATACAGTATAGCTGCTATACTATTCCAACAGCACTGGAACTTTGTGGTTTTTCAGTGACTCTTTCTGCTTTTTATGAGCGAGTCATTGAATCATTCATTCTGTTGATTTGTTCAAAACACTGATTTGTTCAGGAACAAAACAAGTGACTGTCTTTATGAGTGAGTCATTGAGTGAGATGAAAATATTTACATTTTGTAAACCTGTCACAATATCATTTATGTTTCATGCTAACAAAGCAAATCCAGTTGCATTCTAACACTATAAGTGCATCCCAGGGCAAAAATGTAATAATAAAAAATGAACGATATGACCCATTTAAACTTTAGATTTGGTCTGAGATCATTTTATTCGTTCTTAGATATCCACATTTGGCAGACATTTATTGTTGTAAATCTACCTTCATTTCTTGATGAATGTAGTTAGGGGACTGGACCCTTTTACAGCCATTTACGAGTGAAATGTTACTGTAATTCAGTGAGTTATGGCTGTTGTATAATGACATTCAAATAGCCTACATGCAATGGTGAAACTATGAATTTGTAAATCAATACAGTGTCAGCAACAACAATCAATAGATCTCTGTAATGATATGAAGCCATTATGCTAGCACCCACAGACTATTTTAACATTGCAAGCAGGGGCATCATGCACTCTTTTTTTTTTTTTTTTGAGGGGGCATGCTTGTCATGTGGGGGTGGCACGGTACACAGATGTCACAGTTCGGTACGTACCTCGGTTCGGGGGTCACAGTTCGATGCGATTTCGGTACAACAGGGAAAAAAAAATCTACTATACTTGGTTTCTTTTCATTTATTTTGAACAGACAGTTGTACAAATTACTATTTTTTCCACCTAGATGTGAAAATACTAAATATTATTACATTGTTATATATATATATAAAATCTGCAGCACATATATATACATACAAGGAATAAATTCTTGAAATATATTTGATTTAGTTTACAGATTAACAAGGGAAATAAACAGTGTGACACGTAACAGCCTATATATGAGTTTCAGTTTATTTTTGTGACACGCTTAATTTGTTCACAGAAAGGAAACTCAAATGGCAGAAAGCGATCCTATTTGTTTTCTTTTTTACGTTACATCGCAAATATGGAAATATTATGGAATATTTGTATTTGTGCCGAATGAGAGAGGAAGAATACACGAGCACAAAGCTCCATTTCGCAAACAGTTGAGTGCACAAGCCTTTAAAATATACTCCTTTGTCAGTCTATGTGAGAGACGCATTCAGAATCAGCACATGGTCATTGTCTAGGGGGCTTTGTTTTCAAGTGCACAACTCGGCATTCGCTGTTCTTCTGCTGGCGGTTATCAAACAGCATTGCATTACTGCGGCCGCCCCCTTCTGGACTGGGGGTGAATTGCCTGTATTCGTTGTAAGGCCTCATGCACCGAACCGAGATGTCCGTACCGTGACGGTTCGGTACGAATACATGTACCGTGCCACCCCTATTGTCATGTGACACACAGCAACCATATGTAAGTATAACTGATATACGCTTATGTTTTATTTATTTTTTTCCTTTTTATTGTAAATATTCCCAAGTGTGTTAACTATATCATGAAATATCTCTATTCTCAAATCTGATCTAATGGGCGATGGGTAAAGTAGCTGTCACAGTCTCCAGTTGAACTGCACTGCATTTCCCAGCATCCCTCTGGCCACTCACATGCACTCCGTCATTATCACTCACACCTGACCTCTATCAGGGAATCCTCCACACCTGTTACTACCAATCATGCTCCCTATATAACAGCACTCAATCCAGACACTCATTGTCTGGTCTCGAGGTTACAAGCTCTTCATCTGTCTTATCACTTACCTGCTGGATCCTTGAAGCCCTGTGGATGTCTTCCTCAAGTTGATGCTACTGAAGGGAAAGATAAGGATGATTAATTCCTCTGTGTATTAAGCTTCATTGAAATCTGAGTTATATCACTTACCTGTTGAGGTTATCTTCAGTTTGTTAAATAAAGAAGCTTTTACCTTACTCACCCTTGTATGCCTCTCCATCCAATGTGTGACAGAAGACCAGACCTTAAAAGAGAAGGTTTCAGTGGCATGGATTTTAATAGTGATCCTCCTGAGGAGTACCTGCTCCATCTTCATCAAGACGGTCATTCGCTGGAGAGTTATGTGGAGGAGTTTGTGGAACATGTCCAAGGCGTGAGTTGGAGCGATTCTGTTCTGAATTACATGTTGCTGGATGGGCTGGATGATGACTTGCTAGTTACCCTTATGCTTCCGGATGCTGGAGAATTATCTCTGGTGGATTTTGTTAATCGAGTCCTCCAAGTAATGGGTTCCAGTTGCTATGTGGGTGAAGTGGACGAAGAATCACATGTTGTCTCTCCAGTTCCGTCCTGTGGCGGGTGGATCGCTCAAGCTCACCTCAAGCCCCCACCTGAATCCTCCACATCCTTAATCTTCCCTCTACAGATTACTTCCGTCCTGATATCCACTCCATCGGGCCCTTCAAAGTCATCACCTATCATGGCCGCTCATCAGTCAAGTTTGCCGGGGGCTCCAAAGCCAAGTCCACCGGCCGCCTACCAATTCAGCTCACCAGCCACACCGAAGTCACCACCTGTTAAGCCCATCAGTCTCGAGGCTGCATGCCTGGCCAGTGGTCCAGACCGCACCGGTCCTCCGGTGTTGCCCCGAGCCCGGAAGTGGGTTTCGAACAGTGTTGACTTGGGGGCTAAGGTTGCAGACCCATACAAAGATTGTCATATGGATCCCCTTGAGCAACTATGTTCCATCTATCAAAATGGCCGTCCCCTAGAGGAGTATATCCATGAGTTCCTCACCTGCGCACGGCAGATTTCCCTTGACCGGTGGACCCTTCTGGACTGTTTTTGGAGTGGTTTGGATGAAGAGATTGCTCAGCAGATGCCAGGGGCCGGGTCCAGCTGGACTCTGCCCGATTACATCAACCTGGCTCGGTTTGTCAGTAGATCCCATCTTCTCACTGTCAGCCCAGCAGCATCATCCCTTCGTCCCATCCATCTCAAGCCAAGTCCACCCGGCGCTGACCAATCGTGCCCGCCAGCCGCCGCTGACTCCATTGCTGCACACGCTCCAGTGCCAGCTCCTCGTAAGCGCATGGCCATGCCTGCTCCTCACATATGTCTTCCAGTGCCTGCTCCACGTAAGCGCAACCCCATTTGTGATCCCAGTCCCGGAGAATCCAGTTCTCAAGCCACGGCCAGGAGTGCCGGTCCCAGAGAATCCAGTTCTCAAGCCACGGCCAGGAGTGCCGATCCCAGAGAATCCAGTTCTCAAGCCACGGCCAGGAGTGCCGATTCCAGAGAATCCAGTTCTCAAGCCACGGCCAGGAGTGCCGTTCCCAGAGAATCCCATTCTCAAACCACGGCCAGGAGTGCCGTTCCCAGAGAATCCAGTTCTCAAGCCACGGCCAGGAGTGCCGATCCCAGAGAATCCAGTTCTCAAGCCCCGGCCAGGAGTACCGATCCCAGAGAATCCAGTTCTCAAGCCACGGCCAGGAGTGCCGGTCCCAGAGAATCCAGTTCTCAAGCCACGGCCAGGAGTGCCGATCCCAGAGAATCCAGTTCTCAAGCCACGGCCAGGAGTGCCGATCCCAAAGAATCCAGTTCTCAAGCCACGGCCAGGAGTGCCGGTCCCAGAGAATCCAGTTCTCTTGTCACGGCCAGGAGTGCCGATCCCAGAGAATCCAGTTCTCCAGCCACGGCCAGGAGTGCCGTTCCCAGAGAATCCCATTCTCAAACCACGGCCAGGAGTGCCGTTCCCAGAGAATCCAGTTCTCAAGCCACGGCCAGGAGTGCCGACCCCAGAGAATCCAGTTCTCAAGCCACGGCCAGGAGTGCCGATCCCAGAGAATCCAGTTCTCAAGCCACGGCCAGGAGTGCCGGTCCCAGAGAATCCAGTTCTCAAGCCACGGCCAGGAGTGCCGATCCCAGAGAATCCAGTTCTCAAGCCACGGCCAGGAGTGCCGATTCCAGAGTATCCAGTTCTCAAGCCACGGCCAGGAGTGCCGGTCCCAGAGAATCCAGTTCTCTTGTCACGGCCAGGAGTGCCGATCCCAGAGAATCCAGTTCTCCAGCCACGGCCAGGAGTGCCGTTCCCAGAGAATCCAGTTCTCAAGCCACGACCAGGAGTGCCGATCCCAGTTCCAGGGAATCCAGTTCCCCGTTGAGCCCAGGAAGGACACCTGATCCCTATTCCAACCCTCCTACATCTTCACTGGTCTCAGCCAGCTCCGCTCCTCAAGAGCGCCCTCAAGCGCCCGCTTCTCAAAAGCGCTCTCAAGCGCCCGCTACATCCGAGCACCCTCAAGCACCCAATCCATCAGAGCACCCTCAAGCACTCACTCTTCTGGAGCCTCATCCTGTTACCAAGACTGGCCCAGAGAGGGTCACAAATTCCAAGATCCCAGCTCCAGAACCAGTTCTAGTGCTCGAGTTCGTGCTAATGCTAACGTCAGTCCTAAAGATCAAAGAAGTCATTCAGGAACCCCTTGAATGTACCGCCTTGACCAGAGAGGTCGTCGGGGAACCTATGGCTTACCCTATTACTGCCGTAGTAATCATTGGTAATCTGTCTGTGGCCTATGTTTCAGCTTCATCTACTCCGCCCTGGTGGGCTTCAGTTCCGCCCTGGTGGGCTTCAGCTTCGTCTGCTCCACCCTGGGGGGCTTCAGTTCTGCCCTGGTGGGCTTCGTCTGCTCCGCCCTGGTGGGCTTCGTCTGTTCCGCCCTGGTGGGCTTCAGTTCCGCCTTGGTGGGCTTCGGCTTCATCTGCTCCACCCTGGCTGGATTCCTACTCTATTTTCCCTCCATGGATAGCCATTGCATGGACCGGGCACTCCATCCCTCCTGGTTCCTCGTATGCTCCGCCTCTGGAGCATCTGGAAGCCGCTCCTTCAAGGGGGGGTACTGTCACAGTCTCCAGTTGAACTGCACTGCATTTCCCAGCATCCCTCTGGCCACTCACATGCACTCCGTCATTATCACTCACACCTGACCTCTATCAGGGAATCCTCCACACCTGTTACTACCAATCATGCTCCCTATATAACAGCACTCAATCCAGACACTCATTGTCTGGTCTCGAGGTTACAAGCTCTTCATCTGTCTTATCACTTACCTGCTGGATCCTTGAAGCCCTGTGGATGTCTTCCTCAAGTTGATGCTACTGAAGGGAAAGATAAGGATGATTAATTCCTCTGTGTATTAAGCTTCATTGAAATCTGAGTTATATCACTTACCTGTTGAGGTTATCTTCAGTTTGTTAAATAAAGAAGCTTTTACCTTACTCACCCTTGTATGCCTCTCCATCCAATGTGTGACAGTAGCCTAATAGTGTAATCTATTAACTACGCATAAAAACTTCTTACTTAAGTACCAGATATGGGTGTCATGCCATAAAATATTTTTAATACGACTGACTTTATATTTAATGTGAATTTAATAAAAACATTGTAATTTACTAATTATAACACTTTCATTGTACAGAAAGAACATTTACAGTATCAAAGAACATTTTAAGTACTCTCAAAAACTCATTATAATCACTGAAGCTGTTTACACTGTGAAATGAATATCCTACTTACATCGTACGCACATCTGCACTTTGTTGTTTCTGAAGAGAGAATAATTTCAGCGAGCGAGTGAACAAAACACCGGCATTTCTGAACGCCTCTGATTGGTTATTGCATTCGTAAGATCAACAGAATCATGTGTGATTGGTTAGAATGTGCAGCGATGTCAAAACACGTCTGTCTCTGGCTCGGCGCCAGCAGATTTGAATTTAGCAGCTGATGCTATGCCGCACTGCATGTTCTAATCAAAAACAAAAATATTATTCTGCTATTTTTTTGTCTATTGGAAACTGCATTCAACATCCACTTGGCTCAAAAACTCACAAAGGACAAAACACTGAAATTCTTTTGTTTTGATCCTAATTAGCAATATGTTTGAAAAAGTTGCTGTTTCATTTCTTCCTTCCAGCAGCATGATTGACAGTATTTCATTGACGCCTTTATGACTTGCGTTTTAGGTTTTATATTAGAGAAGTGTCATTCTTTCTTCTAATTAGAGTCAACCACCCTGTATCCACTCCCACTGCTGAGTGATGGTGGGCATGTGCATGTGGTTTTCCTGAGAGGAAGAGCCTCAGATCATCAGCAGTAGCCAATTAGACAGTGCACTCACACCAGCATCCTTCCAATTCAAGCACAGGCCCTTTAAAACCGATGATCTCATGCTCATTATCAACTCGAGAGACCATGATATCTCCAGTTTTCCCTCTCATTTCCTGTTAGGTCTCCACTGCCATATCAATAAAATGGACAAAACTGCTTCTTTTTGGAGGTCTTTGGATATTTTGGGCCATCTACTGCATGTGAGCATGTTTAATTTTCATCGTATCTCAAGCTTAACGAAAGACATGCTGTCTCCTGGGACTTTCAGGCTTGCCAAGGTTGAAGCAGTGTCACTCGGTTCCCTAGAGCTCTTAGACATCCTATTGTGTGTATAACAAAAGCAGCACCTGAAGGACGTTCGCATCTCCACAGAGAATCTGAGACATGAATGCATATTTTTGAGATAAACTTCCTCGTCGGGTCCTATCATTGTTCTGTGTATAATAAACAATAAAACATATGCAAAGCAATTACTCAGTAGAGCAGCATATTTAATTAGCTTTTACTGCCTTTTCCTATTTGTCATATGCAGTATTTCTATTGCTGAGGCCATATGTTGTGATTTTTGTCCAACAGTAGCAATCTCAAGGAAAGTGAGTTGGATACATCATAATGAGAAACGCTAAGACCACATTCCCAGTTCCCAATTTTCTCAGGGACGCATCCATCATTTTGGCGAAATATCAAGTACACAGCAATATGCTTCCCCTCTCCCAGATGTTGTTTTCTGACAGAAACTCTAATGATGTTCTGTGTTTTGCTGTTTAAAGCATCCCCCTATCTCAAAAGACCTTGGGCTAGAGCTGCATTGAGCGATGGATCCCACTCCCAGGCTGCCTCCAGTAGAGGCTTCAAACAGCATATAAAGCTGTGAACACAGCCCTTAGCTCATAAAGTGTGTTTAAGGCTGATCTAACTGTATTCATGAATAAGCAAAGCAGGAATATATATGTACTTGATTCCAAAGCAAATTTATCATGACCAGTTTAACCCCCAAAAGTTTTGTCATAAAACATAAATACATCTGCACTTTACAGTATGTGTTCCTCCAACCGAGTGCTGATTCTCTGATTAAACCATTTTAAAGTCTCTGGCTTGTCTAAAGATTGCTGAAATCTATATCACGTTATTTCACAGTTTGACTCAATATTTAAATGATCGCATTAGAGTGAAAAAAAAGATGGAAAAGGCCTAAATTACACTCTGCTAATGCAGTAAACAGTCAATTTCAGTCAATTCGCACTTTTTCAATAGCAGGCTTTCCAGACAAATTGGCTCCGTTTCAAAACCAAGTTAACTGCCTACGTAGGCAGCATTACGAAACATCATTCACAAGGTCCTTGATGCAAAGACTTCCAAAAGCCAGGCAGCATAACTTGGATAACTAATTGACCATTTTGACCCAATATTTGTATGTTTTGTATGTTATGCTTATTAGAATTTGATTGTGAGCTTAGTTACATATTA
Organism: Schizothorax lantsangensis; assembly: GCA_027422415.1. NCBI lineage: Eukaryota > Metazoa > Chordata > Actinopteri > Cypriniformes > Cyprinidae > Schizothorax > Schizothorax lantsangensis. The sequence goes on along the minus strand of CM049855.1, from coordinate 8,975,833 downwards.
ACAGTAAACTTTTTTGTAATAAGTTTTGCGTCCAGTATCCTCTGTGTGGTTTGCATGAGAAACACTATTTGTGAGACTGCCTGTGTGGGCAGCAGACAGCAAGGCAGCTCACCAGGTTGGAACAGAGCCATTAATTAAGTAAGCCATATTGAGCACAAAATTAAATATACATTCACTTAGGTGATTATGATGTAAGTATACTGCTTCTAATATAACTAATTTAAGAAGGTTTGAATAGTGGGTTTACATGAGACCAGTGTTCATTTTGGCAGGCATTTTTTTGTTTAGTCTTAGTCTTTATCTTGAGACAAAAATGCTTAATAGTCTTAGTCACATTTTAGTCATTTGAGTCTTTCATAGTTTTAGTCTGGTTTTAGTCGACGAAAAGTCATTGCATTTTTGTCAACTTTTAGTCAAACTGCAGTTACCAACATTTATTTTGGTAGCTATTTTATATGTAGTCTTCAAACAAAAATAGTCATTAATTCTTCTCTCTTTAGACCAAATCAAGTAAGCTTATGAGAAATTTGAATCAAGGATTGAATTTGGAAGAAATTTAAAAAAAAATCATTTTTTGGTAGAGATACAAATTAAACTCCTTTTCAAGATACAGTAGGATTACTTAACAGCTTTTGTTGCTTAACTGCAGGGGCAGTCGTGGCCTAATGGATAGAGAGTTGGACTTGTAACCCGAAGTTCGTGGGTTCGAATCTCAGGTCCGGCAGGGATTGTAGGTGGGGGGAGTGAATAACCAGCACTCTCTCCACCCTCAATACCACCATCTCATGAGGTGAGACCCTTGAGCAAGGCACCGAACCCCCAACTGCTCCCCGGGTGCCGCAGCATTGGCTGCCCACTGCTCCAGGTGTATGTTCACTACTCTGTGTGTGCACTTGGATGGGTTAAATGCAGAGCACAAATTCCAAGTATGGGTCACCATACTTGGCCACACACCACTTCCCTTTCCCCCTTTCCCTTCCCTTAACAATAATGACACAGATATGTATTTAATTAGGAATGTTGTCCCTTTAAGATGGAAGGCATACATGTAATGCTGACACACATTCAGATTTCACCCACATGTTTACGTTCACTTAAGCCATAACTGACTGTATTTACATGAGATAATCTACATGATAGACATTTGGACTGCTATGTGTGTATTTAAGCACTGAGCACTGATCGCACGCTGTATGAGAACTGAAGAAGTGGACCGTACGCGAGAGAGAGCACTTCTATCAGCGCGATTCCGCTTATCGCGACTTCACTAACTTTAAGTTAATCGACAACGAATTGTGACTCCCGGGAAAAACGGGATGTCTGGTCACCCTATCCCTAACCCTTCAGGTGCTGAGGCCATTGTTTCAGATTGCTAGTTCGCGTTTTGGTAGCCTATCTGTCCGCCGCGGCTGCCATACTGAGACTAGATATAACGCCCCTCATCCGATTGTAATCCAATGACAGGGACGCACATTTTGAAAGACAAGACAGTTAGCATAGCCTATAATATTCATTTTGAATGTCCGGTAGTCCTCAAATAACATGCTAGTAATGTCTCGTCTTGTTAACGAAGACGCGCCATAAATTTCGTCATAGTTTTTAATCATCAGATATTAGTTTTTAGCTCATCAACGTCTCGTCTTAGTCACAGAAAAAAGGTTCGTTAACGAATATTTTTCATCGTTGTCTTCGTTGACGAAATTTACACTGCATGAGACCACCATAAAGTGATGTTTTTAGTGATGTTCACAAATGTATGTGCTTGTGTAAAGATAATTCTTTATTATGCTTAATGTTTACAAAAGCCATAAAAATAGAGCACAACAATGACTGTCCACTTTTTTTAAGTACCATTGATTCTGGAAATGTTTTTCACATTCCCATTCCCAAGAAATCTTCTATAAAGACCTCTCAGTCATGAACCAAAACAGTAGCTCCAAGATTAATAAAAAAAAAATTTTATTAAAAAACTGATGGAAACTACTTGTCACGTGAAGCATTTTGAGTGATGTAATTCATTCATTCATTCATTCATTCATTCATTCATTCATTTTAATTAAAACACAAATGTTAAAATATAAAACTACAGTATAAAAACAATGAATTTTAAATATTCATTTACAAATAGGACATATTTAAATGTTTAGATAACATTACATCGCTCTCTCTTACTATGCTTCATGACAATGGGTGGCCAAAACGTAACATTGTATTTCATAAAAAAAAAAATATTATAACTGAAATTACGATTTTAACAACAATTTCTAAAATAGGCCTAATTCTAGAGATCATCTTGCACCCCATCTTGAAGGTCAGATGTATTTTTCTCCATCTGTGTGAAAATGAAAAAGATCGTTGAAGAACAAATGTGTGTATAGATTGGGAGCACCCCATCCTGTCTGAATCTAGGACACAAGCTCCCTACAAAGGCTATCCTCTGTCTGTTTTTACTCTCTGTAGGCTATTCTCATACACCAAGGCCAAATGGCTCAGTGGGTAACCTGTTTTTTCCATCCTCCAGTAGTCAGTATACAGTAGTTTTATATTTTAAGTCGGTAAGGCTATGTATTCTTTATCACATAACACTGAATTGGTCATTTTGATCTTTAGTTTTTCTTGTCCACTGACACTCTTTACAACCAAAATCTTGAGTCTCCGGTATTTCTGAGGTGGAGCACTGCAGGGTAATGGTTGGTGTTTACCGCAAGTCAGAATGTTCATCCTCAAAACAAAGTGCTTTTTACTGGCCCACTCCTTCTGCTGTTGGGGTGAAGCGAAAATGCTATTTATTTTTAATCAGATCCTCCATTATTGATGCTTTCGCTCCTCTGGGTTCTGCCTGCTGTCCTTTCCATTCTAACCACATGTTCCCTCTTCCTCCACACAACGGGGTGCTGTTGGCCTGTTAACACAGGCAACATCTCTCTTAACCATGGCCCATGTTTTATGTTGTTTATTCTTAAGTGCTCACTGGATACTAAAGCACCTTAAAAACACTCGCTTTACACATTTCAGCAGTTGCTGTTGTTCGCCATATGCTAAGGGATGACTTGACCTCCAACACGTTTGATTATTAAGTAGGTGTAAATTCAGCAAAGGTTTTGCCACACATTAAACTTGATGCTTAATTAGTACCACAGAGTCTCATTATTTTGACTCCCTCCTGTCTCTCCCAGGTGTACAACACTGCACTATGACCCCGACCTGCCATCCACTACCATAGTGATCACGTTTCACAATGAGGCACGATCTACCCTGCTGCGCACAGTTCGGAGGTAAGACTTAAATCCATCAGTTCCATTCTCATATGCTGCCGCTATGCATATTTGTAACTTTTCCTTTTGTGTCACAAAGAATACATGTAGCTTTTAGCCCCCATTGAGCTACATAAAACCGGGCACTATTATTTCCTTTTGCCTTATTCACTTTCAGACAAAATGTGCAAAAATTGCACCTTCAGGGATATGACTGTTTGTCACTGAGGTAGTATTCTCAGAGGAATGACTTTGAACGTTATTTATCCATAAAAGGTTTATAGTAATACCTTAAAGATTCATATTATTATTCTAAAGTACTAATATGTGCCCTTTAGGGTATATAAGGTACAAATTAATGACTCAGTAGCAAGCTACCCAGCGGTACAATTATTTGCACTTTTTTTTTTTCTGACAGTGTTGGTGCAGTTTCAATGTTAAAAAAAAACACTTCACTTTCAGTCTTGTCCTTTGACCTACTGTAGGTTGATAGAGCACTGAGTAAGTCTTGCTGTAGCTCTAGGGCAAGACACATGTCAATATAGCTTAGAAAAGGCCACAAGAGACTAAGAGTACATTTTAATCATCAGTTCCTAAGCAGTTCATATTCATATACTGTATATACATAAAAGTGAAGCCAATTTTTTTGAATCACTTGATTTCTTTTATTGCATTTAGACATTATTATCCCCATCTTCTAATTGCCATAATGCAAAATAATAATAATAACAATAATAGTATATCAACATTACAACATTACATTTAATTTATATTTTTAGGTTTTTCTTAAATTTGTGTTGAAAGAAATAAAAAAAAAACTATTATTTCAGTAATGAGAAACTGAGTTTGTTGCGAATTTTCATGAAAATAATGTCACAATGCGAAATCATCTCAGTGTTCATATGGATAGGCTTCATTTTCTTAATGGTTCTAGAAATATTAGGGCTGGGTGTTGCCAAATACCCAATGATAAAATACACATCACAATGCCTATGTCACAATTCTGTCTGAGTTCACTCTTTTTTAGATTACTTGCTGTTACTTTAATTGAGCTGTGAAAAAGGATACAAATTAACATGTGAATAAAAAATATATTGATTCAAGCACCTGAAGTGTCAGTGCAATATTGAAGCATTTTCTGTATTGTAACTATAATATTAAAATTAAAATATAACTTCTTTTTAATTTTGGTATGTTTTTGTTAGATTAAGTCAAAAACTGTTTTTGGAGCGTTAACAGTATCCAGGTGCAGTTTGGCTCCTGAGGCTGCAGTGAAGGGATGTGGTGTGAGGTATTTCGCCCTGGAGTGTGTGGAATCTAAACTACTCTCATCACACATTAGTCACGGCAGCTCCCGTATACACAGCAGAAATGACTTCTGCCCTGCTTTAAACCTGAACCTTTGTTAAAGTTACCAGCCATTTAACAACAGCTCCGATAATAACGTCAAAATATCCTGTTGACTGACTAGATATGCTCAGACACCTTGATGGCAAAGCAGTATTAAACCTTATCTTTCTATGACCTTTTCCCTATGTGGGGATTCTCTATCTCTCATGCACATGAACGCACACAAACATCTCTTCACATGAACGCTCTCATAGACTAAGCATTTACACAGAGTGGGTTTGAAGTGTAGGCCCCAGGCAGGTTTTGATGGGTGTTGCTGCTGACAGAGGTTATTACTACAGGGGAGTCCTAAGAGGTGGAAGAGAACTTTCTGGAGCATTTCCTGGTTTCCTCAGTCTCTCCTTGCGGCTACTTATCAGGCAAAGGAGAGCGAGCGAGAGAGATGTGAGAGGAGGTATGCGGAGAGGCTGTTTGTTTTTCTTAACCCCTCAGCTATAGGGAGGTCAGAACAGACCTTGGCGACATCCATGCAACACAGGCACTATTTCCTCCTGTCTGAAGATGAGCAATTCCTACTGTAGACTAAAAAAAAGCAGTTCAGGAAATGGATGAGAAAGGACGTGAATTGATTTGCCAGAAGGGCCTTGAAGAAACTTTTAACATTCTTGTGTCAGTGTGATGGATGGCAAGCTGCTATGTTGCATTATTTGCATCCGAAGGCAGCAGAGAGTTTATGCTAACTTGTTGTTGAAGAATTATTTATTCAGAATGTTTAATTTATTGATGTCTTTATTATATAGCTGCTGTCACCGTTTTATAAAATCAATTAAGGAGGAGACACTTTATATCTTTCAAGATGGCAATAAATTACTGGGGTCGTATCATATCTTTTTTTCCCTTCCACTTGTCCATTTAAATTGTTAGTTCAGAAGAATCTATTTTTACAACTTTTGGATTAAATGGCCTTTTTGGGACTCAGAAGGAGGTTTTGAGTTTTGAAAGTTACAGTATATTTTTATAGCCAAAAAAAACCTCTTAGCTTAAAAAATCTCATGTAACTGTTGTCTAATACACTGCATTATATAAATTGCTTTTGTTTGGATAAAAGTGTCTGCAAAATGCATACATGTAAATGTAATGTAACATTACATTCATCATCTGTGTTTTACCAAATACAGCACAATTCAGATCCACATTTTCTGTTTTCTGATCCGGTTTTGTGGTTTGTATAGACTTCAAAGCTTCAGATGGGCATCGAAGCCAATGCGCTACCCTGCTTCTACAAAGCCACCTACAAAACCAAGAATCAATAGACTGACATTCACTTTCACAGTCAGTACAGCACTGATAGGAAACAGCAGCAGAAATTGGTGTTAAAAGTGCTTTGATTTATAATTAGTCTTTGAGCAGGTGTAAAACGATAAGAGGGACAGTATTCCAAATGAACTTCAATCAAAATAATTCAGCATGCAAAGTAACTGTCACTTGAAAGCAAAAACATCTCAATGAAAAGCATTTAATTCCAAGTAGTATATGTAAAATGTTTTGATTGTTAAAAATTCCCTGTTTGAGAGAAGCAAGGTAAGCCTGAGGAAGGGCGATTGATTGAAACATTGCAAATACAATTTTGGGATGATGCAGGAGCTTATATTGGACTTGTACTACACTTTCTTGGCACTATATTTTCTATTTCTGCTCGAGGGAAGAAAGTTTTTTTGTGAGGTGATTGAGTGAAATATGAGGATCCTACTGCTCTGTAGAGATGCAAAGTGAATTTGAATTGTGCTTGTGTTTACTTGTGTTTATGTGAGCGTTTGTATCTGTGCGCATGTGCTGTACAGGGGAGAACTGTGATGAATGTGTCTCACTGACTCAGACATGTGGAAACATACCTGTGAGCGTGAGTGCAATGCAATCAGTCACCTAGTGTGAGGACAAAGAAAAGAGGTTTAGAGGAGGTCTGTGCTCTTCAACTCTACAGCAGTGCAGACCCAGTGTCACCCTCCATACCTAGCTAACAACATAACTGCTTATTTATCTCTGGGCGTTTTGTAAGCACATTTTTTGTGGTACTGTTTTACAATATTATGCATTATATTCTTTAATAGTTTGAAGATAGTCAGCTGAAAAGTATAACAAATTAATTATTAATAATGAAATTTTATTCCATTTTGGTAGCTAGTAAGCAGCGTTGGGTAAGTTACTAAAAAAAAGTAATCCACTACAAATTACTAATTACTTCTTTAAAATTGTAATTTGATTACATTACTGATTACTGCATTTAAAAAGTAATCAGATTACTAATTACTTTACTTTCAAGTTACTTTCAAGTTTACTTTACTTTTCAAACCTAAAAAATACACTACAAAGAGAAACTCATAGTTCTTTAATTAATTTCCTGCTGAAAAAAAAACAATAGACACCATCACAAAATTTGTAATGGTTTTACTGGTTATAATGGGACTTGTATTGGTTTTAATGGAAACTGTAATGGACCCTGTGGGTCTCTACTGGTAATTTGTTACCTTCTATTGGTGGCTTGTTAAAATCAATAAATCCTAATGGAATATGTCCCAAAACACACTACAGAAAACCATTTTTTAATGGTTTTAATGGTTAAAAGTTTTTGTAAAATAAAGAAAACAAATAGGGTGCGCTTTCTGCATTCTCAGTCTCCGTGAATATCTTCCTGAAACAAGTCACTAGAATGAACGAAAATGACATGAGAAATGCAGTATATCTAAAGAAAGCTTGAAGTGTCTATTATTAAAGGGGTCATATGACGTTGCTAAAAATAACATTATTTTGTGTATTTGGTGTAATGCAATGTGTTTATGTGGTTTAAGGTTCAAAAAACACATTATTTTCCACTTACTGTACAATATTGTTGCTCCTCTATGCTCCACCTTTCTGAAACGCATACATTTTTACAAAGCTCATCATTCTGAGAAGCAAGGCGTGCTCTCATTGGCCAGCTATCCAGTGCGTTGGGATTGGCCAATACCTCAAGCATGAGACGGAAATATTACGCCCCTTACCGTATTGTGATGCCGTGTCCTGGCACGATGACATAAAAACAATAAAACCCATTATAAACGAGGCATTTGTTGCATCCAGTGGGGACATAATTACTGATTATAATGACTTATACTGTCTTTTTACGCGTTGCGTAGCCTCGCACCGCGTAAACATTACCATGTCTGCATTTGTGATCGGAGAAACGACAAACAACAAGCACTACTCTACACTGCTCAAAACTCACGTTTGAATAGTCAGTGGCAAATTCTTTAAATAAGAAAACGTACTTACAGGCTGTGAGTCAGAAGCGCCAGAATGTCCTTGCAAAGTTGGAATTGCCCCCACTTTATACAACCCCAAATCAGAAAAAGTTGGGACAGTATGGAAAACGCAAATAAAAAAAGAAAGTAGTGATTTCTAAATTTACTTTGACTTGTATTTCATTGCAGACAATATGAACACAAAATATTTCATGTTTTGTCTGGTCAACTTCATGTCATTTGTAAATATACATCCTTTCCTGTCATTCAGACCTGGAACACATTCCCAAAAAAAGTTGGGACAGTAAAGCATTTACCACTTTGTAATGTTGCCATTCCTTTACACAACACTTAAAAGACGTTTAGGGACTGAAGACACCAAGTGATGAAGTGTTTCAGGTGTAATTTTGTCCCATTCTTCCTGCAAACAAGTCTTAAGGTGGGCAACAGTACGGGGTCTTCGTTGTCGCATTTTGCACTTCAAAATGCGCCACACATTCTCTATTGGAGACAGGTCGGGACTGCAGGCAGGCCAGTCAAGTACCCGTACCCTCTTCCTCCGCAGCCAGGACTTTGTAATGTGTGCAGAATGTGGTTTTGCATTGTCTTGTTGAAATATGCATGGACGTCCCTGGAAAAGATGTCTTCTTGAAGGCAGCATATTGTGCTCCAAAATCTCTATGTACTTTTCAGCATTAATGGTGCCATCACAGAAGTGCAAGTTACCTTTGCCAAGGGCACTGACACAACCCCATACCATGACAGACCCTGGCTTTTGGACTTGTTGCTGGTAACAGTCTGGATGATCCTTTTCTTCTTTGGTCCGGAGCACACGGCATACATTCCTCCCAAAAAATACCTGAAATACTGATTCATCTGACCACAGTACACGTTTCCACTGTGTGATGGTCCATCCCAGATGCCTCCGAGCCCAGAGAAGTCGACGGCGCTTCTGGACACTGTTAACATAGGGCTTCCTTTTGGCACAGTACAGTTTTAACTGGCATTTGTGGATGTAACTACGTATTGTGGTACTTGACAAAGGTTTGCCAAAGTAGTCCTGAGCCCATGTGGTGATATCGCTTATAGATGAATGACGATTCTTGATGCAGTGCCGCCTGAGGGATCGGAGATCACGATTGTTCAGCTTAGGCTTGTGCCCTTGTCCTTTACGCACTGAAATTCCTTCAGATTCCTTGAATCTTTTAATTATGTTATGCACTGTTGAAGGTGAAATATCCAAATCTCTCTTCCTATCCTTCTTTGAGGAACATTGTTTTTAAACATTTCAATAATTTTCTCACGTATTTGTTGGCAAACTGGCGATCCTCGGCCCATCTTTGCTCCTAAAGGACTAGACCTTTCTTGGATGCTGCTTTTGTACCAAATCATAATTACAATCACCTGTTGACATTAACTGTTTCAAATCACATCATTATTTAACCAATTTACCTCATTACTAGCCCTAAATTGCTCCTGTCCCAACTTTTTTTGGAATGTGTTGCAGGTCTGAATGACAGGAAAGGATGTATATTTACAAATGACATGAAGTTGACCAGACAAAACATGAAATATTTTGTGTTCATGTTGTCTGCAATGAAATACAAGTCAAAGTAAATTTAGAAATCACTACTTTCTTTTTTTATTTGCGTTTTCCATACTGTCCCAACTTTTTCTGATTTGGGGTTGTAGAAACAGCCTTTGTGCATAGCTGGCAGGCTACTCCCATGTTCAGGAAATAGTTCTCTGTAAAATGCGCTGCACACACTCTAAAATTTAGGTAGAACTGTTCTGGAACAGTGTTGTAAATACAACTTAACCACTAATTTCTAGTTGCGTCCTCTTTTGAAAGCCCAAACAAAGTACTTTCGCTTTCACAACGAAACACAGCGTCTCAGGACATGGCGCCGGCGGCAGCAACAATAATACAGCGAGAATAATAGTTCCATATTTTTTCTTTGCGTATACATTTGGGCTGTGTTTTGCAAATCTTCCCACACCGTGACGTAGACATGTGGGGGCGTGTTTGAATGAGCCGTTTTAGGAGGGCGTGGTCGAGTCTTAACTTTTATAAAGAATATCTCTTCGGTTTTGAGACTTTAGCCTTTGCAACTTCAGGGATCTTATCTATGCACAAACAGCTTGTAACACTCCAAAGAGAAAGGAAAACTTGAAATTGCATCATATGACCCCTTTAAATGAAGTAAGTCATGTCGAAAACAAATATTTTCTGATAAAATAATCCGTATGAAACCAACGCGAGGTCCAGTTTTTCCCGTCTGAGCTCACCTATAATGTGATCATGCCCACGCACATCACGCGCTATAAGATAATCATCCACGCTAAACCAGGCTTGAGACATGCGAACATGTAAACGCTCGGCTATCTAAAAGTTCACCTCAGCTACTTTTTGTTTTTGGAAGAAGACGTGCTGTGAGGAATAATAAGCCTTGAATTGTTATGCCGATGCGGTTTAATCCAGCAGTTGATCTCATTCTGATGAGTCATTTATTTTTTTTACTTTATTAGTGTTACTGTGACATAAACTTCATTCACTTGTTGAACTTTTCCCAAACTATAATGCCAGACCAAAATATGTCAAGTGCAACATTTTGAAATATGATAGGCAACCTTTCATTGTATCTAAATATTGTAGGACTCTCATTTTAGCTCGCATTCTCCGATGATTTATTAAAGGGCATACTGACGTGCAAAATATGATTTTTACTTCGTTTTTTTAACACTGCATTTGTAACTTAAGTAACGTAATTTTATTGACATAAGTAACTAATCAAATTACATAAATTTAAAATGTAACTCAATACTTTACTGCGTTACCAGGAAAAGTAATTAGATTACAGTAACGCGTTACTGAGTAAGGCGTTATACCCAACTCTGCTAGTAAGGCTATCTCTCCAGAAATAGATCTTATGTGATGACGTTAAATTGAATGTGAATAGTGACTCATAAAGAACTCAGCACCAAATTATGGTGCATGTTCTGAAATTAAATTTAAGTACCTGATCAATTATTTTTCCCTGCAAATTATAATTTGAGAATTTCCCGAATGACAACTTTCTATATGTGAATAAACTAGCCATTATGATTACAGTTTCTCTATTTTAAATAAAAATGTGTATGAATATGTATGTAGGCCTGTGGTATTTTAGTATTATTTATATACAAGTACAGTTTTTATTTGGATTTTTTTTTTTTTTTTTTTTTTTTTTTAATTTTATTTTGTTGTACGCGTTGTTTATGTATTTAGCTTTAATTTATACTTATTTCACGATACTTGTTTCACTTTTTTGTAAATTGTAGTACTTAAACTAATTTATTTTTGTTAGTTGCCAAAGTAATATTTCAAATTTTCATTTAAGGTTTTTATGTTTAAGTTTAAAACGTAATGTTTAATTACGGAATTTTATTTCAGATTTATTTCAGTTAGAGAAAACAATTTGATATAGACCTCAAAAAATATCCATTTGATCATTTTATAGCCTATAAAAACATCCATTACAGACTTTATTTTGCTGTACAGCAGTTCTAACAGTTTTATTGTTTCTCTTCAGTGTGTTGAATCGGACTCCTGTGCATCTGATCCATGAAATCATACTGGTAGACGATTTCAGCGAAGATCGTGAGTACTGTGCATTATAGCATATTTAAATTTAAATGTTAGAAAACGTAAAAATTCAGATTCTAATGTCATAAATGCACTCTTAATTAATGCATTTGATAAATATTTTAAATAAATAAATACATTTGAATATTTTTTTTACTTTCAGCAAATGACTGCCGCCTTCTCACCAAGTTGCCCAAAGTAAAGTGTCTTCGCAATAAACGCAGAGAAGGTAGGCCAGTGATGACGTCTCTGTCACACTCTCCCTCTCCCTATGAATTAAATATTTCATTTTGGGCTGGCAACACGCCTGTTTGTAATACCATCCAGACTCTAAAAGCAGCTGTTTGCTTTTTGCCCGTGTGCTGGTGAGTGTTTTAACAGCAGGTGGTGCGTTACTGGGAGGGTGGTGGTGAACAGACTGTGAGGAAGATTACTGCACATTGACTGAAACTCTGGCCAGTGTTTCACACTTCCTTCCATGTACCGGTTGCACAGGTGGAAAACAGAGCAGATACAGTTTTTCCGCCACACACTCATACTGTCATCCGTATCTTTCCATTCGGACGGAGCATGGATTAGTTTGCAAACAGCTCGCATACACATAGATTTACACTCGTGATAAAAAATAAACATTTAAAAATCCATTTGTAAGCAGAGCATTTTGGTGTGCATCTAACTGAAAACATTGGTCTTAAACCGTTATAGCAAATATTGATTTTGCCACTGCTGTACAGCCTGTGGCAGATTTTATGCTGGCTGTTGTTTGGAATGGCTGTCCGAGCCCTTAGAGATTGACTTTGGTTAAAATACCCACTTAATATTTAATGAAATCCCATTAGCATGGTTTAACAACATTATGGATGTTGAAAGGGTAAGTCATCTTTATGGCTGGTTACCTTTTTGGTAAATTAAGCAGGTCAAGCTTTACATAAATTTCCATGTCCAATTTGGATTTAAATTTCTTATTTAGTTTATTAGCACTATGCTTTTAATGTCACTGGGCCGAAATGCATTCAGACGTTAATAACTAGATTTTCATACATTCTGAAGGTAATATGAGGCTTCCTCATTCAAAACCCACAGTCGTGATGCAACAATACAACTCTCCACAGTGTTATGGATGGATGCAGGGTGTTGCTATTTGTATATTTTTATGGTATTTATTTTGTGCATTTTGAGCTTTTTCATTATTTTTATATTTTCAGATTTTATTTTAGTTTAAGCTTTAGTAATTTGTTAGATTTTTTATGTAGCTTTAATTTTATTTGTTAGTTTTATTTTTAATAATTTCCTTTCTTATTTATAAACTTATTTATTTTAGTTAGTTGCCAAGGCAACAATTTTAAGTTCAAGTTTTTTCTTCTAATATTTGTATTTTATTTTATTCCAGCTTTATTTTAATTACCATGAACAATTTTTTATAGTTTTAGATAACAAAACTGGTTCTGAGGGTTTGCTAGGTGGTCAAAAGTCCCCTATGAAAGTCTCTATGATATAGTGTTCCCTAGATAAGGCTTGATTCCTTCCCTCATTTTAAGTCTGTTGGATTTATTTGCTAATTTCATCAAGTCCAATCACTTAGAAAAGTAATAGCACAGCTCTTCTAAATAAGCTGCAAATAAGCTAATCAGTCACGTCCCTAGCTAGTTATGCACAAACGTTTAATATTAGGGCTTAGGGTTTGTTCCCTAAACCAAAGTATGAGCAAGCAGCAATAATAATGATAACATTAATAAGAATAATAATGTAATATTCAGTCATCATTGCCAAGAAGTTCTTATTAGTAATGATCATCCAGTCGCTGCCCCCTCCCTGTTTATTCCAGCGCTCCGAGGTTCTATTACACAATGTCACACATTGTCGCTTAGACAGCATTGATTAATGCATAAAACCCCTGTGCAGCCAACTCTGTACAAGAGAAAATTGTTAAAAGGTTTAAGGCATTTAAACCCTATTGTCGTCCCGGAGCTACAAACAGGGTGTGCAGTTCTGCTATGTTAACTCTATTAGCTGTAGGTGAATGTAATCTCTGCCATTCACTCACTCTCTCGCTCTCTCTTTCATTGTCTGTCTTTCTCACTCTCTCTTTCCTTCTCCATCTGCCCAGCGCATACACAGAGGGGCCACACTGGCCCAATATGCAAGTACACACAAACACAGCCTGCTCTCAACAACTCTGTAGAGGGTGCGCTCACCCATCTGGAAAATACAGCCTTATTGAGGATGAAATGGGATTTTTAATTGGCTGAAGTTGCCGTGCAGCGTGAAACTTTGCACGAGTCTTGCACGTTTACAATTATTATGCATCCTCAGTCAGGCTCTACCGATTTAACAGCCTTGCCTTCATGGAAAAGCTTCTTGCTCTGATTTGATAATAACCATAAGGCTTTAATTGTCCCTTCAACTAATCAGATTTAAATGGCTCTTCTCGTATCTTTTTCTGTGAATGAGATTGTTGAGATGAGAGTATTTGTCAGTTTAACAGGCTTCTCAACAGATGTAATGTGCAGCTCTGATGGACAGTGAATTCTCCAGTGTCCCTGATCTATGTGTGTGCGTGTGTGTGTGTGTGTGTGTGTGTGTGTGTGTGTGTGTCGCAGGACTGATCCGGTCCAGGGTTCGAGGGGCGGATGCTGCAGGAGCCGGGATCCTGACCTTTCTGGACAGTCACTGTGAGGTCAACAAAGATTGGCTGCCTCCACTACTGCAGAGGGTCAAAGAGGTACAATTTTATACTTATTCATATTGTGTCAATAGTCTATTGAGCATTTCAACCTGGATTCTGTGCAACTGTCTCCTTTTTCAGTTCGTTTTCAATAGAAGAGAGTCAGCAGGCAGAACGGAGGCGTCACTGAAAGCAGCACCACTTGCCAAGCACATGCATGAATATCCTGATGCTTTGTTCTGTCTGCTAGCAGATCTGTTATTTGACGTATTTTAGCAGCATATTTCAACAACAAAAAAATCAATTTAAAAACTTTTGAAATAATTTTGTGCATATAAAACTGCTAGAAGCACATATCACAAAAAAAAAAAAATGTTTTTCACCACAAAAAAATGGTGACTTCACAATTCACAATCATTACAGACATTAACTCAAAAGTGTTTTTTTTTTTTTTTTACCCAGAACAAAATTCACAAAATCAAATTTTTTCAAGATGCATTTCATAAGCAAGTTGAAGTAGTTTGAAAAGCCAGTAGTGCTGACACATCTCAAGTTTTATTTTCTTTCAGCAGGACAGTATTGTGAGGCATGAGAGAGTTGAGCGATGAGGTCAGAGCGTCTGGTGTAATGATGTTGGACGAGAGTGTGTGCACATTCACTCGCTCTTAGTAACACAGATAATCCCAGCGCTCGCTGATTTTCCACCTCCTTTGTTGTGAAATCAAGCTGAACAGACAGAGAGTCGAGCATTCACATTCCTTATTAAATCTCTTGTGTTCTTTTGTCTCATTTTGTAATATTTAAATTTTTCAGGACCCGACCTGTGTCGCCAGCCCTGTGATTGACATCATTAATATGGACACGTTTGCCTATGTTGCCGCTTCCTCAGACTTGCGAGGAGGTAAAAACTGCAATTATAATCCTTCATTCGCTGTCCCACCGCCGACATCAAGGGGCGCCGGTCACAGTCCCCAATCAGCAGTGTCACACAGAAACAAATCTAACAATTAGCTGTGATGAAAGCCTCGGCCTATCATCGGCAGTACACATTAATTATCACCACCGCTGCCGTGTATAATTATGACTTATAAAAATTAAAGTTACAAGAAATTAGAGCAAAAAGATCTTCATTGATCTCCCTCTCTCCTTCTCTTTCTCTGTCTCTGCTGCAGGATTTGACTGGAGTTTACATTTTAAATGGGAGCAACTATCAGCTGAAAAGCGAGCCGAGAGAGCTGACCCTACAGAGCCTATTAAGTAGGTGAAGAAAAGCAGAAGGGATTAGGGGTGGGCGATATGACCAAAATCTTATATCACGATATGACTAATTTTATATCACGATAACGATATATATCATGATATAGTAATTTTTTTCTTTTAAAAAGGTTTTTATGATATTAAAATCTTTGATACTATAGAATTTTCATAATCCTTGTCACCAATGTCAATATCAAACTAATACAAGCCTAAAAAGAGAGACACAAAAAAAACCTCAAGCTCACTGAAGATAAATAAACAGTCAGTGATAAAATAAGAAGAAACTAATTGCAAGCAATAGGACAAAAAACTACAATAAATAAGAAAAGCTACATACATTGTGTAAATTAATTAGTCTTCACTGTGTTAATTATATCTATCTATCTATGATAGATATAATTAACACATGTATTATGTATAGATTCTATACATATATATAAATATATCATTAATTTTTTTTTTTTTTTTAAATAATATTTATATATATGTATAGAATATATACATAATACACGTGTTAATTATATCTATCATAGATAGATAGTGCTGTATCTATCTATCTATGATATATATAATTAACGTGTATTATGTATAGATTCTATACATACGTATATATAAATATATCACTATTATTATTTTTTTAATTTCTTCTTATTAAAGTTACAAAAGTGATTTAGTCAAGAGCAGTGAGAGATTTTCTAGCAATGTGCTATGATTAATAGGAATGGCAGACAGAACGAATATTGGACCGCTTCCCCTTTAAGACCGAAGTCCGGATCTTACATATGCGTTTTCTCTTGCAGCTGTTTTCTTTCTTAAGACCTAAATCGCTGTGTTTATGAGGATACTTGCAAAGACGGGGATTCTGACGCATAATTGTGTTTATGTAATCGTTCAAAGCCAATAAAGCGGCAAAAGAAAAAAACGCGGTACTCTCACACAGAAACAGAGATGGTGCACACATAGCTCTGTTGTTTGCGTTTCAACAGCTTAAAATCGGTTGTTTTAAAACTGCAGTGCTTAAAAACGCGTGCCCATGCTACAGATGTAGTCCCTTGTTTAGTTCTGGTCGTTCTCCACCTGCTTCTGTCTCCTCTTCACGCCCCGTGGTGGCGTGTAAAGATCGCAGTCATCCAAATGATGAAAAAGTACCGTAAACAATGTATTTTGCGACACCACGAAATAAACGATAGAACATAATATGAAACGATAGACTTTTTATTTCATCCATCCGATATATATCGTCATATCGCACAGCCCTAGAAGGGATTTTATTAGAATTATTCTGCTAAATGAGAATTTTGAAATTATTTGTTTACAAGTCCAGTTTACTTTCAGAAAAAAAGGGTTTAAAAGGAGGTTTAGAAACAACATGAAATGGCATTCACATTTAACTTCTGTCAAATGAAGTGAAACAGAATTTTTAAGTTTGAAATGATGATTCATTTTATTGGAAGTGTTTGTTAGCATCACTATAACTATTGTTTGTATTTAGACTTGGGAACTTGAACAAATTGCTAACCATAGTATTAAACTAGCGCAGTAGTTCTCAACTACACTGAAAAAGCATTTGGTGTAGGAACCATTTCCACTCAGAAATTCCTAGTAAACCTCACAATTAACTACCAAGAAATGGCAATCAATTAACCATAACATTTTAAAGTAGAAAGACTGAAATAGTATTTTCCTATAAAACATAATCCAATAAGCTATTTTATTTACAGCTTCAAAAAAAAATTTTTTTACAGTGTAGAGGGCCTCAGAAAGCTTCCAAGGGGGCCGCAGGATGACTTTAAATGTATTTAAATTTAATATGATAGAATTAAAGGGGTGTTTGATTGCGATTTCACTTTTTTAACGTTAGTTGGTGTGTAATGTTGCTGTTTGAGCATACAGTAAACAATATCTGCGAAGTTACGAATCTGAAAGTTAAATTTCAAAAACGGCTCATAGGGACTACAACGAGTTACTTTCCAGGTTCGTGACGTAACGAACCCAGATAAACCCCGCCCCCGGGAACATGCAGCAAAGGGGGTGAGGCCATGCTGCGCCATTTTAGAGAAGAGGAAGAGAAAACTAGGGGTGCACGTAAAAATCTATTCATATATGAATTGCGATTCTGTCTTCAAACGATTCTAAAGGATTCATAAGTTTCAAAATCAATGTTCTAAAGCAGCGGTTCTCAATCCAGTACCTCACGTCGCCCTGCTCTGCACACGCTCTGCATCTCTCTCTATCCTCTCTCTCATTCAGATCTTCAGCTAAGCTCCAACAATTAACTGTTCCAATTATACACTTATTTTCACATAGCTATGAGATGTGTTATACATGGATGCGAATGCGGTTGCCGTGCTGTATTAAAGCTTTAATCAGGATAAAACCGTATATTAAAAGCTAACAGAAGCAGTAGCATTTACAAATAACAGCATATCTAAAAGTATGAGACAACAACAAACAAACATACCATTAAGAGCCATGCTTGCACAGGTTCTGCACGATCCTGTTCACTAATATTCTCTGCGTCTCAATCGGGCTCAAATTGATAAGCAATATAGACGACGCCATTGTTTACAATACAACCGGAGCACATGCCACTGAGCTGAGGGGTGGGACGTTCAGACGCGCACTAGAGGTGGTTTAGCCAATCACAACACACTGGACCAACTAACCAATCTGAGCCCATTGCGTATTTCTGAGGGAGGGCCTTCATAAAACCAGGAAGTAATCAGAGCGTTCATCAGAGAAGGGACAGAGCGATGTAGAAAAAAGGTTAATTATGTGAAAAATAATGCGTTTTTAAAAAAACAAAGCATGAACACGTTAGACTGCACCCCATAAACACAATCAAGCCTAGAAAAAAAACAGTCAACCACCCCTTTAATATATTAAAATTCTATATTATTATTAATATATTAAAACTCGATTCTAAATTAAAATGCTACAAAGATACACAAAATCATTGCAGTACCCATATCTAGGTTTCAGAATGTCATAGAAACTTGGAGGTGGTCTCTCCGAAAGGGACCCCTTTTTCACACAGAGGCATCACAAGAACCTCTTTTACACATTGTGGGGGTGAGTTTTACAAGGGCAAGAATCACTCATGTTTTCTACAGGAAATATAAAAATCTACTTGGTTAATATTGTTTTCCTCCCCCGTGCAGCCTTGGTAACACAAAAAAGAATAGCTTTAGATGTGAAAGTTTTAGATGTGGAGAAATTTACTACATTTTGATCAAAAAAAAATTCTTAAGAATAGCATGCACTGATCAATCATTTCCAGTTAGAACAGGGGCATTTATTAGAAACGTAAATAGTGTTTTAATTTCATGTTGTCTTTGAAGGGAGAAAGGGTATTTGAAGTATTGATTTCTACTGGGAAGTTCAGCCTGGTTGATCATTAAGAATTGAATTATTATATCATAATTAAAATATTGAGTTGCTATAAATTTCTTTAATTAATCAGTTTTGATTATTTTATTATAAACAAAGCAACATCAACGTTTAAATCCTGGTTGTTTTTCCTCCTCCTCCTCCGTCTTTCTCTCTCTCGTGTTGTTATGGTGTAATTCACACTGTTCCTAGCGCACTCAGAGGCTGTTGTAATGAAGGCTGTTAATAGCTCAGATAAGCAGGCAGTCAGGCTGAGAGGGGCTCAGATCCCGTCTGCTCCTGTGCGTGCTGTGCACTGGTGCAGCACTGCAGCCGGCCTGGGTCTCTCGCAGCCCATCCGCCAACAGATGCAGAATAGATCAGTGATAACTGAGTCACTGAAAGCTGTGTGTATGTGTGGACGCAGATGGGAAGCAGTGGTGTGTATTTCAGGATGATATGTGAGACGGACAGCACAACCATGACCCCTGACTGACTGTTTCCCTGACTGGCAAGATTTTGTGTATATTTGTGATGTAATATTGAAACTGTAACTTTTGTGAATAGTGAAATATGCAGAAGAGTCTAGGATTGGATCATTATTACACATGATTAATATGTTTCTGGCATGTTATATGAATTGCAACAATTTTTAACCCTAACTAATGCAGTGTAGTTTTACATTTCTTAAACAACCATGCTGGAAGACATACCCATTCCAGGATGACAATGCCAAGATCATGCTAAGGAATTTATATTTTTCTAGTGTGTTACACACACGTTGTTGTAAGTTTGGGGGTGGTAAAATTTTAAAATGTTTCTTAAAGAAGTCTCTTATGCTTACCAAGGCTCCATTTATTTTATCAAAGCAGTAAAAACCATTATATTGTTAAATAATATTGCAATTTAAAATAATGTTTTATAATTTTAAATATTTTCAAATATGACTTATTCCTGTGATGGCAAAGCTGAATTTTTAGCATCATTACTCCAGACTTCAGTGTCACATGGTCTTTCAGAAATCATTCTAATATGTTGATTTGCTGCTCAGGAAACATTTTTATTATCAGTTGAAACATTATCCTGCTTAATATTTTAGTGAAAAACTGTAATATTTTAAAAATTATTATTAATTAATTTTTATAATAGTTTTTATTAAAGTAGAAATCAGCATTTATTAAAGTAGAAATCTTTTGTAAAATTATAACTGTCTTTACTCTTACTTTTTATCAATTTAATGCCTCCATGCTGTACAAAAGTAGTAATTTATTTTAAAAAAAACTTACTGACTCCAAACTTTTGAATAGAGTAAATTATTCCAAATACAGCAGGGGTGTGCAATTAAAATCCAGAGTGGGTTTGGTGATACTAAATGTAGTTCCTATATGAGCATACCATAAGACAGTTATTATAAGTGGTGTTTGAAAAAGCAAATATTGATTTTGCTCATACCTG
The DNA here is from genome assembly GCA_027422415.1 of Schizothorax lantsangensis. NCBI lineage: Eukaryota > Metazoa > Chordata > Actinopteri > Cypriniformes > Cyprinidae > Schizothorax > Schizothorax lantsangensis. Next base: position 8,955,580 of record CM049855.1, on the reverse strand, counting down.
GTATCTGTTCAAACTCGTAACCATTCCCACATGTTTGTGCTATGGACAACTCAAAGCATGCCACTTGTGCACTATTATATAGGAGATGTGAACTATTTGTTAAGTGATCTGATGATAATTACTACATACTATCAAATCTGGCAATAACATATACATTTAATTTATTTGCATACCTTTGTCCTAGAAATTAATTTTATTGCATTATTTAAAATTCATTCACACTCTCATTTGTAAAACCTTTGACAGGCTTGAAGTTTTTGGGCCTTGCTTCTGCTTTCTAAATGTGATGAGAACAGATGTGTGAAAAGTAAATGAATCTGAAATGAAAGTACATGAGTGGCCCTGAGAAGCAGCAGATGAAACAATGTGTCCTACCGCTTCACAATGAGAGATTACGGCTGATGAAATTCAAATGCTTCCGATAATACCGGAGCCGTTTCCTCCAGTGTCCTTAGCGTTTGAAGCAGCTCTCTGGGTACAGTGATTTTGAAGGGCAAGCTGAGCTTCATCAGGAGAATGAGAACTGGGCTGTACTGTTTCCACACACTCTCACTTCAGTGACCTTTTATTCTCTTTCCTCATTCCAAGACTCTTCACCGAATCACATTCAAAAGGAAATGTTTTCATACACCTATCCTGAGTGACAGCAGTATTTTAAGCAGTCACCTGGATTGAAGTGTTTAGTGTCAAGACTTAATGTTCACTCTTTTTTCACTCTTTCAACCCTCAGAACTCCCATCATCGCAGGAGGACTTTTTGTGATTGACAGATCCTGGTTCAATCGCTTGGGAAAATATGACACAGCCATGGACATCTGGGGAGGGGAGAACTTTGGTGAGTTATTACTATGCACGAGAGCACCTGTCTGATGGCACATAAGCCTCAATCACTTTCCTTCCCCGATCGAGCTCTGACAGAGGAAACGTAGGGTTGTTGTCTCATCACAGAGAGGAAATGACATGCAATGACATTTGAACTTAGAAATAGCTCTGGAATCAATTTTCTCAAACCATATTTGGTGCATTTATTTAACTGCTATGTTTTTTTTTCCTGGCTCTGTAAAATTCTTAAGAGCAATGCACTGTGGGGAATTGGATGGTTCTCTCTGCACTGGGTTAAACCATCATTAACCATGCATATGTGACAGAATTAGACTGGAGCTTTTGCAGGGCTGGTTTATTCAGACTTAAGTAGGCTACTGTGCTCATAATTGCAAATGAGCATTGGGCAGTGGCATATTTAGACAGGAGATTTCAACCGTATGATCTAATTCTTGGCGTGAGAGTGGAGTTGTATCCTGGAGGGCTCCTTTAAATCACATATACACATTTCAGCAAGTTATATTACTCTACATGACATAATATTCACATGCATTTTTATACATTTCTGCAATATTGGCTACTGTTTGGGGTCAGTAAGATTTAAAAAAACGAAATGAATACTTTCATTTAGCAATGATGCATTAAATTGATCAAAGATGATGGGAAATACATTTAAAATGGTTCAAGAGATTTTCATTTTCAATAAATGTAGTTCTTTTAAAATGTATCACAGTTATATCCACAAAAATAATTTTCAACATTGATTACACTTTATAAGAAACGTTTCTTGAGCATCAAATCAGCATATTAGAATGATTTCTGAAGATCATGTGACACTTAAAACTGGAGTAATGATGCTGAAAAATATATAATTATAATAATAATAATATTTTTGATCAAATAAATTGCAGCCTTGGTAGGTAAATAAATGAATAAATCTTACTGACTTAAAACTTTTGCTAATGTATGCCATAATGCTATTAAAATACTGTATAGCACACTGATTGGAGTTTATTGTGTTGTGTTTGTAGAGATTTCTTTTAGAGTATGGATGTGTGGAGGAAGCCTGCAAATCATCCCCTGTAGCAGGGTCGGCCACGTATTCCGCAAGAAACATCCTTACATCTTCCCGGAGGGCAATGCCAACACCTACATAAAGTAAGAGTCCTGAGAAGTGCACATACTTAAAATAATAATTCATATCCAGCATAACCAGCTGAGTTTTTGATAATATATTGCTGCTGATAAAGGATGTAACACTTTTTATCAACATCAAAAGACCTTGTTTTGTCCTTGGGGGTTGTTAACCTGTAAATTTGAATATGTTAATCTCTTTTTTTTATCTCTGTTGGATGTTTTTCTATGTTATTTGTTAGAATTTTCTTGCCAAAGATAGAGATAATACTCCAACTTCTGCCTGGAAGAAAATCTGCTGTGTAAAATTTGTTTGCTTTTATCACGTTTCGCCTCCGGGGAAAAACCTCAGCATGAAACCGTATGAAATATTAAGGGCATAGCACAACATTCTTTCTGAATCTGAATTGCTATGCAGTGTGCTCAGTCAACAAAATCTGTTTCCTCATATAGTTCAGAGGCGCTAATGAATAATTGCTGAAGGCAGTAGCTGGCTTTACTAGATACTCTTAAAAACCGTGTCCTTTTACATCTGTTAGCAGAGTTATGTTAGATATATACAGTATAGAAATCAGAAATGGTTTGTGTATTTGTAGTTTTTAGTGTATAACCTGCAATAAAATGTCTTGACGAACCGAGTTTGATGTGCCGGGTTTTCTGCTCAGATTTTCTTCAGAATTACAGTTGCAAGTGTGTTTAATTTAATTATGAATTAAATTATCATCCTAATGATCTTCTTGAGGCTGAAGTGTGTCTCTTCGAGTGAAGTGTTTAGTATAGCGCACTTCAGTGTTCACATTCAATTCTCTTTCTGTTTCAGGAACACCAGAAGGACTGCTGAGGTTTGGATGGATGAGTTCAAACTGTTCTACTACTCAGCTCGACCGGCTGCTAGGGGAAAATCCTACGGAGAGTGAGTGACTGATAGCATGTGTGTGTTTGTGTGTATCTATAATGGGGAGGCATTAGGGAAAAGATTAATCTCTTATTCCGCTCATTCTCTTCCTCTCTTATCAGCATTCACGGCAGGCAGGAGCTCCGCAAGAGTCTCAAGTGCAAATCCTTCAAGTGGTATCTGGACAATGTCTATCCAGAGCTCAAGTGAGTTGAGGAGTCAGTGTGGTGTGTGTATTTGAGTGTCTGCGGGTGGTGACTGATAATTGTAAAGTGCCGTGTTATTATTTAGCATGGCAGTATAAGGCCCCTCTATGTCTAAAGCTGTTTTGTTGTACACTAGTTGCTCTCATCTGTCTCAAGGGAAAGATTTTCCACCCACTATGGCAGATTTCACATACTTTCAGTATCTTTGTCCTTAAAAGACAACTGTTTTTTATGCCATTGTCGTTAATTTGGCATTTAAATTAGTTGATGTTGATGCACATTTGCAGACGTTTAAGAGACAACGTGAAACTGTCAGACTAAACTTTAATTATAAAAAAAAAAACATTTAGATTTTGCTCTTAATGTAGGAGATAAAACAGTTTTCAATTATGTTTCATTTGAGTCTTAATTTGAACAATAAAAAATGTTATGCTTTCTTTTTATGCTTCATTTAATAAAAATAGACACCAATGAGAGTTGAAATTGAGTATAGAGAAATAAAATGAAAATGGATCACATATACCATATATATTGGTTTTGGAAGTATTTGATGAGAAATATTGTCCCAAACTGTGCTCAGATTTGCCAAAGTCTGCAATTAAAAGTCAGTAGACTTAAGCAATTTTTTTTTTTATCATTTGCTACTCTTTGCTTCCTAGTAGAAGCAATTGAGATATTTAAGGACCTAATTTGTATTTTTCCCCTCTCTCTTTTTTGTGGGGTATTTATTATCATAACACTGTGGTGTTTCATTCACCAAATCTAGAGTTCCTGATGATTCCGATGCTAAGTCTGGTGTGATCCGGCAGAGACAGAACTGTCTAGAATCTCGTATAGTCGAGGGTCAGGATCTCCCAGTGCTCACACTCGCACCCTGCAGCATCACCAAAGACGTACCAGCAGCCAACCAGGTACAAAATATCTGGCATAATATCAGAAAAACTATGCTTGAAGTATTAATTGATCAGCTCATTTAATGTTGGTACTGCCATTGCTGGAATAAATAGCGTTGTCTGCATTATCCATGTCTATTTGGCATTCACAAAACTTACACCATTGATGTCGAATTATAACCATTTACAGCATATCTTGCCTTTAAGCACTGCACTCACATATTCTACTGAACAGTTTGGTGAAAATCAGAGGAGGAGCAAAGGTAGTGTGTATTTTTACTCTCACGCCAGGAATCAGTGACATCTCACATGGTTAGGCTGTGACTCTGAGATGCTAGATTACATTAAATGCTATGCATCCAGGGGCATGTTGAAAGGGCAGCTTTTACAGCGGGGTAATGGGATTTAATTCAGGTCACATTTTTGCACTGCTGTGTAATTATATTAAACAAAGAGGTGCCCTCTGGTCTCTGAGCAGCTAATCTGCCCTACTGTCACCCTTCATGGCTCCCTCACCTGCGCATGAGCCTGGAAGAAAAACACAATTGTGCGTCATTCAGAATTGAACTGTGAAGTCCATTCACTTGCTGGATTTTAATTGAGCTAGCAAACAGGATACAGAATTGAATTTTTTATTTTTGTGGTACTATATACTATTACTAATACTATTTAAAGAAATAGTATTAAAGTGCAGGGAAATTCAAATAAATTTACATAACTTCAGTTTTGCCACTAGGAATTATCAGTTGTATGATGTTTAAATATATCTATCTATCTATATATATAGTATTATATAGTAATACTATATTATATATACTATTATATATATTTATTATTATTATTATTATTATTTCCATTTCATAGACCATGATGAAAATTCCATCCAGCTCAAAAAAGGGAACCAATTCTTAAACTGAAAATATGGTTCAGCCAAAGCCACCAACTACTAGTCATAAAGCCTTAGACCCTCATTCTACTAAGAAACTGTTTATTTAACTGAGTCTCTCTCTTGTTCCTCTGTGCACCATAAAAAGTTGCCTTTTTCAGATGTTTATTCTCTAAATTGTGAAGCCCAGAGATGATTGTAGACAGTAGATTTGGGGCTTGAACACCACAAAAGTGATTTCAGAGCACTTAAGTTTGTTCATAACACCACAAGAGCATGCTTCCCTGCTGCCTGCTGCGCATGACCTTGTTAAGCGTCTGTAAGACTCACCAGATGGGAAGCGGTTCATCAGCATGGCTCACAAAAGCACATTTTCACACTGCCCTCGTGCGTCATTCCCTCCCTACGTGTCTCAGAACAGCAAATGTGACTACCTTCTCAAAGGAAAGCAAAAAGTGTCTATTTTCTTCCAACATCTCTCTCTCTCGCTCTCTCGCTCTCTCTGTTTACCATTTAAGTAGAGATGACATATTAGAACAGACATCTTTAAATTAACAAGTGTGTAAATGCTCTAGCTTGTTTCCTAATCTAGTTTTCTAATAAATATGCCATTGTATACTATGAATATTGTTGGCTCTGTGATGAATTGCTTATGTTCCTCTATTAAAAAATCGCTTTGAATAAGTGTCTGGTAAATGCATAAATGTAATGTAAATGCTAAATCTACGAAAGATTGATTTTTGAAGCTAATTGCAAATTAATGAACAAATATGGCTCACTAGAAGACTTCATTGAAGACATTTATTTAGTTTGCCATTTTAAAGGTTAATTTGGTATTAGTCCAATCTGTCACATAACATTGAAAGGAATCGTTCACCCCAAAATGGAAATTTGCTGAAAATTTAGTCACCCTCAGGCCATCCAAGATGTAAATGAGTTTGTTTCTTCATCAGAACAGATTTGGAGAAATTTACCATTTTATCACTTGCTCACTAATGGATCCTCTGCAGGGAATGGGTGCCGTCAGAATGAGAGTTCAAACAACTGATAAAAGCATCACTATAATCCACAAGTAATCCAAATGACTCCAGTCCATCAATTAACATCTTGTGAAGCGTAAAGCTGCATATATGTAAAAAACGAATCCATCATTAAGCCATTTTAACTCATCCACTTCTTGTATTGCCTGAGAGTAAGCAAATTTTCATTTTTGGGTCAACTATTACATTAAAATATCTGTAAGATCTTTGTATTTACAGCAAATACATGCAGTCTGTTGAAATCTGTGTAATTCTCTTGAAAGGGAATTGTTTTTGCTTTTTCATTTTGTTATACATTGGTTAAGCATCAGAAAAGCCTGTTTTTTTCCCTCACAGGAGTGGATCTACACCCATGGACAGCAAATCCGCCAGCAGCAGCACTGTCTGTCCGTCTCCACCACTTTCCCTGCCTCCCAGATCCTGCTCGTGCCGTGCAACATCAGCGACGGCAAGCAGGTACCTCCACTGACGAGAACGCAGGAGACGTCTGTGACAGACCATAAATCAGGCCGCACTTAGAAAGCTCCCGGAGGAACCCACTGACATCAGATCTATGAGTATCAGTCCCAGCGTTAGACAGACCCTCAGGAGAGGCTTTACTCTCAGGCCGATGTCAGCGTTTCCATACGTCACATTTGTCATGTCAGTGTCAGAGACGTGCGGCATACTGTAGCATCAGAAAACATTCGCTTTATGTGAAGTATGAATGTGTACTATACATTACATGCAAGATATTTTATGCTGTCCACAACTAATGTGCACTTACACGTGTGTTCATATGCCCTGTGTTACTGCAGCGTTGGCAGAAATCTGGCACTCACCTGGAGCACCTGGCATCTCGTTTCTGCGTGGACAGCGAGATGGCTCTGGACGGCATCGAGAGCAGTAAAATGCTGGTGATCAGCCCATGTGAACTGTCAGCACACACTCAGAGATGGGAGATGCCTTTTTCGTGATCCTTCCTCCTTGGCCTCTCCTCACCTTTCAGAGCTCAGCTGGAGTCAAAGATGGATAGAGAGGCAGAGAGAGTGAGTGTGTACCTCCAGGAGGGGCTACATCTGTGTCCTGCTGTTCTGCTATGTCCACTCCCTTTTTCTCTTCGGCACACCCCAGGTATGCTGGGATTGCAGGACATTCTGATTCAATGACATGACCTCATTACTGCTGCTATAGTAATGCTACATTCTACATTATGTGTTTAAAAACTGATAAAAACAAGTGCTGTCAAGTGCTCAAGGTAACTCTTAAGCAAAACAAACTCAAGTTAGCTTTAGAGATAATCATGCAAATACTTAAAGGTGAAGTGTGTAATTTTCTAATGGTAATATTGTTTCCTATCAGAATTGCATGATATAAACTCGCAGTTGCGAGTTATAAAGTCAGAATTGTGAGATATAGTCTCGCAATTCTGAGGAAATATCAGTCCACTCAGAACTTGACTTTATAACTCGCAATTGAGGGGAGGGGAAAAAATAAGAATTGCGTGATATAAACTCACAATTGCAAGTAAAAAGTCAGAACTTGCAAGATACAAAAACGCAATTCTGAGGAAAAAGTAAGAATTGTGAGTTTATATCACAATTCTGAGAAAAAAAAGTCTCAATTGCGAGCTTGTATCACACAATTCTGAGAAAAAAAGAATTGCGAGATGTGAACTTGCAATTGCGAGAAAAACAGTCAGAATTGTGAGATAAAAAGCCGCAATTACCTTTTTTTTTTTTTTTATTCAGTGGTGGAAAGGGCTTCCATACAGTCGAGCTTTATCTTTGAGCTGTAACTTTTTCTCTTATCGGTTGGCTGAGACTCCTCTTCCAAAACATCAGTTGAGCTTGGCTTTTTTTAACTTTCAAAGTGGTGTTTTTTTGCTGTTTGTCCTTCTGACAGTCTTGCAGTGTAGACAACTTCATTGATTATAATGGGGGTGGCCTAGTTTTGTTGCTTTCCATCATTCCACCCGCTTGCAGTGTAGCCATTTTGTCCAGTCCCAATTCTGTTTTATACCCCTTCCCCTTCCCCTTGTCCCTTGAAACAGAGTGTCAAGGGGTTGGGGTGAAAATATTCCCCTAAGAATTGGGACACCACTACTATACTGTCACATGTCATCACGTCGTCTAGCTTCTACAATACACACACCTATACTGGTGTGCTCGTGTGCATTAGAGCCTTACCATTCTATATTAATGCGCTGCTTACTGACACACATACAGACACACACACATATCGGAGATTGCGCAGCTCACACATCCAGGAGCAAAGAAACTTGTCAACACTGCCCCACGACTTTTATTAAGAACAGGTTAAATACTGAATCGCTAAATTATATTTTCCTGCAACGAGAGGATAAAATCACTGTTTTTGAAGTAAATTTACTCATTGTAAAGAGAGATACACAGACGCGCATACATGCAACTTTCATCTCTCTCTCTCTCTCTCTCTCTTGATTTGGCAATATTTGAGAAAAGGGTTTAGTGATTTCTAATTATTGGGGGGGGGTTATGTTGTGGCACTATCGTGCAGTCTGTAAGGATATGACATTAGCAACTTTAGCGATTTTTTGCAAAATTTCTTTGAATAACATGACCGTAAATATGAACTCACGATTGAATGTAACATAAAACAAATAATTACTCTTCATTAAAATCTTTATTAATGCCAAAAATGCTTACATTTATGTGTATTTTTTGTTCGCTCGGGCAGCCATGTTGCCTCTGTAGCCAGTTTATGCTGATATTTCACATACCCCTTCGTTTGAAGTGTGGTCCTGAAAAATCTTCGTTTGAAGGGCTATCTGGCCCTTCCCCTTACCCTTACCCCTCCAACCAGGGGGAAGGGCTAAGGAGTATAAATGGGATTGGGCCTTTGTTGCACACAATGAACAAGCCTTGACTGCCTAAAATGTGTAACATGCAAAATTTGTAATGTGTTATTCCCAATTATTTTTTGTACAAATACAGTCTTAAATTGGAAAAAAATACATCCATAAATGTATAGCTTATACTGTATATAAAAATGTAATGCTTCAAAAAGGCATCTCAGTAGACAATGTAATGAAAACCTAATCAGACAGTATTTTTAATGTTTTGGACACACCCTCTATCTTATATTTCAAAAACTGATAAGCCTCTAACTAAAGTTTGACATACATGCATAATAACCAGTCTAACCTACCCAGTCTGCCTGTATGTGCTTTGGCTGATCTTCTCTTCTGTCTTCCTCCCTAGGTTCCCCAGAGTGTCAATCATACTGATGCTCTCCAGAACAGAGTTTGGCAGCTGGACGCAGACAAACTTGTGGTACACATACTGAGTGTGACACACACACTCACACTGGAGAACAGCGCACAACCTTTTTGTTTCGCTCGAATTTACCCCAATACTTAGCACTTTTGAGATACATCTGCTAGCACATCGGCATACAATAAATACCCTATTTTTTCTTAATGGCCTGTTGCTTGCGTTTATTCCTTGTCGTCTGGTTGCGCAAGTAAACAGTGATCAAACTATATTTAAGGTAGTTGTTTACATGAACATCAAAAGTAGATGAATCCCAAACGAATTGCACAGCCAGCCTGCTTTAATTAGCATGTCAGCACAGCCTCATTAGTCCATAATATAATGGCATAGCTGCTGCATGCAGTTGCAGAGAGCAAATTCTGTTCTGCAAGCGAATGAGCTCAAGATGGGCAGGAGTGGTTTGTTCTCACGAGCTCTGCGGTCGCTGCTGGCAAGTGGAGAACTGAGACTGTTTGCCTAGAGGATCTAAATAAAGCACAGCCACATCGCCACACATGCCCAGGCAACAGGACAGGGAGGATCCAATTACCACTTCCTCAGTCTGTCCTCCTCTTCTCATTAGAAGGCTGAGCTCTGCAGGAGCTGGGAGAATACTGAGACTCAGACGTGGCACAGCTCAGATGCCCTCATCACTTGCTGTAGTCTGGCTGCCTGCACCCGGCAATTACATCCAATTAGGTTCTGGTGTTTTCTTACATAGCCCTTCCTGATGCTGCAGCGATTTCACCACCGGTTTTTCTTGTTAAACTCCTCGGCGTTGCAGAGTTTGAACCTAATAGCTTTGAAGAATAAACCACTGAGTCGTTATTTGATTCCTGACATTCTAAAAGTGTGTGCTCTGAATAGTCTGCACGAGTCTCCACATGCCTACTTTATTTTAGTGAGAATGAGTCATCATTATGAGGGAAGATCAAGATGAGAAGGGTGAGAGCAGAAAGATTTGTCTCAGACGTGTTATCTAATGATATGTGTAGGAGACCTGCACTAGTCAATACAATGCAGAGGAGTCTATTTTTAGGGAATCTCGGAATCCTGGTGGTTAAGAATGGTATGTCACAACAGAAGAGCTTCTTTATGTTTTAAAAATCATTATATCAGAGAGATCTCTTTCTGTGACCTACAAATTGCTTCAGCGGTACTGCAACCGTGTTTTTTTAAAGCTGAAGTGTGTCATTTTTTGGACGTTAAAGTACTTTTTATTCTAGCTTAATGTGCAGTGACAATTATAGGCCATTTTAATGTTGATTTCTTTGAAATGTGTAATCGCTGTGGCTCTGTGGTGGCACTATCAAAATGTTTGTCGTTGGCTCACAATCATCCCAGTACAGCAACATTGGCTCAACCAACAGAGCGCAACAGCTGGGTTCCAAGAGTAAAAGTCCCATTCATTTTGATTGATTTTTAACGATAACTTATAAACTGGTTAAAGACGGACATACTGTGCACTACAAGGTTGTTAATCAACTGTATATTATTTTGTGGAAGCCGTCTGTCCTCACTATTTCACCTTATTTTTTAAATAATTGTTTAACAGCAGAAGTCCTGGTGGAAAAACTACACTACACATGATTCTGCAAAGAAATCACTTTTGAAACATTTCAAAGACATTTGAAAACAAGCGAATGTCACCAAAAGAACATTTTAGCACCCACCCACTCCCATGAATCAATGCAAATTATATAATCAAGACAAAAGTCTCACTTTGCTCAAAAAATACTTAAATACTTGTATGTATATATATATATATATGCACATTTTGGAATAAATGTGAAAACATTTTGATATTTATCCATCATTTTTATTTTGATTATGTCAAAGCTGTAAAGTACATTGTCTTGTCCCTTTGCCTTTTGTACGATGTAAAAAATGTTTTGCATCAAATCAAGAGTTTGTAATGTTGTGATCCACCTCGTAGCTGGTTGATTTGTTCTTGGTTTGTAACTTGGTTTGTAACTGTTTAACTAAGACTTTTAAAAATCCCTTTGGGAAAAATACTTCCATAACTGAGGTCACATAAAAAGTGGGCGGGCACTCTTAGTGCAGGTTAGGGGTCTTTTTTTTCATCCTATAACAGATGGAAGCAGTGTTCAGAAAATTGTTTATTATCTGGCATACTTGATTCCACATGACCAACTCGAACCCGTTCGCTGTGAGCCAAAATGAAGGTTGAGTGGATTCCTATTGAAATGGCTGCATTTCACCTGCTAAATTTTGCTGAAAAAAGTAAATGTGACTACACCTTAATATTTGCCAGCATTACTTTATATTGCTCGTATCACACTGCAAATTCGCTCTCTCTCTTACTTCATACAAATGCAACTTTTTGCATCTCAGTTAACAAATGTAGTGAAAATCACAGCACAAGTCTTAAGTATTAATATTACTGTAATATGTTGCTGGGCCAATTGTTTTGTACATTGTAGTGGACTATTTTTCTTAGCATGAGCTTTAAGATAATTACACACTTCATGTATCAAAATGTCCAGTGTGTTAAGCTCTAAACTTTTCATGGCAGAAAGAGGAAACACTGCATCGCCGGAGGGCTGGAAACTGCAGCTCTGCATTAGCCTGATAAAGACAAATTCAGTGTCTCTCTGATGCTAAATAGAGAGAGCAGCCCCTGCCACGACCTTGAGCATCATTCACCCAAGGTGGATTAACTTCCACTGTATTGAAGGAAAGGGTCTGGAGTCCAGATAGTGAAACATATTAACCAGCTTTATTGTGTCTCAGTGGACAACAATTACTCCAGCCTTGGCATCGCATGAAAATGAAATGTAATCACTGAAAAGCAGCAGCAGGTGTTTCATTCCTCTTGTAAGTTCACAGTAATCGACAGAAAGGCTTTTGTCTCCGTGTGCATCCCTCTGTCTTAGAGAGATTTTCCTGTCTTCAAGACTCATGGTGTGGGGGGTCATCATTATCCAGCTCTCAGAATGGCTATCAAGGGGCCACTAGCAAGCTGCCGCTGTGGGTTATCACGGCCAGTGCCCAAATAACTCAAAACTACATCCCTAACACTTCTACCTACTACACTGCTGAGTGCCTCACATCACACAATATAAAGAACATACAGATTTTTAATGCAGTTCTCTTCGGGATTTGTGAATAGAGATTCATTTTAGTTTGGTTCGGGAGTTTTTTGTTTTTTGTTTTTTTGTTTTTAAGCAACCATAATGCAGGCTGCAAAAATGGCTTGTTTCAAAACAGCTACATAATATAGTTAGTGCTTCTAATTAAAATGTACAGTTCCTGGGTCAACATAAGGTACATTTGTACACATTTGTTCATTAAAGCATAGGAAACTAACTCTGCCTCTAAAGCAGTCTTCATTTTTTGGCTGACATCACTAAATCTTAACCTGTATTGCTACTAACGCCCTTTTTATGATCCAATCAGTTTCTGATGGATAAAATTAAGTCCTTTCCTAGTTATTGATTGATTTATTTTGCATTGAATATCCAGATTCACTTAAAACGGGAAGGGAATCCTGTATTTTTAACACAACTCATTTGGCAAAATCAAAATGTGCCTTTTACCGGAGTCTGAAAAACACATTTAGAGGTCACTTTCAGATCATGCTCGCTTTTCAAGACGGCTATATTCAAAAAGAAATGAAGGTAGCCTATGCCAGCTGTTCTGGGACTAATAGTTCAATGCTGATAGAAGGGGGGAAAAACATTTCCAAAGTCATCTGTATTTGTAGGAGTAAACACTAGGATGATCCCTTGGCAGATTGTGAAGAGAAAACATAGCTTGTCGCTCTCAAATGGAAGCCGGGCCAAGACCCCTACAGTCAGTCTGCCCTCCTTCAGTCATAGAGAGAAGGAGAGAGTGAAAGGATCCCCAGCAACAGAGCACTTAAACACTCCACTGAAGAGCCCACAGCCTCTGGACACATTGCCATTTTCAATCCCACTAAAGTAATTGTTGGCTATTTAAGAAATCATCACAACTGTTGCCCTTAAGTAAATACCGTTTGAAAACCATTTACATGATTTGAAATAGGTTCTCCGTATGCATACAGTAGCTATGTAAGGGGCAATGTGTAGACATATGAAATAGTGATTTGAGAGATTATTTTATAATTTTACTTCCATATTGTGCCTTCAATAAGAAAAATACGCAACTATATGCATAGTATGTGTGTGTGTGTGTCAGTAAGATCTTTATAGACTACCTACATAAAATGCTTACAAATATTAGTTGTCACTCTATATCTCTATATTTTAGTTTTATGATCAAAGATCTGTAGTTTTTATTGTGGAGCAAAACAAATAATGCAATGCAATGCAATGAATAAAATATGATGCAGTGGGCTTTATAGGGTTAAATGCTCGATTTGTCTTTCCAAAAACCTCTGCAGGATCATAGAGTTCTTTGTTTTACCCAGTAAACAGTTTCTATTATGAAGCCTCCCCTGCCAACACCGTCAGCACAGGGGTCTGTGCACTTGAGGGGGAGGACACAAAACATTCTCTTCTGGGTTTGTGTGTTAGCATAACCCCACTGACTCCACAATGCTAGTCGCTCAAGAGGTCAACAATAGAAGATCTTCGGTTCCACTTTTGCTTCTGCTCTGTTCAGCTCTGCCAGCACCCACATCTCCCATCAGTCCACATCGTTTAAAAGATCAGGAACTGTGGGTCCATTATTGATTTTTTTCTGTTATTGCTGAGTTCATGTCTAGGAGTTTGGCAGTGCTTGTTCTGTGCTGGCCCCTTTGTCAACTGCATAACCCCGCTGATATTTCTCTCTGATATTAAAGGGAGGACGGTGAAATTGCACTGCCAGAGACAAAGGTCAAGAAAATTACCACCGCAAGAAAATGTAAGATCCTGCCAAAAAGACCAAGATTAGCGGGGATGAATTGCTGTCAGGAGATGAAGAATTGAGGATTTGGCAGTAATTTCTCAGCCTTTGTTCTTCGCCCCTTCTTGCTGATCACTCCGCTCGTGTTCAAGCGCGTATGCTTTCCCATCATTGATTTTTCCTCAAACTGTCAGTCACTCTGGAGAGGTTGACAATTATCTTCTTTAAAGAGATAGTTCAGCTAAAAAAATAAATTCTGCCATTTTTTCACTCTCATGTACAGTAGCTCCCTATATGACTTGTTTTTCATGCAGAACCAAAATGAGATATTTTGAAGAACTGGACTATAGAAGATTGGAAACAGGTTGTCTGGTCCAATGAATATACATTTCTGCTAGCTGCAAAATTTGAATAACACGGTAAGAATTTAGCATAAACAACATGAAAACATGGATCCGTCCTGAATCAATGGTTCAGGCTGGTGGTGTAATAGTGTGGAGGATATTTTGGGGAACTGTTTTCTATTTTAATATATTTTAAAATGTAGTTTATACCTGTGATGGAAAACTGAATTTTCAGCCATTACTCCAGTCTTCAGTGTCACATGATCCTTCAGAAATCATGCTCATTTGGTGTTCAGCTTTTCCTTTAAATTCTCTGTAATGGAAGGTGATCTTGATATACAGTGACCGCTGCAGAGAATGCTGCTTAATGCAAAAAGATGGCAGTATCAGTTCTATTTTGTGTTTTAACAAACTTAGAGGTGATAAAGGGTGTTGTGCAATACCTGATTTACTCCTGTACATGTTAACATAATGAGAATGAAAAAGGTGCATTTTACTGATTTGCACCAGCTTCTTTTCCTGTAGCTTGCTAAATGAAATTAGTTAACCGCACGGTGCCAAACTCTGGAGAAAAAAACCCCTCCTCAATCCCCATCAGTGCTCCTTCTAGAGTGAAATTAATACTGTCTTGATTCACCCTTGCATTACCTCTCTCTCTCTCGTTTTCTCTCCTTTTGTAGCTCTCACCGCCAAATTTGACTTTGCTTGATGTCTGAGCCGCAGTGAATCTTCCATGCTTGAAGCTTTTCCCCTTGCATGACTGGCTGTATATGTATCTTGCGCTTTTGACATCAGGTAATCTTGTTTTGCGGCAGACACGGCGTGTTGTGACATTTTATTGCGCAGACATGGTATTTCAGATGTGCAGCTGAGCGTAAGCCTTTTCTCTCTCGCTCGGTGTTTTCATCGCTCTGCCTCTCGGTCAGCCATCGATCTCCATTTGGCTGCTGTGGTTTAGTAATTACACAGCAAGCACAGGGGCACTAAATGAGTTGATTGCGCTTTGATGCCTCCTGGGTCCCTCCGACTAATGTGGTTTTCATGCGGCCTGATGTTTAACTGCTTAGGAACCAAGTCAAACAAAGAAATCATTTCATAATTGCATTATATGATAAGTTCATTTATCAGCCACCTACACATGAAAATTTTGCTTGCTCAGTAGAGGCCTTCTAATAGAACACAAATACACAATGGGTGGATTTTTTTTTTTTTTTTATTGTTTCAGAAGATTACGAAGACATGTCCAGTTGGTATAAAGCTTTTGGGGCAATAGTAATATTTTATCAGCTTTTCTCCTTTAGAAATTGTTCTTATGACTTTCTTCTGTAGAACATAAAAGTAGATAATTTGGGAAATGTCTGTGTGTTTTTCCCCATACAGCAGAAGTCAGTGGTCAATAAAGCTGTTTGATTAGTACTAGCGTTCTTCAAAATAACTTCTTTTTTTTTGGCACTGATTGCCTCGACATATAGCGCCATTGCACTTTGGGCGACCTGAGTTCGAGTCCCGGCTTGCAGTCCTTTCTCAATTCTGTACCCCCTCTCGCTCCCACTTCATTTTCTTCCCACTTCTTATATACTGTCCTCTCCTAATAAAAGGCAAAAATGTCAAAAATCTTAAAAAATAATCTTCTTTTTTGTTCCATAGAAGAAGAAAAAAACATACAGTTTGGAATGACATGAGGCTGTGTAATTTATGACAGTATGTTAATTTTTTGAAATCTCCAATAAGGATAGCAGAAGCCTCCACCAATAGAATTTATTCAATATATATTACAAATATATACACACACACATACACACCTTTTCTCTTTTAACAATTGTTCTTGTATGACTTTCTTTATACTGTGGACCATAAAAGTAGGTATTTTGGTCATTTTGTCTATACAGGGGAAGTAATTGGAAACTGAAACTGTTAGCTTACCACCATTTTTCAAAATATGATCTTATTGTACCGCAGAAAAACATATCATACACTTTTGAAACAACATGAGGGTGGGTAAATTATGACAGATTTTCGGAATTACCTTTTTTTTGGGGTGAACTCTCCCTTAAGGATCTAGCTGAAGCTTCTGCCAACTGGTTGCATGGACCTTTTTTTCAGTATTGGAAAAGTAGCCAAACCAGACAAAGAGACTCCAGAATAATCCGTACAAGAATGTTCTGTAACAGGAACTGTTCTTTCCTAATACCACCAGAAGACAGTATGAGCATGTACAGTTCACTGTACATAGCACACATAAGACACTGACCTGTCAGATATGAAAGCTTTTTTCTGCTTTGGTGCTTTGTGTTCACTGCAAGCATGCGACGTGTACAAGCACCTCAGATCACAGCTGCTGTTCAACACTGTGTCAAACTACACATCTACCTTCTCTTCTTTTCATGTGTGGCTGCTCCTACACATCTCATACCTGATGAGCTGGAGCTGTCGAGGATTTTAAAAAAAGACAAAATTCAATAATTCTTTACTCAAACCGTGTAAAGAATGTTTTATGTCATTTGTGGTGGAACAGCAAAGCATTCTGGGAATTTTGTTTCCATGTTGATAAAAAATCAGCTAGAATCTAGAGTTTTTGTATTAGTAATAAGCGATTTAAAACTGTAAGCATCATTAACTGCAGGTCTTCACCTTCTTCACGAATGCTGATTCTGTCCTCTATACTGTTGCATTGTTGGTGAAAATGTTCTTCGATTTTAATTAGGCTATAAATTATAACTCATCCGTTTAATGACATCCAAATGTCCTTCACGGCCCCTGTAAAATCTAATATTTGAAATCTATACACTGCCGAGAGGCTCTTTTAAGATCCCGCTAACAATAAGACCCGAGTTGGGTTCAAATTAAACTAGGCAATCTTAATAACATTTGTCACCTCTCATGGCACACAATGGGCAGACAGAGACACAATGGGTGAATAAATACTGTCCGCCTAACCACTATCTGCTTGACATTGAGGACTGTACTTTCATTTACCCCAGTCTGTCAGGTCCATCACATCAGCCGCTGCTTCACTCCTGCATTATTTAGACCCGCTCCATGACTGCTGACTGGCCGTTTGGGCTCTCGCAGTTCTTTGCCCTTCTCTCATACAAAATAATGCATATACAAAGATTATCATTTACAAATAATAATAATAATACTAATAATACACACATTCACAAATGTTGGGATAATTTTTACTGTTTTTTAAATAAGATGTTGGTCATCAAAGTTGCATTTTTTTGATTAAAAAAATACAGAAAAACAGTAAAATTGTGAAATATTTTTGCAATTTAAAATAACGGTTCTCTATTTTAATAAACGTTAAAATATAATTTATTTTTGTGATGCGATTCTGAATTTTCATCAGCTATTACTCCAGTCTTCAGTGTCACATGATCCTTCAGAAATCATTCTAATATGCTGATTTATTATAAATGTTGGAAATGGTTGTGCTGCTTAATATTTTTTGGAACCTGTGATATAATTTTTTTTAAGATTCTTTGAGGAACAAAAAGTTTAAAATGAACAGCATTTATTTAAAATAGAAATCTTTTGTAACAATCTAAGTCTTTACTATCACGTTTTATCACAAAATATTTATATTTTGAATAGATGTTGTTCTTTGCAACTTTCTATTAAAAAAAAACAGTCTTTAAATGTGCAGTATAAGCTCTGTTTTCCTTGCTTGCTGCTTGTTTATTTCACCTCAATATGGTATTCACGGCTTCAGATTTTAATGAGATGTCATGATTCCATTATGAAGACTTTTAGCTTTAAGCGTCTCCACTGAGATTTTGTGACCTGAATTTCTGAGTCAGTGCTCACCTGTGATCTTTTAATAGCTCATGCTTAAAGTAATGCATGAAAGAATGAGCCACGTAAAGGAATCTGAAAAGATTTGTGAGCCATTCTCGGTGTGGAGCACCTCATCTGATGTCGCTCCCAAGGGTTTGTGGGTAATCTCAAGCGACCCCCATCTGTGCGTGTGGAAAGAGTGTGCTATCAGATCAGTAGAACGGAGGATGTGTTCCTTCACTCCACCCGTTTGGAAACTAGGACGCATGTTTCTCAAAAGAGCCCACCAGTGGCACCACAACACTGTTGTCTGGAGTGTCTCCAGGGTTTTCTCTTATATGCCAGGATCTAACATCATCTCGGTGCACTTTGCTGCTTGGCATCAGTCAGTCTGCTGGTTTGATCTGCCAGACAGCTGTTTCTGTCTCTTGTTGCTTCTTCTATATTAAACGTTCATAGGCCTACTGCTCACTTGGGTGCAAACACAGTCATTTAGTATATGAAAAAGATATACTAAAATACATTATACAAAATACATTAATAAAATTACCATTGAATATCTAATCATTTTAATTAGAATAATTATTAATATTATTAAAAATGAATAGGCCTATGGACATATGACACACGCACACACACACACACACACACACATATATATATATATAAATTAATTATCATAATGCATCCATTGATTCTGATGGCCTCAAAAATGCATTTCACAAAAATCTGATTCTCTTCAACAGGAGACCTAAACACTAAATATAGAAGGAGATTCATTTAAATGCATCTCTGATTGGAAAATTGTGATAATTGTGAAGTTGTCAAAAAGGAAAAAAGGAATATCATCATGTGGAGATACATTCAGAATGCGACCAAAAATAAATATAGCTCTTCATTATTCATGAGATTATGATAATTTATGCAACATTTATTGAGGAAGTAATTCCTCACTAATGTATGACACTAATTGCATCTCAGTTGATAAAACTGAAACAATCTTTTTCTTGTCTTTCGGATGGTGCTAAAATGATACAGAATAATCTCAACATAATCTATGTTAAGATTATGATAATGTTATAAAATAATATTAAACTAATGTTTAAAAAATATTTAAAAATATTTTGTAGCATTGCAAATTTTGCATTTATTTATTTGGCAGACACAAATTGAAAATGTACATTGCATATGTGTATATGTGTTTCCTGGAAATCAAACTCATGACTTTTGTGCTGCTATAGTACATTTTTTGCATTTACATGAACAGTATTTTAGTAGAAATGAAATTCTGGTATGAATAATTTACTAAATTACACCATCTAAAATCAGTATCAAGATTAGAAGAAGTTATTATATATATATATATATATATATATATATATATATGAATACACTGTATAAGGGAAAGTGTCCTGAAGCAGTCACCATTTTTGCCTTCACTAATTCATGTGAAAATATCTTGCAGTGTGACGAATTAACTTTAAAAGTACAAATATTCCATATAGTCTCTGAAATTATAAATAAATTAAGATAAATTAAGTTATCTGTACTGACATTTTGTAGGAAAAATTGCTAATTTAAGCTCTTTTGCAATAATGCAGCTCATAGTGGCAGCTGAAGATTGCTTCTTATAGGCACATTGAAGGCATCCATTGAATAGAACAAGGTACCGCAGGTTTCATGAGGGATTTGCTATTTTAGTCTCTAAATTGTGGCTATTTACCTCCCTCCAACATATTCAAGTCTTTTTCTTGGATAGTGACGATCTGCACTTCTCATCTGTGCTGTGTCTATTCAAAATAACTGACATTTTTTAGTTCTATAGCTGTCATTTTTAATCACACTCCATGCCGAAAATAAAAATAAATAATCTCTTTTCAACATATGTCCGTGTGAAAAATTTCCCTCTGTTTTGCACCTTTTGACAGGTGATTCATGACTGCCTGCATGCAACTGGATTTTAATTAAAAACTGCCTCGACTCGACTGCCAGTGGAGCTGTTGTTTTTGAGAATATGAGCGTACACAACATCTAAAACATGTTGACAGCAGCTTGCTGAGGACTAGAACATTAATAAGGTTGTCTAGCTGTCTTGGTCACCATCTCAGCATTGAGAGTCTAAAGTTTTCCCACCATGACAGCATATCTCAACTTGAGTTCTGCAGTAACTGTGAACACATTCAAACACGGTTCACCTTAAATTGGACGGAGAGTGGATTTGAAGAGCAGGCCTTGGGCATTGTTTGATGGGTGTAAGTCTTGACAGTAACTATTACTACACAGCTAAGAGGTGTGAGAGAACATTCTCGTAGAGTCGGTACACCGTTTCTGTCGGCTTCAAGCTGCTGCTGGCTAAGGATCATGGCAGAGGACAAAGAGAGGGGTGGGAAGGTGAAGTTAATTGAAGGTATAAATTGAAAGGCAATTTTATTTCTGGTTTGAAAAACAAAACTGGTGAATTCAATAAACAGTTGCGTCTCAGGCTAACTAATCTTGGGTCATTTAAATCTATTCAGGCCAAAAACAAAGTGGGATCCACATGAAAAATGGCTTTTGCATGCTAATAAAGATAACTAATATTAACTTGCACAGGTGAGCCTACAACAGTTTAATTTCTTAAAGGAATATTTCACCCAAAAATGAACATTTGCTGACAATTTATTCACCCTAAGGCCATCCTAAATGCAGATCAGTTTGTTTCCTTATCAATTGACCAGATTTGGAGAAATTTAGCATTACATCACTTGCTAACCAGTGGATCCTCTGCAGTGAATGGGTGCCGTCAGAATGAGAGTTCAAAACCTGAACAAACATCACAATAATCCACAAGTAATCCACACTTTAAACCGTCACTTGTGGCCAAAAGAGCAGTCCATAATCCATAATAATCCTTACTGTAGTGAAAAATCATTTCAAAATCCACTGGACATATTTGTTTTTGAACCATTTTGGACTGTTATCGCTTGTAAATCATGCTTGATCTCTACATATTTCTTTCCTTATTCAGACAAGAAGTAAGACTTTTTCACTAGATAAAGCAATATTATCGATAGATGACTCGTATTTAAGATGGAAATGATTGAAGTAAAAAATAAAAAGATGGACTGGAGTCATGTAGATTATTGTGATGTTTTTATCAGCTGTTTGGACCCTCATTCCGACGGCACCCATTCACTGCAGGGGATCCATTGGTGAGCAAGTGATGTAATGCTGAATTTCTCTAAATCTGTTCCAGTGAAGAAACAAATTCATCTTGGATAGCCTGAGGGTGAGTAAATTGGGTGAACTGTTCCATTATTAATCAAATCCTGTTTTATCTTTCCTTGTTTAATGAATGTGTAAAAAGTGCTACAAGTCAAACTGTACACCCACATTTTAAAGAAGACATGAAGAAAACAAAAAGACTAATTGTTTCCTCTGTTGCTATCTTTATCATCTTTAAGGCTATGATAATTTTTCTTGTTTTCTGTTGTGTGTGAAAACTAAAGGATGGGCTAAAATGACATCCAGTTGGCAAACTGAGCTGCAAAAAAATGACATTCTTCAGTTGAGTGCTTCAGAGGGGTTCAGAGACATTATGTTTCCACCCACAAGCTGTCCGACTATTAGACTTAACTAGCTCAGGCTTATTATGCGGCTCCCAGGAATATGGAATTCTGATTGGTCAATCATGCTATATCTATATATATATGTATATATATATGTATGTATGTATGTATGTATGTGTGTGTGTGTGTGTGTGTGTGTGTGTGTGTGTGTGTGTGTGTGTGTGTGAGAGAGAGAGAGAGAGAGAGAGACTTTTCCATTAATTTAATTAAATATACAACAGAGGGGAAAGAAAATGCAATCTGCATGGTCTGTGGCCACAGCATGAAAAGATTAATGGCTTCCAGGACATAAAAATAATCTATTAATAACCTTACTTTCTTGGGAAAGAATGTTCTTATCCTTGTAGCTCAAATGAAATAATGCAATCTGTGGCTTCTAGCATTTCCAAACAGGGCCCTGGCAGAGCGCTTGTTGTAATGTTATTATGGTTCTCCTAAGCAGCTGCTAGCTTGTGAAGTGATCTAACAGCAGGTTGGATTTTGTTTTGGAGAGATAACAACAGTCTGTGGTGATGACTGCGGTGTGTTGGCAGCAGATGCCGTCAGTCCAGTGTATTCACAACATGCATTAAGTCTCCTGGACAGAAGAACGGCGCAGTGTTTCGGAGGATGGACATTGTTTAATTTGCTATGCAGAAGTGGTGGTTTACTCTGTTGTGTTGTGATGGCTTTTGTCTGTCTGTAACAAATATTTATCCAGTATCGCTCAGAAGATCTTCATAAAATCCAGTTTATAATAAACGGTCAGTAAAAGATTGAGAAGATCTCATTAAACGTGGAGCCAGCTGTCTCTGATGATAGTGTCTGCCTCCTGTGCATCCCAGCAGAATTAGGTCTTAATGAGTATGTAGATTGCTGTATGTAGAGGTGTCCATAAAAAGTCTTTGAAGTTTCCTGCAGAGAGCTCACCAGCAGAATTAATCAGATGAACTTCACACAACCTTCTGCATTGCTGAGAAAAGGAGGAGGAAAAATAACATTGCATTGTGCCCTAACAGTTTAAGCAGTACATTCTTTCATCAGAGATGAAAACAGTCTGGGGAAAACCTATGCCGTTTTTATGACTAATTTTATTAGTTTGTTATGAATGTTTTCATGATGTTCTCAGTCTTCAAGCTATTAGAGGCATTCAAAATATTTTAGCATATGAATCATTCGACATAGATACAATGTCATTAAGAGCAATGCAGTGATTCTGTCTCAAATAAGGTCTCAAACTTTTCTCCAACAAATAGTCAGTGAAAGTACACTCAGATTCACTCAGAATTGCTAATACCTTTCACAAGTTATTGGCAAGTTATTTCATTTAATTAAACATGAAATTTTGAAGTAGAAAGACTGAAATAGTATTTTTTATTGTAAAACGTACTCAATAAATTTATTTATGTACAACTTTGAAAAGCATTTGTTAACATTTAGAAAACATGGATTTGTCAATTTTAGAATGTCAAACTATTTTATTTTTTTAATTAAGTAGCCTATAATTTTTTATTATTTTTATGGTTTTATTTTCTATGTTTGCAATTTTTGTAATATGCTAACAATAATTATTAGATAAAAATTACCAAAAACATTTTGTAGTTTTTATATATTTATATTTCCCTCAAAATAAAGAAAAAATACCCGTAGATGTAATAATTAAGTATTAATTATTAAAATAGTTTTTAAGAATAAAATACCAATTCAACAGATATGAGAAAATTATGATGCTGTACAGTTTTCTCTAAAATCTAGATAGTTTATTAAACATATGGGATTTAATCTTGGGAAATTGAAAACTGAAACAAACTGAATTTTCATTCAGAAATTGCTAAGTTTCACAAAAAAATGACAAAGAAACGTTAAGTAACACATTGATTTAAATGTGACATTTTGAATTATAAACACTGAAACAGTATTTTCTTGTAAAACATACTCCAATAATAGTTTTTTACAGTGTAAATTCACTTGTTTTATGTCACCCAAACAACATGGTAACACTAGGTACTCTCTTATATTCAACTTGGCTTCAACAACTTCACTCTGAAAGGACAATGCTGGATGCTTCAAAGTGTGTCTGGCACTGCTAAGCAAATTAGCGGTTGTGATGAGTGGCAGTTAGTGGGCACGTAACACAGTAATTTATGCTATTTTGTTGTGTTACCTCATAGTAGGAGGATCAGTCTGTTACTGGCTCTGTCTGGCCAGATTAGACCTCTTAAACCTCATCTGATACAGCAGAGCATGTACTGCTACACAAAGTCAGAGTGTGCAGGCGAAGGGGAAGTCACTCAACCAAATAATAAAGTGTTATTGAGGGTGAAATGGGAATTTTAATTAGCTGGAGTCAAAAGTGCCATGTGGAACTTTAACAATGGTTGTGCACTTTCACAATGACACCACGTCCTCTGTCAAGCCCTGTTGATGTGACTGCTCAGCCCAAACGTACGTCCTTCAGCCATTAAATGCTTTAATAGGGTAAAATCCCTTTATGTTGCAGATGCTACTCCCCTAAAGGTCTAGTTTTACTAATGATTAATTTGTCATTTAGCTATCACTTTCAACCAAAGTGACATACAGTTTAAGGATTGTCTACCTGGATAGTGGACATGACAGGCTAGTGACAAGGATAGTGACATGAGGTTAAGTGCACACTGGTGAGCAAGGACATTTCAAGTATTATTACTGGCGCACAGGCCCCCTTTAAAAAAAGTGTCCCCATATTTTGATACTGTTATGGATATGTGGATATGCACCTGTAGAGAGTCTGCATGCAGACAGACTGCATGCAGAGTACAGATGTGCTTCATCGCTGACAAACGATAGAAGACATTTCCAAGGTTTGTTTTGTTATAGATTTTGTGTAATTAAGTGTTTCTATCTTGATGTGAGAAACTGCTGGAAACGTTTCAGTACGTGAGTGAACTGTTGGAATGAATCAAACTGAATCGCGAACAATTTTAGACCATTTTGCAAACCCCTTTGACTGACTGAAGTAATTCCTTGCTAATCACTGATTCTCAACAGCGCATAGAAAACAGACAACATGAGTTCTGAAATATTGTAAGGAAAATGATTTATGGGTCATTATAATTATTGACAGACAAGGATTTATTGGTGATATTTTAGTGATTAAAGCTCTAACCACTGCTGAAGCAATATGCACATGCAAAAATGATGTTAGACCAACAACACCAATGGGAATGTGATAGGCTACAAATGTGCTTTTATTCAACAGTCAAATAAACAAAACGATACTATTGAGTAACCTACATTTTGGATGTAGTATTCTTATTTTGCTCCGACAATGAAAAGAGTTCGAAAGAAGCCAAAACTGAGGCATCTCTGTGAGTTAGTCAGTGTTTGAACGAATCAATTGAGTAAATGATTCAATGACTCACTCATAATGACAGTCATCTGTTTGGTTTCTGAATTAATTAGGCTGCATCCGAAAACTAAAAAATGCTGCCTTTGAAGGACGCATTACAAGAAAGGCATCAAGGCACATCTGAATCTAAAGTTAACTTCACTTGTCTCATGAGATTCCTTCATCTGATCGATTTTTGAAGGCATTCTGTTCCATTCCGTGATGGTTGAGCAAAAAAAAAAAAAAAAGATGGCATCTGAAAGTTGAGTTTGGTGGTCAGTTTGTGTAAATGCATATTTCTGACTAACTTTTTGCACTTTTGATGTTATAGCGAGAAATCAGTATTATAGTAATATTTGTTTAGTTATCACCAAAGCTCATTCTATTTTGTTATAGATCATTAAACCGTTACGCTGCCTCAGAAGCCTGTCCGAAATCAGTTTCATGAGGTGCCTTTGTGCAAAAATGCTGCATGCAAAGTCATTGCCTGATAAGGCAGCGAGGCAACAAGTCGGTGTTTCTGAATGAATCGACTAAATTAATGAATTAAAGAATCACTCATGAAGATGTTCGTTTGTCGCCCCCTACTGGTGTGTAACTGCAAAAAATACACTGACAGTCTATCAACTGGCTATAAAAATATGTAATATAAAAGGAAAAGTAAGTAAATACTACAATTTATAATTCTTCACTGGAGCTATATCGAGCACATGTATGTGTTTCTACTTGAATTGATGTGTTAATGTGCATGTCATTGCATGTAAGGCATATAAAGAGAGAGAGACATCAGAAATGAGATGAATGAGATCTATTAAGTACACAGGCTCATGTTCGTCTTGTTGACCCATGCGGATCATCCTAGCGCTCATTGATTTTCTACTCTTTAGTTGTGAAATCAAGCTGAACAGACCTGAGGCAATCTGACCAGCCCTGTAATAACCAAGGTTACAGTCTGAGTCACTTCAGAGTCACTGTGAGGTCATGTGAGACAGATTTGATGCAATGACCCATATCACATCATCTTAATTAGGTGCAATTAAATACAGCAACAATCTGAAGTGCTTGTATTGAGCTATGCAATTTAAGGTTACAGCAACAACTACAATACAATTCTGCTTGCACAATCAATGTGAAGTAAAGGAACTGTTTTTGTTCAATTTGTAGCTTGAACCAGTTACAACAACACTAGTAAAAATAGCTCAAACATATGATTTTTTTATAGCAACTATTACATGTCCCCATAAGATCGCATGCTTAATTAAATTATTCAAATGCAAGGACTTATGAGTTTCCCCTACAGCCTCAGTTTTGTTCTTGATCATTTATTAAATTATTAAAACTTAAAATGTAATTATTTTGACGCCAAATACGTTTATGGAAGGCAGATATGTGAATTCTTAATTTTTAAATATAAATGGCTACAACACTACTACTAATAATTCTAAAATTTCCACTGCTACTTAAGTTATAACAGATCAAATTCATATTGACTTAACGTATTAAAGAGTTAAGTACTTTATTCTCCAGTTTCTTGTTGTTTAACAGTCTTCCTCTGGCCCTGTCAACATAAACTCATGTCTCAAAAATCCTGCTCTTCATACTGTCTGAAAGAGACAATCTCACCATCTATTCAGAAGCTCAACAGTGCTCATAAAGAAATGTCAGAGTCAATAGGGATAATAGCTCTTGCCCAGCTTAGATTGATCAGTTTAATTATTCATGCAGCTATAGCTCATGACATGAAAAAGATGTGGTGTCAATAGAGCTTCATTGATCCGCTGAGCTTCTTAGCTGCTGACTGCAGCAGAAACATTATTGTGCAAGTCTGGTGCATTATACCTATTTTTACATTTTGACTGTGCTTTAATGCATCGGTATGAATCCATACACTTCATCTGACTTTTTAATGTGTTTCGGGACTGGTGCAATACAGATGGAAAGTGTGCAAATGGATTTCTCATTTTTTGACGTGGATGTTCATTATTCTCTGAATGCAGGCAAAATTATTGGCTTTGATTGCCTTATTATGCTGTTAGAAATAGCCTCAAACACATGCATGCATTCTCCTGAGCTCACAATGGGCCGCTTTAAGGCAATAGACATTCTTTTGCTGTACTTGATAAATCTATGCATGAATTCTGAACCATTATCCTACACAGCCCACTCTGAGGAACTTTTAAAGAAAGATACTGTATAGCAGCTCTGTCAAAGTGAGTTATTAGGACCTGTGTATATTACATCCTATACTAGCACTACTGCAGTTTTAAATTCACATTTGCAAGCCTATAATGGCGGAAAAGCAGTTACTGCAGGCAATAATAGCATGGAGTGACACATTCATGCTTTCAATACTGAATCGGCCAGGAAGAAACTCTCTCTCTTTTATTGTAGGTGCATATACAGAGAAGAGCGTGAAAGAAAGAGACCTGAGCCCATCTGTGCTGTGCAGCTTTATTATTTTGAGCTTCTGTCTGTAACATATGTTAGGCAAAATGATAGATTAGGGACTATTTATAAAGCAACAATAATTGTTAAACATAGCAGCTAAAACAGTGTACAGTGCGTGTGTGTGTGTGTGTGTGTGTGTGTGTGTGTGTGCGTGTGTGTGTGTGTGTGTGGGTGTCTGTGTGATTTAAAATATTTCTTGCTTAAAGGATAGTTAACCCAAAAATGAAAAATCTGGCATCATTTACTCACCTTCATGTCATTCCAAGCCCAAGGCTTTCTTCTGTGAAACTAGAATGTGGAAAGCAGTTTTGAATATGCGGGTCTATTTTTTGCATGCAATAATGATGAATGGGGATTGGCATTTTTAAGCTACAAATATATTGGAAAACCATCTTTGTAGACATCAAATATTATCTATACAGATGAAATCAAATCTGCAGGCTGTTTTATCTTAAAGATTTCGTGAAAAAAAAATAGTCCATTACGATGTACAAACCAACTGACCTAGTAGCAAGATGAAGACAATAATACAATAATACAAAGTTTCTCAGACCATTTTCACTACAATCGATATTTGAGCGCCAGTTTTTTTATGACTGCTGCTGTGCTTGACAAATCAGAATCAAGTATTCCATACAGAATATCAACAATCATTAATGTCATTTATATATCTTCATTTCTAGACTGTTAACCGAGACGACCGAATCACTGAGTCATTCAGGTGAACAGGGAATCAGTGTGATTCGTAAATGAATCATTCACACACGTAAATGAATCAGTCATTTTGAGAACTGGATCAACCGATTCATTCATTAAAATGAACGTTTTGTTCATCAACGGTGAACGTTGGGCTAGAACACGCTATTCAGTAAAACTAGTTAAAAATGTAAGCTACTTTCAATAGGCTACTTATATTTCAGTAGGCTGTTATTGTATTGCTTCAGAAGACTGAATAAGTCTATTCTTCAACAGTTCACCTTTTAAACACAAACAGTGTAAAGGCTGGGTACTGTATTCTTTAACAATTCACCTTTTAAACAAAAATATTCATTCAAAACACACCAGACCAGATTCGAACTCAGGTCCCCAGCATATTATTTCTACCGCTGCACACTATCCACATTTCTGACCTGTCCTGATTTTTTATTTTTTTTATCATGATTATCTGGTCACCCTAATGCGGCCCACTGATTATTTTGAACATCACCTTCTCTATCCTCAATTAGAATGTCATCCATCACGGCTGTAGCACCAAATTCCCACTCCAGTCAGAGCGGTGACAAAGAGCTGAACTGTGGGAAGAGTGCCTGTGAGTGTCTGACAGAAGGAATCACTCTGCATGAGTGCACCTGACTGGCAGGACGTCACCCTCAATCTCTTTACTGACACAACTCCTTGAGTTCTTGAACAACAGCTCATTTGAATCATGCTACATCTCCTACTGAAGGCATTAAAAACAGCTGTGTTGATATTTAAGAGTTAAAATTGTTTACGTAAAAACTTTGTATTCCTCAGTGAGATTGCTAGCATTGATGTAGCTCCTCTATTATTTACAGGTGTTTCATCTCTCTCAGTTGAAGCTGTCTTGTTCTGTGTCAGATGAATTAATGTGCCATTCAAGCGTCATTCATTCCCACATTTCACGTGTTCTTGAAAGCGGCGCTATTGCAGACATTAGTAACAACCCATCTAACAGGGAACATTCTCAGAACTTTGACTTTTTTGAGTTTCTCTCAAAGTTATGAACAAATATTCTTCCAGTAATGTTAATAGAATGTTCATTTAAAGTTATCTGGTCTTTAGTAATGTTCTCAAAACATTCACACAAAAACATTATTTATAAATTGTTCATGAAATATGTTTTTAGTTGGACTTTGTCTATCATTTTTCAAATGTTCAGAAGCAACATTAAAGAATGCAAAATGATAAAATTGAATGTTTTGTTCACATTACCAAGAAAAAAACATTGATGCTTTGAACATTCAGAGAAGTAAAATAAGTAAAATGTTCTTGTAACATATTTTTGTTAGATGAAAATGACCAAAAACATCTCAATTTAAGTAGCCATGAAGGGTGACCTTTACAGTCCAAGGCTTGAATGCATTTCAAAATAACTCGTCTTCATTCATAGGATGTGAATCTCCACTAGAACCAGAATAAGCCATTTCTGCAGTTATTAGATTGAAAATGCCTTCATTTCAATTCAATTCAATTCAAGTTTATTTGTATAGCGCCTTTTACGATACAATCGTTGCAAAGCAGCTTTACAGGGAATTAAGTTTCTACAATATATTTATATACTGTAGAAACTTAATATATTTAACTTATGGCAAAATTTGGTAATTCTGTATGTTGTCTGAGGGTTCGCATCCTCTTAGGTCCTCTGAGGGTTGGCATCATCTCTTCTCATCTCTGGTCATCTCTGATCATTTAAGGGTTGGATCCAGACTGAAGCTTGTGTTATTCCTACAGAAACAGAGAAACAAATAGAGACATAATTAGCGTAGCTGTTGTTCTTCCAAGCAAAAATTATTTGTTCAACCAAAGCTAAAGAATAATAATGTGCGTTTGATCAGATATAACTGCAGTACAAGATCATGAGATGCATTATATGAATGCATTATATGAATGCTTGGCTAAATAGATGTGTCTTTAATCTAGATTTAAACAGAGAAAGTGTGTCTGAACCCCTAACGTTATCAGGAAGGCTATTCCAGAGTTTGGGAGCCAGATATGAAAAAGCTCTACCTCCTTTAGTGGACTTTGCTATCCTAGGTACTACCAAGAGTCCAGACTTTTGCGACCTTAGGGAGAGGGTTGGATTGTAGCGTGATAGAAGACTAGTTAGGTACGCAGGAGCTAAACCATTTAGGGCCTTATAGGTAAGTAATAATATTTTGTAACTGATACGGAACTTAATAGGTAGCCAGTGCAGAGACTGTAAAATTGGGGTAAAATTATCATATTTTATTGACCTGGTAAGGACTCTACCCGATGCATTTTGTACTATCTGTAGCTTGTTTATTGAAGATGCAGGACAACCACCTAGCAGTGCATTACAATAGTCCAGTCTAGAGGTCATAAATGTATGAACTAGAAACTATGTTTCTAAGGTGGAAGAATGCTGTTTTTGTAACATTGGAAATAAGATTTTCAAAAGACAAGTTGCTGTCTAATATAACACCCAGATTTTTGACTGTAGAGGAAGTAACAGTACATCCGTCTAGATGCAAATTGTAATCCAAGAGATTCTGTGTACTGTTTTTTGGTCCAATAATTAATATTTCTGTCTTATCTGAATTTAATAGGAGGAAATTATTGGTCATCCAAACCTTTACATTTTTAACACTTAGCTTTAACACTTAGCTTTTTATCTATTAGCTTAGATAATTTAGAAGTTTCATCTGGTCTTGTTGAGATATATAGTTGAGTATCATCAGCATAACAATGGAAACTAATCCCGTATTTTCTAATAATATTACCAAGGGGCAACATGTATATTGAAAATAGCAGAGGACCTAGGACAGATCCTTGTGGTACTCCATACTTTACTGGTGATAATTGAGATGACTCCCCGTTTAAATAAACAAAGTGGTAGCGATCGGACAGGTAGTATCTAAACCATCTTAAAGCCTGCCCTTGAACACCCGTATAGTTTTGTAATCGATCTATGAGTATGTCATGATCTCCGACAATTAGCACTTTATCAACATTAACCAATAGGTCTGAGAGGACATCTGCAAATTCTTTTAGAAAATCTGTATATGGCCCTGGCGGTCTATACACAGTAGCCAGAGCAAGAGATAGGACATATTTCTTTTGCATATCTGACAGTGTAACATTAAGCAGAAGTATTTCAAATGAGTTAAACCTGTATCCTGTTTTCTGAGTAACATTGAGAATATCACTATATATTGTTGCGACACCGCCGCCACGACCAGTTTGACTGGGCTCATGCTTATAACAGTAGCTTGGTGGAGTAGACTCATTTAGACCAATATAATCATTTGCTTTAAGCCAGGTTTCAGTCAAACAGAGTACATCAAAACTATCATCTGTGATCATTTCTTTTACAATTACTGCTTTGGGTGTGAGTGACCTAATGTTTAGGAGCCCAAGCTTTAAAAAATGTTTTTGTTCATTAATTTTGTATTTTTCTGGTTTAATTAAATTTACTTAAATTAAATTTAATTAAATTACTTTTTTCTAGATCCTGCATTAAATTTATATTTTGACCTCACTATTCGGGGAACAGACACAGTCTGTATAGATTGGACAATGCAAGTACTTCTATCATTTAAGTGGGTAGAATAAAAGTCATCATAGCAGTTATTTGAGAATTGGCTTACTAGTCAAATGAATATAAAAACTGAAATCTCATTAACCGCCAAAGACGCACAATAAGACCATAATGTAATAATCTAAAACAGAATAGAGAATTTTGTGTAATAAAATCAGCATTATTTCTAGCATTGTGAAAGTCATCAGAAAATCAGAGGCACAAATCATGCAGCAGCAGGCGCCCATAGGAAGTGATTCTGGACATTGTGGGAACACTGAATTGCCTTAATGGCCATAATAATGTTCAGCTATTAGAGTAGGGCAGTAATATTTGATACAGGCCACACATTTACAGTGTTGTTTAATCCTGCTGTGCAGTGGATGGGAGTGCTCTATGACTGACCCACTAATCTGCCTGTAGTTCTGACCCACCTGCAGTTTAGTCCATCAGTCCATTAGTTTCCTCACCATTAGTGATCAGGCCGGTTGATTTTCACATCTCACTCTGTCCTCCTTTCAGATCCTCCATCACTCCCACTACCATACACTCATACATTTCCATGCATATTATGCTTTTTATATCTTATTTTATCCCTTTGAACACTATTCACCATGCATTCATTTTGGTCCAATGTCTGATAAAGAGTGTGAACCATCAGTCCTCTCAGAGAAAATTGCTTAAATGTTGTTTATTGCAGTGCTCAAAAGTTTTTTTTATTCCATTTCCACATGAAACAGCATTCATAACCATCTTAATTCCATAATGTATTTCTAGGAAATGGGATATCAAATAAGAACAAATGTAGGGTGGGACTGAATTTCATACACTAGGAACTAATTTGATCATGAAAAATAAGAAGTAAAACAGTGAAGTTGTGTCAGAGGCAGAGCAAGAACATTTTAAACATTCTGACAAAAGATTATGATTATGCTTTTTTTGGGAATATCATGTAGTGTACAGATGATTCTTTTACAACAATCTCAGCAACATCATATTTTTAGTTCATGTTGAGCTCTGTTTATATTGTGTCTAATATTTCTTTTAAAATTCTATTAGGAGAAATAAAAATGGGACGGTTGTTGACATACTGTGCATTAATGTAAGTAGCTATAAAATAAATGTGGATAACATGACTCAATCGTTAATGAAATTATTCCTAAACTAAATGATCTGAGTTCATATGGAGCTTGCTGATTTTTCATTGCATAATTTAATAGCTTGGCAAATCACAGTTGATGAGATCACATCTGAAATGATTGGGGTGTTCGGTCTCTTTTTACTCCCCAGTTAAAGGAAAAAAATTAATCTACATTTTGGATGAGCGGGAGTAAATTTTCCACATATTTTCAGTTTTGGGTAAACTATTCCTTTAATCTAATTGCTGTCTAGAAACAACAGAGATATTGCTGTAACGCAATCTCATTTGTGATATTTTTTGAGACTGGATTGTCCAGAGCTAGCTGCAAAATGCCCAACACCTGACATGGTCATAATTTTAACAGGATTGAAGATACGCCTTGGCATTTATGCTATTAAACACTCCACTGTATGGCTTAATATGTGTGTATAATTGGATCCTTGTGGAGCCACTCAAACTGTTAAATGTTCAGAATGAGCCGCCAGCCCACATCACAGCTCAAGAGGAGCGAGTAAGAGAGAAAATTATGTTTTTTTCCTATCAATACATTAAGTCTGTATGTAATGCTACACAGCCATGAACTGTAGGAAATTGGACATGTGACAAAATCACAAGAAGATAAATGCAGGATGACAGATTCCTTTAAGTAACCTCTATTTTTGGTATCACTGTATAGAGATCTGCCCAGATAATTCAAGAGTGAAATGGCACAAACAAGCAGCAGGTTTGCATGGCCTCATGGGCTCCACAAAAGTGACAGAATCACACAAACACACGCTGCTGCTCATAGATGCTATGCCTGGCGAACTCATCAGGATGTATGACACATTATAAATCAAGTCTGCGCAAGCTGCCCCAGAGATTTAGTCCTTAAATATGATAAGACAGATGGAGCATCACACTCCCCAGGTATCCACCTCTCTCTCTGCTTTACGAGACTGACTCCTTTCATTGTTCCCTCAAAATGTACTCAAATACCTCCTGCAGTTTCAGTTAAGATTGTGTTCCAATGACTTCCGAAAAGTTTATGGCTGCATTAAAGGAATAGTTTACCCCCAAAGTTACAATTAATATGCAACTCTCTACAATACATGATTCTGATTGGTCAGTAGCAGAATTCCATTGTCAGAAATTTCATGATACTATTTCAATACTTACTATTTGTATTTATTATTTATTTATTTATTTATACTGATTGTTTTGTACAATTAAATTGATTATTTTGTTCATAGCAGAGGTTTTAAGACAGAAGGCCTATTGGTAAATTAGGAAAATATGGACAATAAGTAAATTAAATTATTTCAAATTGAATTAATATATATGTCCATTATTGTGTCATGTAAGATGAATAATGCACAGGGGTCATTATTTTAAAATAAATGTATGATGTTGTATGTACATTATTGAAAATATTGCCTTTAATGTTTCACAGAAGATAAAAGGTATTAATGCTTTGCAACAACATGAGAATGAATCATTCTTGGATGAGCTATTATTCTAATAATAGCTAAAACATTTCTTATAGGAAAACTACCTTAGGAAAACAATACTACCCAAGAAAATGAAAGAAAAAAAGCACTGTGGATGGTTTTATTAAAGGCATAGTTCACCTGAAAATGAAAATTCGTTCATCTACTCAACTTCATTTTATTTCAAAACTATATGATTTACTTTCTTCTTTGGAACAAAGAAAATGTTCTGGAAAAATGTGGGAGTTACATACAGTGTAAATCAATGCTAACCAAAACTGTTCTGCTGGAGAGAAGAAAAAAAATGCACAAAAAGGTGAGTATATGGAGACAGAATTTTTATTTTTGGTGAACTGTCCCTTTAATAGTCTTTGATAGTTGTTTAGCTTTGATACAGTGCACTTTTCTCTTAAATTAAGAAATTTGCACAGTGCTACGAGGGCAAAAGTCTTCTTATCATGTGTAACAACAAGTTGCTTATTTTACTTTGATCATCCATTAGACAAACTGCTGTTGTGTCACAGTACTACTGTACAACAGTTGGCTCTTGTAATGGGGATTCAGAGCAATACGAACAGCCTCAGGCCTTCATGCACATGAAACAGAGCTTAGCAGAAGTGTCTTCATATCTATTGTGCTTCATCAGGCACTAACAAGGACAACAGTGGGATACAATACAGGTCCTGAATATTAAATAGCCCGGTTTCAATTATCTTCCTCTTTCAATTATAATAATTCTGCCCCTCGTCTTGGAAAACGTCATGGTTGTTTGCTTCCATGTTCCTTTCATCAAAAACACAAAGGAGAGGATTTTTTTTCTGCTCTCCATTACATTACGAAACTGCTTCACAGAATATTACATCTATTATCTGGCTCTGTCTTTTAACTCTCAAGGATGGAATAATAATATGATTTAATTACAGCAGGAGTTTGTTTTCATTTGTTTCTCCAGTAATCCTATGTTTGTCCTGGATTTGAGTTCAACTTTGAGATGAAAGCTCAAAATCTATTATGTGAGTGAGAGAGACATCTAGTGGTGAAAGCGTATAGTCACAGATTCCACTCTGAACACTCGTACTTTGTGTTTGTTTGTTTGTTCTAACAAGTCTGTGAGGTTTGATATATTAATATATCTTTGCTTCAGTTTACATTCATCCACAGCTTTATGAAAAGCTAAACTTTATTTTGAAAGGATAATGAGTGTCCACAAATGTTATTGTACATCATTATACAGTGTTTATTTTTGTATAAACATTTAAGAATAAAAACTCAAAAGGAAGAAAAATTGAAAAACAGTTTATTAACAGCAATAATCTTTAATGGGGCTTCCTAGGTTAGTGTTTCGTTGTCTTATACCACCATCTAGTGGTGTGTTCTGTTACAATCGTATTCAGATCATTTGCATACTGGCAATGAAACATGATTTGATAGCATGTCTTGCTTTTTATTTTCTGTTGATTTATTATGTTACAGCTTTCCTGTAGCTCAAATGATAGAGCATGGCGCTAGCAACGCCAAGATCATGGGTTCGATTCCCAGGGAAAGCAAGAGCTGATAAACTGTAACTTGAATGCTATGTAAGTCGCTTTGGATAAAAGTGTCTGCTAAATGCATAAATGTACATTTACGTTTTTATTGCGACCAAAAATACACCCCCCCCCCCCCCCCCCCCCTTCCTCTTCCACTGCTTTGAAGTACAGTATAGCCTCACTATGCTGAATATTGCCTGCAGACTTATCTTTCAGTATATTTAATTTGTTCTGTCATGCTTGACTACACAGTCTTTTGGCCCACCTCAGTCTTTCGTTATGAAATGTGACCCTGGACCACAAAACCAGTCATAAGGTTCAGTTTTTTAAATGACATTATTTGGCTGAGATACAACTATTTGAAAACCTGGAATCTGAGGGTGCAAAAAAATCTAAATATTGAGAAAATTGCCTCTGAAGTTGTCCAAATGAAGTTCTAAGCAATGCATATTTCTAATCAAAAATTAAGTTTGATTTATTTATGGTAGGACATTTACAACATATCTTCATGGAACATGATATTTACTTAATATCCTAATGATTTTTGGCATAAAAGAAAAATCAATAATTTTTACCCATACAATTTATTTTTCGCTATTGCTACAAATATACGTGTGCTACTTAAGACTGGGTTTGTGGTCCAGAGTCACAAATAAGTTATTACAATCAACATTAAACTGAACACACCATTATATACAGTATCTATATGTAGGCTAGATATAATTTAATATAGACTATATTATATGTGAATATAATACTGTACGTTGGAGGCAGGCAAATCCTAATAATCTACGAACGGTCCCTCTGTCCTCTACTACTTTACTCTCTGTTCCAATTGGTCTTTGGAACTGCCAGTCTGCTGTAAACAAAGCAGATTTTATTCCTTCTATTGCTACTCATTCCGGTCTCAACCTCATGGCCCTAACTGAGACTTGGATCAAACCTGAGGTTATTCAGAAGCATGGCTTTTCCTACCACTGCTATGCTGATGACACTCAACTCTACTTCTCATTCCAACCAGATGATCCAACGGTAACTGCTCGCATTGCAGCCTGTCTGAGTGACATTTCTAGCTGGATGATGGACCATCACCTTCAGCTCAATCTTTCTAAGACAGAACTGCTCGTGGTCTCAGCCAACCCATCACTTCACCACAACTTCTCTATACAGCTGGGTTCGTCAACCATAACTCCTTCCAGGACAGCCAGGAACCTTGGAGTTGTGATCGATGATCAGTTAAGCTTCACAGACCATATTGCTACAACGGCCCGGTCCTGCAGATTTGCCTTATACAACATTAGGAAGATTAGGCCCTTCCTGTCAGAGCAAGCTGCACAACTCCTTGTCCAAGCTCTTGTTCTCTCCAGACTGGACTATTGTAATGCTCTCTTGGCGGGCCTTGTACTATCAAGCCTCTGCAACTGATCCAGAATGCAGCAGCCAGAGTGGTCTTTAATGAACCGAAAAAAGCTCACGTTTCCCCTCTCTTCATCCGGTTACACTGGCTACCAATAGCCGCTCGCATCAAATTCAAGGTACTGATGTTTGCCTACAAGACCACAACTGGCACTGCACCAATATACCTAAACTTGCTAGTTCAAACTTATGCGCCCTCCAGAAGCTTGCGTTCTGCAAGTGAATGACGCCTTGTGGTGCCATCCCAAAGAGGTACCAAATCACTCTCACGGACATTTCCTGGACTGTGCCCAGCTGGTGGAATGACCTCCCGATCTCAATTCGAACAGCTGAGTCTTTAGCCATTTTCAAAAAACATCTAAAGACACATCTTTTTCGCCAGCACCTGACTAACTAATACTAACACTTACATATTCTATTTAATAAAAAAAAAAAAAAAATCCTAGCTACGTGTACTGTGCTAGACTAACTGAGACTTGTCATGGCACTTGTATACTGTTGCTCTCTCGATGGTCTGATTGCTTCTATTGTTCTCCTCATTTGTACGTCGCTTTGGATAAAAGCGTCTGCTAAATGATTAAATGTAAATGTAAATGTGAATAATAACCTTTTTTCTCTCTTCTTTTTTACATGCTTCATTATCAAGTTTATTGTTCTACAAAGGCTTGCCACTAGATGAATATTTCCAACTGAACTTGGTTTAGGTTTATTTTTATACATTAAATATGCAAATATGTGACCCTGGACCACAAAACCAGTCATAAGTAG
Source organism: Schizothorax lantsangensis (assembly GCA_027422415.1). Lineage (NCBI taxonomy): Eukaryota > Metazoa > Chordata > Actinopteri > Cypriniformes > Cyprinidae > Schizothorax > Schizothorax lantsangensis. The sequence continues at coordinate 8,917,472 of CM049855.1, read as the reverse complement.
CACGGGTATATTTGTAGCAACAGCCAACAATACATTGTATGGGTCAAAATTATCCATTTTTCTTTTATGCCAAAAATCATTAGGATATTAAGTAAAGATCAAGTTCCATAAAGATATTTTGAAAATGTCCTACCATATCACAACTTAATTTTTGATTAGCATTGTTAAGAACTTAATTTAGACAATTTTAAAGGCGATTTTCTGAATATTTGTATTTTTTTGTACCCTCAGTTTCCAGATTTTCAAATAGTTGTATCTCAGCCAAATATTGTCAGATGATGTATAAATCTCAAGTAAAAAAAAAAAAACTGGGCCCGGTTGCATGAAAGTCCTTAAGTGAAGGAACACTCCAATTTTTTGGAAATAGGCTCATTTTACAACTCCACTAGAGTTAAACAGTTGAGTTTTACCATTTTTGAATCTAATTTCAAATAATGTGGCATGAAAATTCAAACGCAGCATCAGAAAGCGACATTAACTTACATCGTGTCTACACCGCACGCGAGCGGCACGGTGCGGCGCGACGCAACAAAATACAATAGCACTTATTATAATCAGTGATGCTGTGTCTACACTGGATGCGGCGCAGCGTGACAAATCCCCGACAGAAAACTGCTGCCGCGTTCTATTTATAGCGTACTGACACAACGTTCAAATGATTTGCAATGCTTTGTCGCGTCCAGCAAAAACATGGCAAGTGTGAAGTAAAGAAAAGTGGACACGGAAAATAGATGATTCAGATGTGAATGGACTGAACAGTTTGTGAGTGATACCATCTTGGCCACAGCCATATCACCCTGCAGCCCAAGACTGGTTGCCCACTGAAGCTAAGCAGGGTTGAGCCTGGTCAGTACCTGGATGGGAGACCTCCTGGGAAAACTAGGTTGCTGTTGGAAGAGGTGTTAGTTGCTCACCATGTAGTCTGTGTGGGTCCTAACGCCCCAGTATAGTGAGACACTATACTGTAAAAAAGCACCGTCTTTCGGATGAGACGTTAAACCGAGGTCCTGACTCTCTGTGGTCATTAAAATCCCATGACACTCATCGTAAAGAGTAGGGGTGTAACCCCGGTGTCCTGGCCAAATTCCCTCCACTGGCCCTTGTCAATCATGGCCTCCTAATAATCCCCATCCACTTGATTGGCTCTATCTCTCTCTCCTCTCCACCTGTAGCTGGTTTGTGGTGAGCGCACTGGCGCCGTTGTCCTGTGGCTGCCGTCGCATCATCCAAGTGGATGCTGCACACTGGTGGTGGTTGATGACTGTAAAGCGCTTTGGGTGTATGGCAATACACAATAAAAGCGCTATATAAATGCATCATTCATTCATTCATTCATTCATTCATTCATTCATTCATTCATCTTTGTTATGGATGTTGGTTCGCAGTGAGTTCACAGTTTTAATGTAAGTTTGCTTTAATTTATTTTAAAGATCTGAGGTAAAATATCTATTGTTCTTTCACTATGGCTATAAACCTCACTCAAAATAATATTCAAACTCCCATTAGACACCTTTAACATTGAATAAAGCACATAATCATTACCTGAGATTATCAGTCATATTTTGTATGTTGTTCCTGCCGCGACGTCGCAGAAAATAAAAAACATTTCTAAAATAGAATTCCGTGTCGCTTATTGTCACGTGTCGCTGTCGCGGGTGGTTAGGACAAAAATTACATTGAAAAGATACTTTTTATCGCGTCGCGTCACGTCTGGTTGACACACGGTGTTACAGTTTGATCCCCCCCAAAAATCTAAGTATAAAAATATTAATGCTCACAGATCTAATAATTGAATCTGCAATTGGGGAAAGTGGAGAGAAGAGATCAGTCTGGAGATGAGCAGGAACATTTGATTGGCATGGCAGACATGGAGATCCAGATTTTTTGTTTGTTCATTTGTTTTTAATATTCAACAGGCAAAGTTCTTCTGTATCTAAATGCAAAAATGTTCATAATTGTTTGAATAAAACAGACTACTGGGGGGAAAATCGGAATATTTATCTTGATGCATCTTGTGACTATTTTAACAAAAGCAACAATAATATTATAATTGTAATAATAAGAATTTTATATATATATATATAGGTCAGTGGCCCTTGGCTTGGTATTGTCGGCAGAATTCGGCCCTCGGCGAAAACTAATTGAGGAACCCTGGATTAGACCATTAGCATTTGGTCATCAAAAATGACCAAAGAGTTTCGATATTTTTTCTATTTAAAACTTAAATACTACTACGCTCATATGATATTTTATTTGTGCAGGTCTTAAAAAATTTCTTAAGTCTTACATTTAAGCTTAAAAATCTTAAAAATACTGAGTTTAATATGACTTAAGGGAGCTGTTTTGGTCCCTTAAATTTATCAAGGTGAAATTTACTAAGGACTTTGTAGCAACGCTTAAGGGAACACTTTCAGACAATTAAGGGGAATACTTAATGACAGCCTTAAGGTTCATTAAGTTGACCCTTAGGATTTTTCTTGCAACCTAAGTTTCACTAAGGATTCCCTTAACCTTATAACTAAGGGATTTCTTAATTTAAGGGCTTTCATGCAACCGGGCCCTGACCCTTATGACTGGTTTTGTGGTCCAGGGTCACATATATAAAAATTTAATATATTATATTATAAATCTCGTCTAAATCTCATTCTTATATTTTAGAATATTATATACATTTTCTAAATCATATATCCAGTAGGGTTGTGGGGATGCTGGGGCATTATTATATTATATTATATTATATTATATTATATTATTTTCTAAATCTCATCTAAATCTCATTCTAATATTTTAGAATATTATATACATTTTTAAATCATATGTCCAGTAGGGTTGTGGGGATGCTGAGGCATTATTATATTATATTATATTATATTATTTTCTAAATCTCATTCTAATATTTTAGAATATTATATACATTTTCTAAATCTTATATCCAGTAGGGTTGTGGGGATGCTGGGGCATTATTTTATTTTATTTTTTTTATATTATTTATTATTTTATATATATATATACCAATCACTTTGCTGATGTAAATAGAAATCTCTAGAGGAAAGCAGCAGCAGCAGCAGTACCAACCATCACCATCCGCTACAATGGCGCTGCATCCCTGACCGGAGCTCTTGTGTTCTGGGTGGGGCTTTGCCAGTGGGGTATTTCCTCCAGTGTCGGGTTTCTCCAGCGCACTGGCATTTAAATCTGCTGCAGTGGGAAGCCTGTGGACGCCTGTCACCGTCAGTGAATCTGCTCTATTGGAGGATTTGGCGCTCGTTTTCTTTTCTCTTTCATAATAGCAATTGTATCTCTTGCATTATCCGAGTGATATATTGTAGCCTCTAGCGACGCGCACTTTTATTCCAACAAAGCCTGAATGAAAAGCTGCCTATTTGGCCATGTTTTCGACCGTAACATATAAACAGAATATTATATAATGCATCATATTTTGTAATTATGGTCTAGTCTTTTGCGCGTTTTGTTTTCGTGAGTGGCCTAGAGACAAGGGAACCGTTTCAATGGACTCTTAAAATACATCGACGTCAGTACAAATCCATTCATTTGAATACACTACAGTAGGTCTTCTGCGCATTTGTGCATATTGTAAAATAATTATCCAAGAACAACACATATATCGTCTAAGGTTACCTATACTCGAGTTGCATCATGTTCAGCTGGTTGGGTACCGATGACAGGAGAAAGAAAGATCCAGAGGTCTTCCAGACTGTCAGTGAAGGACTCAAGAAGCTTTACAAAACCAAACTGCTTCCACTGGAGGAACACTACAAATTCCACGAGTTTCACTCACCCGCTTTGGAGGATGCAGATTTTGACAATAAGCCCATGGTTCTCCTGGTGGGACAGTATTCCACTGGCAAAACCAGCTTCATAAGGTAAGATGTTAGTTTTGGCTCCTGTGAAACAGTTGCTGGTGTCCTGAGCCCTAAAAAAACACCAGTCAGGAAACTTTATAATCTAGCACTTTATAATATTTTTTTATGAATAAGTCATACATGCACAACCATTATATAATGCATTATATGAGTAGTATGTAGTGAATACATAATATACTTTATAATATTTATGTCACTTCTGATTATTTTAATGTACATTAAATAATGATGCTTTATGTAGTATTTGATGTAATGTTATAATGTCATTCATGATCATATATTATAATAATATAATAATACTTAACAGAATACATCTAGTTTTGGTGAAACAATTTTTTTCAAAACTGTTAGAAGCTCTGAAGAACACAGCATTTCAGTCAAATCTGACAATATTTCCCCATTTATGATTAATTAAAATCTTAAACACAACCTCTTCAATATTTTGTATATATTTGAATAACTGTAGCAATCACATTCGTAACATCCAAAACCAATTTTGCAAGTTCATGTGAGATTCCTCACAATCCTATAGGATTGTTAATGGCTCCTTGTCAGTTCACCAGGAGGACTTATTTATATCGAGAGAACACATGTGTAACTTTACAAAAATTTGATCAAAGCAAGATTAATTTGTCTGTTTGAGAAGCATGTAAATAGATTAAAAAAGAAATTGACATGAGAAGTTTAAGCCAAAATATTTAATGACTTATGTGCTACAGATATCATTAATCTGTTTACATGAGAACCTATTTCTGTGTTCACTGAATACAGATCTTGATGTTACATGCTAAACAAAGTTCTTAACATAGTACTATAATTTTAGCTTAGACAGAGACGGTTACCTGGCTCCAGTTCTAAGATGTATCTGTATGACACAATGTCGCTGCTGTGGTGTGATGGTTGTCTGCTGGGTGATTTAAGGCTTACGGGTCTACTTTGGTCCAAAATGAAAGGCAACAAACTACTAAAGATCACCAGGCAACGAGAGACACTTCCAATGACTCCAGCACTGCCTTAGTAACTCTTCACTAATAGGTTCCAGAATGTAGAAAAGCTAAGAGATAGAAATGTGGATGGAGACATGCCAGATATCCTTTTTAGAAGGACCCTTGTGGTCATTACAACAACAACAAAAAACGGAAGATTATTCTGAATGAAAAGATTAATAAATTGCTCAGAGTTATTACTTATTAAGCAAGTGTGATAGTAACATTTTTATTTGAACATTTTTTGTAGGTCTACGTGAGTTCGTCAAGTTGTAGATATTCTAGAAATTTCATTAAGCAAGCATTTAATTTGGGCCTTTTTTCTAACCATAAAAAATATTCTAACCGTTCAAAATATTGGGGTCAATGAAAGTTTTTAAACGAAATTAATACTTTTATTCAGCAAGAATCCATTAAAGGCAGGGTAAGCAATTTCTGGAAGCCAATGTTGATATTTGAAATCACCAAAACAAACACGCCCCTACCCTAAAAGGGCTTTTCCACCGAAATTACCTGGAACAATATGTCCCAGGAACATTTTTCCCCCAGACCTGTTGCTGTCTGCGTTTCCATCGCGGTCTAAAGTACCGAGAAGATTAGGCAAATAGTCTGGTGACGTAACGTTAGGTCTGCGCGCGTTGCTCAATACCAAATACGCAAATTTCGGACTTGCATCCTTGGTAGTTCGGACTTCACGAGTTAGACTCAGGAGTGTGAACTCACGTGGATGGAACGACGCAAGTCCGGTAATTCTGCATAGAGCAGCGTACTTGATAACGTCAGTCAGCTCGCCTTGGCTGCTGCAATCTTCCTCACTGTATTTACAGACAAAATTACATTTACATTTACATTTATGCATTTAGCAGACGCTTTTATCCAAAGCGACTTACATTGCATTCAAGTTACAGTTTTACATTTTATCAGCTCGGGAGTGTGAACTCACGCTGATATTTTTATCAGCAAAATATATCAAACACCACTGCCTCTTTTCGTTTTCATTTAAACACATTAATAGCCGCAGAAGTGTAGTTCAGGGAACATACATACATTACAATGAAACGAAATATTATATCAAACATTGCCTGTTTTCATTTTCATTTTAACATATTAATAGAACAATAGAATAAAGACCAAAGATTACCTGTTAGATTTACCCAAAACGAATTATATCTTATGCTTAACCACTACAGAGACATCAGAGCCAGCGGCAAATGTCAGAAGGACTAGCCGAGGTTATGCTCCTCTCTTCGGGATACATGAGCACTGAGCGCCTACTGATCGCGTGGAGCTCACGTCTCCGAAATCGGCGAAGCACATTTTCAAATAGGCGCTGTTTTTATAAATAAACCGCAGATTTGAGTTTTAAACAACTACATTCTCACCTGAAATACACGCGTCCAGTGTAGGCAGACTTTAGCTGTTGCGCCGCGCCGCGTCCGGTGAAGACACAGTGTTCCTCACCTATCGGGAAGAAACAAAGCAACCTCAGCGTCCGATCGCAGGCCTTCCAATCCTTGAGTTCTCTCCAGCGCTGGAAAGCTGATCCGATATTTACACGGGTCCTACTTCTTGCCTTATCGTTCCGCAGACGTTTTCCTCTTTTGTTTTTTATCCGCCATCTCTATCTTTCTGTCGCTCGGCTCGGCTGTTCACTGAACGCTCTCTCCTCCATATCATGAGTAGACACGCCCCTTACTGCTGATTGGCTACAAGTTTGTTTTGGTACTCGGCCCTGACTCAGTTTTCTAAAACGTTTTTGAAAAATCGCTTACCTTGCCTTTAAGTGTATTAAAAGTGACCGTAAATATTTTTGCATTACAAAAAATATATATTTCTAATAAATTATGTTCTTTTGAACTTTCTATTAATCAAAGAATAGAAATCATAGTTTCCACATAGTAAGCTGCCCAATTGATACTAATAATGATTATTCCATGGTCTGTCTGAATACTCGATTCTGATTGGCTGGCAGGTGTTGATTAAATTCGTTTAACTGCACAGGTAGTTCCAGGTCAGTTTAATCACCGTACCATGTTAATGCGCTGCTTTAATTGATGCACACTAACTAACCAACAAGCATCACTCGCTCGCACACACACACACACACACGGAGAGAGAGAGAGAGGTCGGAGATCGCCGATTGTGCTGCACACACACATAAACTTGTTGTCAACGCTTCCCCGCGATTTTTATTACTAAAATAAAAGATAGATACTAGGTCGCTACATTATATTCCCCAGCAACGAGGTGATAAAATCGCTGTTTTTGAAGTAACGTTAATTGTTTGTAGAGAGAGATGCGCAGACGCAGCAAGCAGGTAACTTACACACAACTGTCATCTCTCTCTCTCTCGATCGAAAATGAATTGAAATACATGCTATAATTCATTCAAATAAATGTGGTCTTACCGCACTATTTCATCTCTGTGTCTGATTTGAAGCAGGCAGAATGCTGAGCTAACGAGCCGTAACTGACGAAAATAGCCGTCATTTTTACCCATTCGGTCAAATATTTAAAATCCTTTAATGCACGGCTAGCCGTTGATTATCCCTTACTTATTTCTTGAGCATCAAATCAGCATAGTAGAATGATTTTTGAAGGATCATGTGACATGGAAGACTGGAGTGAAAATTCTTATGAAAATTCAGCTTTGTCATCACAGAAATAAATTATAATTTAAAATATTAACAAAACAGTTATTTCAAATTGTAATAATCTTTCACAATACTGAAGTTTTACTGTATTTTTGATCAAATAAATGCAGCATAAAAAAATCACTATCCCCAAACTTCTAAACAGTAGTGTATGTATTTTCTAATTCTTTACCGTCATTAAATGTCATGTCATATGGCTGTAGGTAATTCATAATCATATTATTTTTGGATTTTTTGAGTGACTGAGCTGAGTTTTTGCTCGAGGTGAGTGTTAAATGTGAGAGTGAGGTATTGTCCTGCACTCCTCATTTTCACTCTGGCTCTCTTTCCTCCTGTGCATTATTCATCAGGGTCGAGAGAGCCTCAGTGGACACAGCGGCCGTTCTGCTGACTGAACACATAACTATGAAAGTAAATAAGCTCAACTTTCTGTGTATGCTTCATGAATGTGAGAAAGCCCATGAAACACTTCATTATAATGTCTGGGGAAGTTTCATGCTTAACATTGAGTATTTTCAACATGGTTGCATAATACAAAAGCTTGGCTCATGGCCATTTTGCACTTTGTTTTAAAAAGAGCTGAAGACGCTCATGTCCAGTAATTATTTCAATGTAAAATTAATTGCACTCATAATAGAGTGAGATGTGGGAGCAGTCATTCTAGCTGATCTTGTCACATAATATTTCATCCCTACATCCACCACTGTCGGTCCAGGGGTTTTGTAATTGTTTTGTAAGCAGCCATTACTCCAGTCTTCAGTGTCACATGAGCCTTCAGAAATCATTCTGATATGCTGATTTGTTGCTCATTGTTATCTATGCTAAAAACAGTTGCTCAACATTTTTTGGGAAACCATGATACATTTATTTTAGCGTTCCTTTATGAGTAAAAAGTTCAAAAGGACAGGATTTTAATTAGAAATCTTTATACTTTATAAGTGTGTTTAATGTCACTTTTGGTAAATGTGATGCATCCTTGCTGAATAAAAGACTTAAAAATGTCTTAATTAAAAAATTAAAAAATCCTGTTGACCCCAAATGATTGTAAGAGTGGGTTACAGAAAAGCAGTAGATAACTTCCTCTGTGTTAGATATATTGTCATGGCAAAACATCCTATCATAAATGACACCAGTGTCCTGTTTACACTTTGTGTTACACTTGTGTTACTGGCATGAACTGCAGCTAATAAGTTCTCAGTTGAAGCCAAGTGTCCTGTAGTTACTCAGACTGTCATTTTGACCTGCACTGTATTCCAAACATTCTCAGTGCCATCACATGTCCACAGCAGGGTCTGTTTGAATGGCTCTGTGCTGAGAAGAGTAAACATTATCTTAGTAAACTCACATTCTCCTTTAGAGTGTGATCTTAACAGTGTTCCTTTCAACAGCAGCAGAAATCATCTGAATCATGTGAACATAGTCTTCAATTCAGAAATTATTTGAATATATTGATTTGTGCTCAAGAAATATTTATTTTTATTATCAAAAATTGCTTAATATTTTTGTGGAAACTGTGATACATTTTTTTTCAGGATTATTTGACAAACAGAGAATTCAAAACAACATTTAGTTGAAATGTAATATTTTTTTTGTTGCTTCATAAATGTCTTTACTGTCACTTTTGATTAGTCATAATAAAATAAAATGAAAGAATACAATATATGAGGCATCCGGATGGATACCAAAGAGTGGGTATACATGTTCCAAAAGTTTTCATGTAAACATGGGAATAAAGTAAAAATAAAAACTTTTTATAAAAGTTATAAATAAATGTTTTAGAATTTTGACAAAACTAAAAATTATGACAAAATGGTTAAGACATATTTAAGATTATGCATTTTTTAAATAACTTTTTTTTTTTATTCAAATTTTTTAAACAAAATTATGTTGAAATTTTAAAAAAAAAGTTAAATTAAATTAAATTAGAAAAAGTGCAGATAAGAAGCTTTTATTACATGTGTTCTTGGACTATATGTAAAAATGCTACATATATATTGAATTATTTTTCAACTAATTTGAAAGGCATTTGAATGCATCTTTTTGTTGTTGTTTTAATAGATATCTTCTGGAGCAGGACTTCCCTGGTATGCGGATCGGTCCAGAACCCACAACTGACTCCTTCATAGCAGTGATGCACGGCACCATGGAGGGACTAATACCAGGAAATGCACTGGTAGTGGATCCCAAAAAACCCTTTCGGAAACTCAACGCCTTTGGCAATGCCTTCCTTAACAGGTGGGATTAAAGCAATAATAAAAAAGTGTTTTATTTTAGTTCTCATGTTTATTGAAATGGACATAATTCAGCTAAACTTTGGAGCAAAACAGGGCTTTACTCTGGGCAGAGTTTGCATATGAAACATGGTCTTCCTGTCTTATGATGATGTCACAGAGGGGGGCTGGTTCTAGGCAACATTCCTTCTCTTGATTGAGTTTCCTCATGCTGTCTGATCCACTGACCTCCCGTCACGTGATTGAGCAACAGAAGACATGACACCATCAAGCTCACCAGCATATTATTAAACAGGCTGTCATTCACAGTCTGAAAATTATACAGCTATAAAAGTGTGTGTGATAGAGTGACAGTCCTTTATAAAACCTCCAAGTGATGCAATCGCGTGCATGTGATTATTTTTGCAGGTGGTCTTTGCTGTACTTCGTAGTCTGATGGTTTGGCAGGCTGCGCTGCTTGTTGTGCAAATCAGCAGAAACTCTTGAGAAAATTGTCTCTTTGCCTTTTGCAATCGCAAAGCCTGCATATTTTTGAATATTTTTCATGTAATTCTGTCAGAAAGAGCAGCAGCACACACTTTAAAGGAAAAGTTCACCCAGAAATGGAAGTACTGTCATCATTTACTGTTCCAAACCTAACTTTCTTCAGAATATCTTTGTGTTTACCAGAAAAAAGAATGTCCATATGAATGTAAATGGGGACCAAATAGTGAATTTAAATTTTTGGTTGAACTATCCCTTTAACATCTGAGTTATGCTGAGATATGCACTTTTTTTTTCTCCACATTTTGGTGCATGGTGATAGTAAACATACTCATGAGATATTACTTGTCATGCACCCTGTTTTGCTGTGGGTTTATGTAATTTGAAATGCCTGAGACAACTGCCCTGGTTTTCAGATTTATTTTTAGAGATGTATATCATTTATGAATTCACAAATGGCAGCAGCTCAGTGCACATGGTGTAAACTAGTACATAGAATTACACATCAAATTTTTTGACAGTGCAAGCAAAATGGCTACAAATATGGTTATTTTGTAAGTAGATTAATGTTTGGTTGTGGGTAGTTAACAATAGTAATTAAAACTCTTCTGCTAATCTTTCATATTTGGACTAAACCGCTATATATATTGTACTAGCGTGTGGCCTGGTGCCAGATTCTCTCTGTACATTCACTAAATGTATATGCTAGAATGTGTTCTTCAGTGGTTTCAAGTTGTTTATGTCCAACGTGTTATAGTAGGGAGTAGGGACTGTCAAAATGAGAATAAATAATGTTAGGAAAATGTTACGATAATGTTTCCCTAGCCTGAGATCCTTAGCGATTCACTCCAAAACATGACACACTTTTTCTGGGCCTAGTTCACACACTAAGCCACAAAAGCCATGCATACTAGTTTCTGGCTTGCTATTAAAGCATTTCATAGCAGTCTTTTTTCTCATGCTGTAAAAATGTGCAATCTGTCTTGGTTTCTATGTTTTACTATGTCCAACTTGGTCAAACTACAGCTGTAGATGGAAACAAAATAATGATTTATGGCATTCTTCTCCATGCCTTTATGCCAAGTTACTACGACTTCACAGTTTTGGATATTTTGGACTTTTTTGCAGTGTGAAATCAGAGCTGGTTTTACTCCGTGTATATATATATATATATATATATATATATATGTATGGTACATTTATATTTTTACTTTAAACAAAGAGCAAAGAGAATGATCTCAAATCAAGAGTGAAGCCTAAAACTGTGCAATCTGGTGGTTAGTGTGCCAGACGTGCTTGTAAGACGTCTGCAGTGTCCTTGAGTGTGACTCTGGTTTGTTTGTGTTGCTCCTCAGGTTTGTGTGTGCTCAGCTGCCCAACCCTGTTCTGGAGAGCATCAGTGTGATTGACACTCCAGGAATCCTGAGCGGAGAGAAACAGAGGATCAGCAGAGGTAACTAACTGCCAAAATGCATCAACATGCATGTGCACAGAAGAAAAATATCATCTGAATCAGGAGCTATTGATATATTAAAAACTACCTTTCAAAAATGTAGGGCCGGTAAGATTTTGTATTGTTTATAAAAGAAGTCTCTTATTCTTGTCAAGGCTGCTTTGGTCAAAAATACAGTAAAAACAGTAATATAGTGATATGGTATTACAATTTAAAATAACTGTTTTATTTGAATACATTTTAAAATGTAATTTATTTCTGTGATGGCAAAGCTGAATTTTCAGCAGCTGTTACTCCAGTCTTCAGTGTCACACGATCCTTCAGAAATTATTCTAATATGGTGATTTGCTGCTCAATAAACATTTACTGTTATTCTTAATGTTAAAAACAGTTGCTTAATATTTTTGTAGAAACCTTAATTAAGATTCGCCAAAGCTATATTTTAATATACATGTTTTTTTCCTGTTTTGGTTTTGCATTATATTTGTAATATTTTGCATGAAGTAATCAAATATTAAAGGTTGGAGGTTTAAAGTTATTAATTTCACACTTTAGTATAACTTGGTTTAATGGTTTAGTATTGTTGTGTTTGGTTATATTAACAGCATAATAAGATCATGTGATCTGAGATTTCAAATATGAATACTTGGAATCAACTGAAAAAGATTTTCCTTAGGAAACTAACCACTAAAGAATTCACTTGATTGCTATATTTCGGGGAAAAAAAGCGATTATAATTTTTTCATGATGTGTTTGTGATTTTCTCATGAAAAGCAACACAGTGTGTTGGTGCATTGTTTAACTGCAGTTTCAATCTGTTTTTAATTGTGCTGTGTTGAAAGTCTGTGTTGAATATGATGAGAGACAAGGCTTTATCAAGATGATGTTGTTTTGGCTTGTAAACTGTAAGGACAGATACAAGGCCTCACAGGCCTTATAATGTGAAAATGGTACATAAAACATAAGAGTTTGAGTTTGCGCAAAATTGTATCTATAGTAATACATTTTTCAACTGTATTGTATCAAAGGATGGTGGATGTGTGCTTCTTTTCGTTCTCTGGTTTGCCACTTGTTGTAATAGATATCAGGTTTGCCAGATATTTTGAAACTTATTTGGTTCAAGTACATTTTTTGCTAACAAGTTTTGACTCTTAAGCTTAGCGTATGCATAATTTTTCCACCCGCCATTACATTTCATGCATGATCATCGAGCATTCTAGACTTTTACATAAATGTTGTGACATAATTTTAGTGATATAAAAATTACTATACAATGTCACTTCTAGTTGAATTACTGAACCAATGCCCTCATAACAGTAAGCTTGTTTAGCACATGGTTACTTCATCGCTCATTCAGAAAAGTCCATTGAAGCCGAGCGGCCCATAGTATTACTGCTGGGCTTCCTGGCATCAGCACTTTTCATTTTACCCGGTCACTCTCCTCCCGCTGCACTCAGCCTCACAGACTGAACCGATACGGCCCGAGGATTATAGACACTCATGTTTCCGAGGCCAGAGCCAAGAGCCGGGCTCTCCAAGGTCATTTCAGATGTGATTTCAGAGGGCGAATATTTAGTAGCTCTCGTTTGCGCTGAAAGCAGTAAATGTAGGTTTAAAGGTAAGTGCTTTAATTTGGCAGTGAAATTAGTCGTCATGTGATACAGGAGCCTCTGTAGAATACGAAGTGGAAGTGTGTCAAATAGATGCACACTGGAGCACAAAATAAATGCACACAGTATTATTATATTATGTGAAACGGTATGCATCATGCAGTGGTAATCTTTTCAAACACTAGAATACTACAGCATCCAGTGACCAAGTGACACTGGTGTGTGTTCTAGTCTATGGCTGCTTAGCTCTGGCTTTAAAGAGCTATTGATCGCAGTGAACATGATGTTTGTGAGCTTTTAAAGTTGCTATTGAGTTGTGGATTAAGTCATTTGGGGTGTTCTCACACATCAGTGCATGTGAGAAGAGCAAGCAGTTTCGTGACAACTATTGTATCTTCACACCAAACTGCATTCTGCTACTCATAGCATTAATCTTGTAGCGTTTAGTGATCTTTCTTCTTGTTTGAACACCGGATCTAAGCATGTGCTGCTGCAACAGTTATTTTTTAAACTTTCTCTCACCGTCTGTCTCTCTTTTAGGGTTTGGAATCGAGAACTGGTTCATTTAATTTAAATATAAAAATACTTGAACGGAATGATTTTCATGAGATTTTGTTCTGTACCAGCCGACGAGAGTTCCTGAATTTACAAAAGAAATTGTTTTAGCTGAGAATGTGAAAGTTTCTATTGCCAAATATCTTTCTAGTTTTCATTTGCATTTTCATTTTTCATTTCAAGAATCAAAGTCAGAACCAGGTTTGTTAAATTCCCATCCCTGCTGTCTGCTTTGTTTCTCCTCCCATTTTACTCTCCAAAAGTCTATTTACATGTCGGTGTGATGGTTGTTTTTAGCAGGACGTAATGAGAAAATGTCCGTCATGCGTCCTCTATTCTTTGATTATGTCAAGCAGGTCTGTGGAATTTCTCCAGCAGTCACATGAGATTATAGGGAGGAACCTTTTCGTTCATATTCATAGCTACAGGCAGTTCATCTTGTTTTTGTTTTTTCTGTAGACTGGTGCATATGAACTGAATCAAATCAATAAGATAAGCATTGCTCTGTGAATTCTCTTTCTAAGGATCAGTTGGTCAGGTGTTTTCATCCAGGTGCATGTGTTCATGTTTATACTCACTGTGTGTCTGTAATTAGATGCTGTTGTTGTCTTTCTACTCAGCTTTAGTCCCAGACGGCACACCCACAGACCATTCATGATCACTGTTTAATACATATTGCACACAGAAACACCAAGAACTGGCTGAAGCTGTCCTGTCTGATTGGCTAGCTTGTACAGAATTCTGTAGTTGTTCAGTTTATTCAGATCATCTTTTAGTTTTTATAAAGTGCATTACAGAAGACATACAAGAGTCCGAGACCAGATTTAAATTCTGGGATTCAAAATTAAATTTAAAACCTGAAAATAAAGTTTCAAATTGTTTTAAAATGTTTAAAATATATTCTTATATAAAATAATATTATAATAAGATTTAACACTAATTAGGGATATAATACTGAACATTTTCAGTTTGACTTACTAAATATTGTTAGGCTAGCAAAATCATTTGTAATAGTATTAGTAATAGTAATAGTATTCGTGTATTAACATAGCAAAAGTGCAAACAATTTTTTTCATTTAGTATTTACTTTTTTTCTAGAGTCAACCATTGTACATTTACATACACATTCATAATATTTTTAGGGAAAACATGAAAAAAAAATTAAATCATATTTTAAATCTTACTGAACCCAATCCTTTGAAAAGTAGTGTAAGGACTTCACATGTCAGTCAGATATATTCTTCCTGTCGGACGGACGAAGTGGACAGTTCTGGACTAAATTAAGCTGCAGTATTAGACTGAATAGTAAATTTTGTATAGAATCATAATTTGGCTTGAATACCTACAGTATCACTGCATAACCTGATGGATCTGAAGCTGTAGTGTATAGATCATCACCAACACAGAGAGACAGTTCCCCACCCAGATCACTCCATTAAATAACATCTACTACAGTATACAGTTCTGACACCCATCAGCACTTTTTCATGCATCCATTACAAGAACAGCATCTCACAGAAAGCATTTGCTACTGCTATTTCTGTCAAACATCAACACAGCATCTCTCTCTCTCTCTCTCTCTCTCTCTCTCTCTCTCTCTCTCTCTCTCTCTCTCTCTCTCTCGCTCTTTCTCTATAATATGGGCCCATATGATCCTAGTTACACCTCTGCATAGAGAGTCATTAGTAGAGAATGGCCATTAGCTTCATCATTTAATTTTTCATCGCTGTAATACTGCAGGACCCATTATGCCATTCTCTCTGTTCTACTCTGTTATCAAGGGTTTGGCAGTGCAGAGTGTTTCTGAGCGTGCAGCTGTAAAGCTCCATTGACCACATGCCAGTGCTGCTCCCAAGAGCGGCTTTATCATTCCCAGCTCTCCTCTACCTCCACCACAGGCAGGTGCTGTGAAATAGACCTCATTTCCTCCAGGAAATACTGTCTGCCAAATCCAATCACTGGAGTGGTTCTGTTGTATTATATGTTCAGCTGACTGTGTAACAGATGATTGTGGCTCCAGTGTAGGTCTGTAGATAAGCAGTGGTCACTTAAATCGCTCTGTTTGTGGTTAAGGTTCATTTAATGGCATTACTGTTTTGTTGTAGTAGCATGCTGTTAAATAATGCCTCGGCTCTGAACCACATAGAGCTCAAACCACACACCTGCTACTGTTCATGTTTAATTGGAAAAAGGTTAGGCTCATATTGCAACAACGTTGAAACACCTTGTAGCTATATTACATTGGAATTAACTTAACTGATAGCCTGTTGACTTCTGCATTATTCAGCATTAAACTTGGTGTAATTTAATCACATCACAATTGGTGTAAACAGGCATTTTAAGATCTGAAAATTAGTATTCATTTACTGTGTGCAAAACACAACATGCCAAGTGACCAGTGTAGTCTGATTCGCAAACAAATGACTCTTATAAGCTGGTTCTTTTCAGTGAACCAATAACATTCTTCACAACCTGTGTAGTATGATTCATAAACAAATGATTCTCATGAGTTGCCTTTTTTTTCAGTGAACCAGTAACATTCTGCACAACCAGTGTAGTCTGATTCACAAACAAATGACTTTAATGAGCTGGTTATTTTCAGTGAATCATCCAGCACAACTAGTAGTCTAATACTTATGTCACTTTTTTTGTGAATCAAAAACAGCATGACCAGTGTCTGATTCCTGGATAAATGAATTGTATCTTTTAATTAAAAATTCAAAAAGTTGAGTTACTAGTTGTCCGTTTATGATAATGGTTTTGATTTTGCACGTTCTTTCAATAACATCCTTTTCAGCATCTTCATCAGTTCAGGATGTTGCAGAGTGCAAACGCAGCACAGCGTCAACCAAAACCATTTCCTTTTTTCATGTTCTTTTATTCATGTCTTTCGTTTTGTTTTTTCATCAGTTCATACCAGACTGTTTTTCTTTCTAGTGCCATGAACTACCTAAACTTTCACTTCTGTCATTCAAGGAAGAATCTGAAACATTTCTAATTAAAAGTCTATCCTTTTTTTCCTGTGTTACTGTAATTTAACATCTTTGTATCTTTCTCTCTCCATGAACAGTTGCAACAGAAGATGGCTTTGGTTATAGCTGCCTGCATAAATGTCCATACGGAGGTATTGTAGATACTGCCAAACTACTGTTAACACCTGCAGCTTATTACGCCAATGAAGTTCCAGCACCGCTCGACTCCAGATGTGCTGTGAAATCACAGGGCCTCCTGATATTAACCCTCAGATCTGTCCCTCTGCAACAATATAATCACAGCTGTAATACCAAGCCCAGTTTCACCGCTATTATTGTCCTGCTCTCAATGACACTGTCTCATGTGTCTGTTACTGTAGATGTTGTCTTTCTTAGACCTTTATTGAGTTGACTAGTCCCAGTCTGAAGTTACGATAATTCTGGATGGAGATCTAAAAGTTGTTGAAAAGACAAACCACACTGTTGCAGGTGACAATAAAGCCTTCCCATGTGAAACTGCCAAATCGGAAGGGATGGTCCACACCATTCCTGTAGGCATGGGATCTTCCTGTGGAAGAAATGGCTATATCTGCCATATTCCATGTCACTGATTTGAAATATTAACACACTAATTCCTCCCAACAGAACTGCCAGCTTTGGAAATATACTCCTTTTCAATCAAGGTCAGAAGATATACATCAGAAAAAAAATACAGCTTGACTCAACAGCAGAGCCTGGTCAGAATCATCATCACCTTTCCTCATTTCAGATGTCTTTCAACTTAATGTTCCAGGGTGGAAAATTGCAACACATTACGCTTATTCATAAACCATTTTTTCCAACTGGTGTGTCCAAACTTGTTTAATAATTTTAGTTTTGGGAAATGCTAACAACACTGGGCAGAGCAAATGTAGGCATGTAGCCTAGGTGGACCGAGGGGACAAAAACAGATTTTTTCTATTTATTTTTTTACTTTTTTTTAAGTACTGATAGTTTATCTTTTCAAGGTTTTTCTTCTGTCAGTGTGAACTTTGTTTTCGCTAGCAAGGTTATGATTTTCTTGTCACGAGCACACAGTGTCCTAACCGGTTGCTATGAGATAGTGATTTGTCTGTCCCCACTAAAAGCAAAAATTCTGCACAATAACAATCTCCTGTTGAGGCTGGTTCGGACACAGTGGCGTGGCTTTTGATTCATTTTAGCAGTATTGCATTGTCATAACCTTTTCCTTCCTTGGTTGCATAGCAGCAACGCAAATGGATGTGGAGATCTCATATCATACATTACAAAACTAATTAACCCACAGCATTAGGTTTCATTTGGAGGATTCTGGCTTTCTTGGCTGAGTTAGCAGTCTACCCCTTTCCAAATCGCAGCAGCTAGGAAGTTGAATGTGCAATCACCCAGATAATGTAAAAGCTAGTTTTATGCTCCTTCACAAGAGTCTGCAGCTCCTTAAAATGAGAGCCAGACTCAAAAACAGCCATTCTGAATCATAAAGACATTGCATGCATACAAATTTCAATACTTTAGCCAAAATTCACCATATGCATTATTTAGTTAAAATATTTCCATAATATTCTACGTAATGCAGCCTTGGTTTAAAATGAAGCATCATCTTGCTGTCCTCTTGAATGGTGGACTTGCTGTTTGACTCTCTGCATCCTTGGAGAGGGAGTGAAGTTGAGCTGCAGAAGCCATTAACTGGCAGACATTAGATCATAAAAACCGCAACAGGCCTGAGCATTTTAACGATACTTGGAAGAGAGTCAGCGGCTTCAGTACTGTTGAGCGCCAGGTCTAACAAGGTCATTTTGCCCGTTCTGATTGGCTGGCTGCCTCTTCGCTCTCGTGCGAGCATCCATCCGGTGCGAAAGCTTTGTGAACCGTAAATATTGGACAGAATATCAATCTCTTTTCCAATCTCTCCTTCAGGTTATGACTTCGCTGCGGTGTTGGAGTGGTTCGCCGAACGCGTGGACCGCATCATCCTGCTGTTCGACGCCCACAAGCTGGACATCTCGGATGAGTTCTCGGAGGTCATCAAGGCCCTCAAGAACCATGAAGACAAGATCCGCGTGGTGCTCAACAAGGCCGACCAGATCGAGACGCAACAGTTAATGCGTGTCTACGGTGCCCTCATGTGGTCACTGGGGAAGATAGTCAACACACCTGAGGTGATTCGTGTCTACATCGGCTCTTTTTGGTCGCATCCGTTGCTGATTCCAAACAATCGCAAACTGTTTGAGGCAGAAGAGCAAGACCTGTTCAAGGATATCCAGTCGCTGCCACGTAACGCCGCCCTTCGCAAGCTCAACGATCTAATCAAGAGAGCTCGTCTTGCTAAGGTAAACTTATTTTACATTAGCCTATGAGATTTGACCTGTAGCCTAGCAAACAAATGACCCACCTAGAATATTACTAAGGTTATATGCAGTATAAGTTAAGATTCTGGATCTGGAAGTATGAGAGTCTGACAGAAACAAATAAAACCATTATAATATGGGACCATTAGTGTTTTTCAGAATTTTTGTATTCAAGAATGTCACTCCAAGCCCATTAACTGTTATTCTTTCCTCAGAACACAAAATAATATATTTGAAGAATCTCTTTATGCAGCTCTTTTTCAAAATTTTCATATGAAAATAAAAACTACATACTCCTCTTGTATATGGAAAGAATGTGTTCCACAGAAAAAAAATAACAGCATTTGGAACGTCAGACAATAATGACAGAATGTTCATTTTTGGGTGAACTAATCTTTTAAGTTCTAAAGTCTTGGAAAGTTCTGAACCAAAACCACTACTGAAACCAAAAGCAGGAAACGGCTAACAAACTGCTCAAAGTTTGGCTAGCAAATTTTGTTCAACGCAAAACAAGCACTTGTGGATTTATATGTTGATGTTCAAGGGAAAATATTGAGTGTGTGTGATTCAGAACAAAAGGTCTCTGTTTCTGCATTTATTGAGTTGACATGCTGTGAATGTTGTTGTCGTTCCAACATGTTTTTGATGTGGTGCAGCATATAGCTCTAGTGTAAAAGTAATAGCAATGACATGCACTTTGTGTGTTTACAGGCCCTTTTGTCTGTCTGATCTTGCAGATTTGCCCAAGTAATGAGGCCATTTACCAAACTGTATAGTCTGCTGATGTGGCTCTGTGCATGACCCTGTTGTTCAGCTACATTAAAATTGATAATTGTTATTTAGCTTGATAAGCTTGAAAACCAAGCTTGATTGTGTTATTTAAGGGCTGTTTTAGTAAAGACCATAAGAACATGAAGTAGTCATTTATATGTCTGTCTCTGTTTCTATATATGTATATACTGTATAAGTGGTTATATGTATATACGACATATATGTAACATGCAATTCAAAGATAATTCTAGTTGTGCGGGTAATCAGCTACATCTGAAAAACTAGACCAGAAAATGCAAAGAAAGTCCTTGACTTTGACTCAGAGGTCAGGTGATTAGTGGGGATTGTTAAATGTGCTGAAAGATACCGAGGGATCATGAGTCATAATGTCATTCCAGTTATATATGCCCTTGAGTGATCTTGCAGTCTTCCTTGCTTTAATTACTTATTATAAATCATGTCTAAAGGAAGTTCACTCAAAAATGTTGTTCTCATGTTCCAAACCTGTGACTTTTTCTCTTCAAAGGAACACAAAAGAACGATTTAAGGCCTGTATTCGCAAAACACATTCTTGTCTTTTGATATTATTAATGCAATAATTCTTTAGCACATTACATTTGGAAATACTAAAGTGTTTATGTATTAAATTGAGCCCTAATATATTCATGTCTTATGTCTGCTGCTGTCCTATGACTAGATTCCACATGTTTTTAAACAGCAGTCCACCTCTTAGATATATAAAAGAACAGTAACTTAGGTAGTCAGACATAAAGCTGACATTTAAAAGGAAACTGAAACACTCTGATGTCGGTTCATTTACGTCTGAAATCCTTTATTATCCCCATCAGTGTAAACGTTGCTCAAAACACATGGCCTGGGCCATTCCTCTCTGGAAGAGGAAATGTTGGGTACTGTCAGTACTGGTCTCTTGTCAAACTCAATTTAAATCTCTAGATCCAGATCCAGCTGGATGCATTAAAAAAAGAACATTTAAGTTCTCTCCCTGTCCCTCACCCTGATCATACAGATGTGCTTCCCCTCCTGTCATCATTTATACAGTCACCTTCCTTCCACGCAGGGGCCAGGCCTCTTTCTGACGATTTATTTAGTAGCTTGTGTATTCTTGCTACTATACAGCTTCATAATGAATTGTTTGGGTTGAATACTTTAGTAAAAAGCTGCATATTTTTATATTCAATGTCTCAATTTGTTTGTTGGCTATAAAATACATATAGAGTCTAATGCAATTTTTTTTTTTGTCATATTACATCCCAAAAAGAAAAAAAAATAAGCCTGTTTTGGATCATTTTCACTATAATTAACCACATTCACATGCAAAATGACCAATGAGTTGAAATATATGCAAAAATTACAATTAACCAATCAAAATCATGTATTCCAGAGAATAAGTATTTTGTAAACATTTAGCAAAAATGTTAATAATAATGAAAATGTCACAATAAAAGTAATTTGTTTATGAAATAAGGAATTTTATTTGAATTTTATTATAGGTTTTGGTTTTGAGCAAAAGGTTTGTCATTTTTATGTTTATTTTTTTATTTTTTGGGGGGGTTAAAAACAACCCAGGCATGCTCTTTGTAATTGTAATTTACTGATGTATGTTCTATAAACTTACAAGGAGCTTTGCTTTTGTGCTCTCACAGGTCCATGCGTACATCATTAGCTCCTTGAAAAAAGAAATGCCCTCAGTCTTTGGGAAGGATAACAAAAAGAAGGAGTTGATTAACAGCTTGGGCGAGATCTACAGCCGCATTGAGAGGGAACACCAGATTTCCCCGGGAGACTTCCCTAATCTTAAGAAAATGCAGGTAAGGTCAATTTAACCAACAAACATAGAGGATGATTCAAGAATGCTTCACTGGGACTTCTAAAGGGTCTTTCAGCGCACATCCAAAATCAGCATAATTTGTCCCACATTTTTTAGTCAACAAACAACTATATCAATTTCAGCTTTGGGTGGACCTCTCTAAACGTGATTGCGTGCCTTTTTAAAATCACTTGCGTAAAAGTGCTGTTTAGATTACTGTTACTTTTATACAACAGCTCTATAAACAAATGAATATTGAGCAATTTGAGTTTCAGACAAAATTTGGCTAGTTAGTTTATATTTTTCTTCTCCGCCTATGAAACTATTTCCAAAAGAAGCCAAAGCATCAACCTTTTCATGTTTCCAAGCATCAACAGCCTGACACAGCCTGGCTGGAACAGAGTATCTGAAGGGAGCGGAGCTGGTTTAGACTGGAAATATCAACAGATGTTGACAAGATCTTTTGTTACATTCTATAAGTGTTTTTCTTGCTTTCTTTCCCGCTGAATAGGACCAGCTTCAAGCACAAGATCTGAACAAGTTCCAGCCTCTGAAAATGAAGCTGTTGGACACCGTGGACGACATGCTGGCCCACGACATCGCCCAGCTTATGGTTCTGGTGCGTCAGGAGGAGACGCAGCATCCCAACCAGGTGGTGAAGGGTGGTGCCTTCGAGGGCACCATGAATGGGCCGTTCGGACACGGATATGGCGAGGGAGCTGGCGAGGGCATTGATGAAGTCGAATGGGTGGTGGCACGTGACAAACCTATGTATGATGAAATCTTCTACACTCTCTCGCCCGTCAATGGCAAAGTGACTGGAGCCAATGCCAAGAAGGAGTTGGTGAAGTCCAAGCTGCCAAACACTGTGCTGGGTAAGATCTGGAAGCTTGCTGACATTGATAAAGATGGGATGCTCGATGATGAGGAGTTTGCCTTGGCCAATCACCTGATCAAGGTCAAACTAGAAGGTCACGAGCTTCCAAGCGAACTGCCCGCTCATCTTGTGCCTCCATCCAAAAGAAAGGTTCCAGAGTAAGATTGGTTTGGATTTTGGGAAAGCATATAGTTTGAATTTAGGTTGCAGTTGAATTACCGATGGCTGGACAACCTTTACTATAGAAAAAAAAATAGTGACTTCTTTGAAATGTGTGGTTTATGCTTCACTAGCAAGAATGGATTTGAAAATGACTCACCTTTTCAACTCTTGACTTGTATGTATTTTTTTTTAGTTTAGTTTAGTTTTTTTTTTTATGAACAAATTGTGCTGTCTGCAGTCTGTTTTATGTGTGCTCTCAAATTTTAGTCATATTTTTATGCCACAATTTCAGTTTCATCTGTTCAGCTGTCTGTAACGACTGTAACGCTGTGTCCTAACCAGACATATTGCAATGAATGATCTCAAATGTAAAACAGCACATTTTGTCGATCACATGATTTCAGTTTCTGTGACAATGTGCTTGCTAGCCTTTCCCACAGTGAAGTCTCATTGGTCTAAAAATCTACTTCAGGTAGTTACATTAAACATGATTATCTTCTGATTGGTTGACATTGTGTCACGTTTCGTAGCTGTTTTGTGTTCAGGTGATTACTTGTCTCATTGTGCCTGGTTAGGACACACTAAAATGCTTTTCAATATATTTCACTTTCACGCTCAATTTACACTACTGTTCAAAAGTTTAGAATCAATAAGTTGTTTTTGAAAGTCTCTTTTGCTTGCCAAGACTGCATTTATTTTGATCAAAAGTACAGTGAAAACAGTAATATTGTGAAATAATATAACAATTTGAAAAAACTATTTTTTATTTTAATCTATTTTGAAATGTGATTTATTCCTGTGATGGAAAATCTGAATACTTCTGTTACCTGCCGTGTTCCATGTCACATGGTCCTTCAGAAATCATTCAAAAAAATATTAATAATGTCACTGAGCCTAAACTTTTGAACGGTAGTGTATATCAGATTGATCTGTGTCTCAGGAGGGGCGAGACGTCAATTAATGCAGAAAAATATATATCCTATTCTGAATCTTTGTATCAGTTGTTATTCTAAGTACACAACTGTTCAAATCTAGCAAGAAAAGCTAAATTCCTTTTATACGTAGGTGTAACTGTTATTCTCTTCTTGTTAAGGCAGCATCTTTAATGAATGCAAGTCCTTTCTAGCCTGACCAAGAGACTGTTAAAACTGTATAGCCGTCACGTCAGAAGACTTAATGTTTAGTGTTCTTGATGGACCCGTAGAGCTAGTATCCTTGTCAGTAGTCTACTGTATATGCTAATGCCTAACAGATCTAATCTAACTAGGGTTATAGTAGTGTTTATATAATTCCCGTCTGATTTCCAAAGAAGAAAAAAGAATGATGTTGCAAAACAGCTTTATTCAAGTGATGTGAAGTTCTCTTTCTGAGCGTTTCTGCATTCACATGCTCATTTAAAGAGCAGCGGCTTTGGATCTAAATATGTATTTAGTTATATTACTTTATTATATCTGCATTTAATGAACTCTTTACCTCTGTATCCACCCCTTGACAAGCAGTTATCTAGAGCTGTCGCATTTGCTCAAGCAGATTTTTAGGATCTGAATGTGAATTGATAGAATTTTATGCACTGAACTAAATGGTCTTTAAAGGGGTAGTTTACTCAAAAAATGACAATTCTGTCACTATTTTCTCACCCTCGTGTCATTTCAAACCATGTTTTAATTCCATGGTTGATGAAAAAGGAGATGTTTAGCAAAATAGTCACACTGCTCTTTTATGTACAAGCTCAAAAATAACAAAAAGAACCATAAAAGTAGTTAGATATGACTTATATACTATATTCCAAGTCTTCTGAAGCCATGTGGTAGCATTGTGTAAAGAAAAGGCTCAAATGTAAGTGATTATTTGCTCAAAATTGCTTATTGTAATTTGGCTTCTCATGAACAGTTACTGTACAAGACACACTGATGTTTGGCGTCATTGACACTAAAGGGATAGTTTACCCAAAAATGAAAATTCCTAACCCTCATGTTGTTCCAAACCTGTATGACTTACTTTCTTCTGCAAATCTTATTACAAAAGAATATATTTTGAAGAATGTTGGTAACTAAACTCTTTCAGTTCGATTATATGGACAAAAAATTTAAATCAATGGGAAGTGAAACGGTTTGGTTATCAACGTTATTCAAAATATATTCTTGTGTTCAGCAGAAAAAATAAATGGAACTACATGAGAGTGAGGTGACAGTTTTGGGTGTACTATCCCTTTAACGTAAAAAAATATATATTATACTCATTTGGATGGACACAACTAAAGCCAACAGGATTTTTACTTTTTGATGTTCTGTTCCTTTAAATCTGATCTGCTTTGATCTGAATGACCCTTTGCTTATGTGAAATATATCCACTGATTCTAACTAAAACTTTAAGCCTGTTTAGTCAATCAATTAAACCTATAAGCTGCCTCGGTGCCTTGAGACACACCCGCCTCAATCAGATTTGAGACACTAGAGATGTACAAAGCACACTGTCGTATTCTACAGTATCATTTCATGCTCATGAAATAAACTGACATTCTTCAAAGACTTTCATTAATGCTCCATTTGAGTCTAATGAAAAGAAATTCCAGATTTGCTCATAATTTTTGCACATGAAATTTTTTTTTGCCCATAATGTATGGTTGTGCATTTGTGCGTTTGACCAAGTATGTACATGTATATGGGTGCAATATGGTTTGCAAATGTATTGTGAAGTAGTCGGTGTACGTGTGCTTGTTGCTCATTGTGTTTTAACTGGTGTGGACAAATGATGTGAGACACTAATGTTCAGGGAGGTGGACATTATTCAACTTAATAAAGATCTAACTCATTTAAAAGTGCTTCGTATTCGGGTTTTCTGTTCTAGTCTTGTTACATCTTGACTTAATTTGTTCCAGATTAGAATACTAACTCTTTTACTCTTTACTTAAAAAAAAAAAAAAAATGTTTATTTTTTTTTTTGTTTCTTGGGTGGTGATATTTAAACAAAATCTGTGGTAAAAATAATCAAAGTTTTGTATTTTATTATTTTAATATTATTTTGACTGATTTTATACATTGCAGTTTTCATGCAATTATTCATTAAGGCAGTTCACAATGTTAATTCACAAAACAAAATTCCATTATACAATATACGCAGTAATAATATTCCCTTATTTTTTCCATTCCAAGCCTGTCTGTGTCCAGAAATGGGAATGACAGGTCAGATTGATGTACAGAATGAAAAAAAACATATTTGTTAATCATAATAAACGCAGGCAGTCCCAACGGAGACAATACATAATGTTTTCAGCAGATGCATTAACAGGGCGGTCTGCATGAGTGATGACTTCCTGTTTGTTGCATCATGTACTGTATGTCCTAGGAAACGCAAGCACAGGGTGGATTCTCATCTGCTCTTTTTCTTGACAGCAGGATATGATAAGCAGGGAACACCTGACTTTTCCTCACTACCGGTCACGGAATATTCTGTCCACTGATGGAACATGCTTACTTAAGGATACAGGGGTGTAGAAAAAGAATGTATAAGATATTAAAAGTTTTGAATTTTTCTTTATTTTGTCAACTTTTTATTCTTCGAAATGCAATACTGAAAATTACATGCACCACAGTTAAAAGTTTTTTAATGTTTTGGAAAAGTCTCTTATGCGTACCAGACTGCAATATTTGATCAAAATTCAATAAAAACAGTAACATTATGTAATATTATTACTATTTAAAATAACTTTTCTATTTTAATATATTTTAAAGTGTAATTTATTCCTGTGATGGCAAAGTTGAATTTTTACTTATTTTTTATGAAACATTTTTGTCATACATTTGATCAATTTATTGTCCTTAATTAATAAATAAAAAATATTTCTATATAATTTTTATATATATATATATATATATATATATATACATACATACACATACACATACACATACTGTATATATCTTTAAATGTTTGCAATACGGAAAATTTTAGAACATTTTAAACCATTGGTTACCTATCAGGTCAGGTGATCTCACCACACGAGCTGATCAAACCTATGAGGCTACAGGATTTATACTGCAGATTCATCAGGCATGTTTACCAGACAACATCTAAGGAGTGTTGGAACAGTGTGTTGTGACACAGATGAGACAGAGTTAGAGCTCACTGGCACCAAAGCCTGACATGTTTGGCAAAAAACAAGGATTGCCTTTGGCCAGCAGCAGCACCTCGGTCCATCTGTAATGCTTGGTGGTGGAAGCATTATGGTTTTGGGCTGCTGTTGTGCCTCGGGGTCTGGCCAGCCTGCCATCACTGAGTCAACCCTGAATTCCACACAGAACCAGAAAGTAGTTGAGGGGAATGTGAAACCATCTGTCTAAAAGCTGAGGCTGAACCACAAGTGGACATAGCAATAACAAGACAATGACCTGAAACACTCAAGAAAATCCACAAATGAATAGGTCAAAATGAAGAAATGAAGGGTTATGGAATTACAAAGTCAAGGCCTACATCTTTCCACAGCAGAAATTCTTACAACAAGACTTTTGTTGAATAAATAGTTGAAAGAATGTTTGCCTTGCTTGTGCTAAACAACTTAAAATGGAAATGTATGTAAAATCAAATCAGCAGTCTATTGCACCACTGAGATGCATGTCATGTGGTAAAAAAGACAAAATAATCTCTGACTGAAACCTTTTTTACGAGTTACTAAAAAAGAATTAATAATAAAAATAAAAGTCTTTATTTCATAAATAAATAACTAAATACATTTTAGGGTTGTTCATCAGTTTGTCCCCTGACCTTGAGTCCTTCCCATGTTGAACCATGAGAGGAAGAGTAAGATTTTCACGATTGGAAAGCTCCCAAACATCCGGCGCTCCAGATAAATCCCTCAGGAAGAGCAGCGCTCCGTCACAGCTGGTTAGGGACTCACATGTGTCCTTGTGTATGTCTGCTGTATGTGAAAGAGTGACTGGGATGTGCGAGGTTGTCACATATAGATAAGATTTTACAAAGTGAATACCTAAGATTTATTAAAACAGAAATAATCCAAAAAAAACACACTGGGTTCAGTAGAATAGCCTTTAGAGTTGATATTTCCAGATTTAAATGTGAAAAATATGAAATATAAAATTTTCAGAGTCCTCAGGCTGAGTATGGCAGCAAGAAATTAATCATTTTCATTTTGACAGAATTGTATATGGTTTTCAAGATAAGGATATCAGAGAGGAGGATATACTGTACAGAAATGTCAGAACTTGTTATCAAATACATGCTTCATTAATAATGCTGATAAAATCAACCATGGCTAAGGAATGCAGCTGTAAAGAGCGTCTGAACACAGATAGTGAAAGATATAATAAAGATGAGACAATACAGCTCTAACTTCTGTTCCCAATTATTCTACATTATGCAACTTTTTCCATGTATCTTTTTGGCAAGCAAACAAATTTTGATCTGTCAAGTCAAATTATCACATTCTAAACGGTGTTTTACACTGGAGAGAAAAATAAGTAGAGCAAGGGAAAACATTCTTGTGCATGTTTGTGCAGGGTCATCGGGTGTAAACTAGAATCCTCTTATGAGTATGTAGAAGTATGAACAAATTCAGTTATTAAAGGCAGTGTCTGTGTGCTGCAGGTTAGGCCTGATTTTCTAAATAGAACGTTTATCAAGTGTAATGTCATTGCATTGAATAAATCAAATCTAGACAAAGAAACTGAAGGGACTCGGATACACAAGTAGGTACAAAATTGTTGAAATTGATTGAAATTCGGGCCCAGTTTTAAAACCATCAGTCATTAATTGTTTTTTACTAGCATTAAAATTTAAACAAACATCTTTATTTAAATAAGATTTACAAAATTAAAACACTATTGCAGAATGGGTAACAGTGTTGTGAATGACAAGTTTGCAGACTGACAGGTTCTAGCTACTTTGGGACCAAATGCTGGTTTATAGATGCTGATAAATCTATATTTCAATTAAATAAATTCAAGGTTGAATGGTTGAGCTGCATGCATGAATACAGTCAACAATAAGCTTTCGCATAAAAATTGTGAAAATGTTTTTTTTGTTTGTTTGTTTTTCTAAATCACCATGTTAACTTATTTGCTTATCAGGTTCAGAAATAGTTTAGTAATAGTTTAACTTATCTAATCATTTTCATTAATGTAATTACACATCAAAGAATACTCTATTCTTAGAAAGTACTGCTCACTTTTCCCTTTTGCCGAACTGAAAGACTGTGTCACGGGTGTCAAGGTTAGGCTGTTGTACTCATGAAAGCTCACATCACATTGCTAATTGTTTCAGACGTGGAGAGCTCTTGCCTGACAGAGCTGAAGATGAGCTGGCTGATAGAAATGCAGAGGAGCGCTGAACCCGGGCCACGAGGCCTCACGAGTGTGTTACTCAGCTCTCAGACCTGAAGACACTCTCAAGTATGAGGAGAATGCCTCTTAGTATGCTGCAAACATGATTAACATCTCTGTGCTGAGCTGAACACTCAGTCTCTGGAAATTTTGTATAGTATTTGGTGTAGATTAGAAGCACAAAAACATATATTTGCAGCTGTGTGCACTGACAGTTCCATAGAATGTTTATGGAGATTATGCATCATTCTTAACAAAAATGGTGTCACTCACAAACAGTGTGAGTCGTAATTGGATTTTGTGAGTATTTGTCTCCCCCTAATGCACGACTATGAGTAGCACATGTAATGCTTTGATTAAAGTTTAAATGTGAAGACATTTTATGTCAAAATATATTTTCTTAAATTAACCCAATTTATTGTTCATTCACTACTATAAGTATGCCTGGGTTTATCTACCCCAATAGTGTAAACAACACTGAGCCTCCCTAACACCATCAAAATATTTAGAGCGGTCAGATCAGATACTCAATCATTCCAGCTTGACCAATAGCGAGAGTTGGGGCGTGGCTTCTGTAGCAGACTGAGCCAGAGGGTGTTTATCCAGTGTGGGACACATGCTAACATGGGAAAAAATCTGATTTGGGTACCAGCTAAAATCTGAAGACTTACCTAAATACACAGAGAAAATAAAAATGCAATTTAAACTTAGAGATATATTACAAAATGACTCGAGAAATGAATGCTATAGTTTTATTTTTCAGTACCTTAAAATAACAAATTTGTGGGAGAGAATATAAAAAAAAAAAAAAAAAGGGGGGAAGGTAGTAAGTCATTTTGATCCACACTCCATACCAGTTGGTGGCGGAAATACACCATTTTGTTGTTTGTCAACCGCCAATAAATTTTAAGAAGAAGAAGAAGAAATACACAGAGGTAGAGAACAAACAAGGGTATCCGCTGGCGGTGCTTTTATAAGATGGAGGAATTTGATGGAATGTTTGAATTTCAATCGAAACACAGAAATTGCGGAGTTTCTTTTGGACAGGTAAGCTGAACTTAAGTTTTTGTCACACATGTTTGCTCTTTACTGTCTTTTTTCCAAACATGTTAGCTCTTTATTAGCAAGCCCAAGATAAAATATTGTAAAGATAATACTCGTGTATATATAGTGTGAATATAAGGGACGTTTGAAAAGGTTGTTTGAAAATGTGCTTTATTTTTGTAGTTCCACTAGGTGACACTATAGCGCAGAAACTGCATACTTCATCTTTAAAGATGCTGTAAGGATTTTTTTTTTTTGGTCTTTACCACGAACAAAATATTAAGCCTTTATTACTGTAGCGAGTCTGTTTAATATATGTTTCTCCTTTACATATCAATTGTTTTAGAGTTGAGTGATGTCAACTCAATAAAGTCAAATGAATGAATGAGTCAATCAATTAATTTGACTTAAATTTGTAAAATAAATATTTATGTATATAAAACCATGAAGTATGATAAGAGGCAGTCGATTCTTTTGCATACAGTTTATGCACACTGAGATTTCTCATGAAGAAATCACTTCTTGTCAGGGCTGAGTAATTATAATTAATAAAAAAATAATTATTCTAGCATATTCTATTAGCTTAGTTGGATACATCTGCTGGTCATTCCAGAGCACACAGTTATAACCCAAAATAGCTCCTTTCCATATAAAGTTACTTGTACGTGCAGTCTGACATTGTGATATCTGTGGTTGTATATGTAGTTGTTCTCAGTCTTTTCCAAGTGTTTAGCAGTAAAAACAGGATGCAGTAGAAATCTATCTCTGTGAGTGGGCCGGGAGCAATATCCCTGTGTGCAGAGTGAGGGAACCTTGTTCAACCATGGCCAAGTCTTGAACTTCTCTTCCTAGCACGGGTGAAGGACACGCAAGGGCACTGTCCTGTATATCTTGGCCAAATGTACAACCCAACCCACTCGTGTCGAGATAGTCACAAATGGTCCATTCATATTTATCACAGAGGTCTAGTTTGTTTTGATGCATTTCTACACACTTCCTGTAGTGGTGATTATCACAGATGATAGCTTGTGGCCTCATGGGAATTGTTTGACTCTGTTGTTGTAAAGCCTACACAGTGGTGTTTTTATAACTTTTACATAGTGTCTTCTAGCCTGGACATTTTATCAATTTTTTTATATTGTCATATTAACAATTTAATATTATTTCAATTGCTTTCAATATATATATATATATACACACACACATAATTTATTTTTATAGAAAATGCAAGCTGTTGTTTTTCTAAATTTACAATGAAAATGCAATGAATGGGCCCACTGAGTGGTTGTTAAGGTATTGTTGCTTGAGTGTTCTGAGTAGCCAATAGCAGTTACATACTAACCCCGATCAGCTGTTTTTGATATTTCCGTCCCTTGATACTGTATAGTTCAGGTCCCCCCGTCAATGCAAGCCTTTGGGAATTTTTTGTTCACAAGCCAAAAATGGTCTGATCACTTAGAAAAGTAAAGGCACTTCTGTTTACATGTCATATTTGATCTTTTTAAAGCTATGAAACTGTGCCTGGCACAGCCTTACCCATCACTACTTTGCATGTCAGTTTGAGTGAATATCTGTTTTAGAACATGTCTTCTTCCTTCTACAGCCAACCAAAACACTGGTGATGCACCAAAGCCCTTCTTCCATGAAATGTCAAATAGGAATTTCTACTAGAAGTGCCATTTTATTGCTGCGCTCACACAGAGATGTAATGCGCTGAAAGATTGACCTTTGACATTTGAGGTGAGGGCATGTGTGGAGGATGGAATAAAGATGATCGCAAAAGTCCCATGTGTTTGGGCAAAGTTCAACATGTAATTTTTCATTTGGCAGATTTACAGCTTGAGAAAACTGATGAGGTGATAAACGCATGAGGGATAGATCAAGAAAAATACTGAAAATATTTTTATTGAGAAGAACAAGCAATCTTATGGGTCTGAGAGAGGTGGAAAGAATTATGAACCATTGCTGCTGTGCTCTGAGAACTTATTAAATTTCCAGGGTCATTGTAACAGCATGTAACCTCTAAGAGCAATATAGATACATGACTGTTGTAGTTGTTGTGTAGTCAGAAAAACACATTGAAATTCCTTTCTTTATCTACCGTACTTTATTTAAAGCAAATAATACATTTGGGTTGCATTAGTGATCATCTTGTTCCAAAATGAATTTGAAAAGTCTTCTGGTGCTCTTGTTAGAGTTTGTTTAGATCTTTTTGAGAGTCTCGTCTGAGGAATTTTCCCAGCTGTGCTGTCCTGGGTCAGAGCCCCTGCCCCGTATCAGGAGTTTCAAGACACTGATTTGTGTGTTTGGACATGTTTTAAAAGACTATATATGAAGCTAAATGTGAATTTTAAAGCAAAAGTTATCTCAAAAATGTTTATTATTTTATTATTTACTCACCCTCATGTCATTCAAAACAAACATGCCGTTATTTTATCTGTAGAACACACACACACTCACACAAAAAGAGTAAATATTGACAGAATTTTCATTTTAGATAAAAGATTCCTTTTACCAGTTGTAAAAGAATGTTGCATTTGTTCTTGAGTTTGTTTTGAAACACATTTGTTATGATTATTTTTTATGTTTTTTGGCAAGCATGGCCACACCGGACCTAATATGCATCACATGAAGTGACTAATGATTATAGTATCTGTTCCATGTAGACAATGGTTACTGTAGTTTTTCCACTCATTGTCATTGGTTAACCAAACCAAACAGCTATATGTCTGTGGTTTATCAGTGTGATAATCCCAGAAATCCAGTGCACAGTTGGCCACTGACTCAGTCAACATGGCATTTGCCAACAAAACCCTCTTATGGAGTTGTTTACCAGTCTCCTCTCCTCTTGAATTCAACCCAGCGCATGGCATTATTCTAGCACAGTTGTCTTTGTTTGGTGATTTCCCACACTCTCGTGAAACTAAATGGGGGCAGAAGGGATATTTTTTGATGTGGTTATGTTTTGCAGAGTAACATTTAGTAACTTCATTTGTGTTTGAAAATGAGGATGTTTCATAGAGACAAAACCACAACCACATTATTTGCCTTAGGTGATCTAAAAATGTGTAATATTACTGTATATTCTCATGTGTCATTAGTGTTGTTGTTAATTAAAACTAAATAAAAGTATTCAAATGTGTTTTCCATATTTTAAATAAAGCTGAAATAAAATAAAATAAATTTAAAGTGTAGAAATAACATAAAAACACACAAAAAAAATATTAATAAAAACTGTAAGAATATAGTAAGTAACACTAAAATAATACTGTTTGCCATTTTATGGGTGACTGTAGAGGTTTCCTTTCTTTTATATCAGTCCAGTTATTTGTCAGAGTGATCATACCCATTTACATTTCTATCATCAACTACTCTTATGCAACAATGTACATGGTTTATTTAAAGTTTCAAGATATCGTTGACTTTTCTGGAATGCCATCTATACTGAGTTGCCTTCTTACAATGGATGATAAGTTTAGGTTCACAGGGGTTTGATAAGAATGAGTCTGTCTGTTTCTCATAGCTGTGCAGGTTCTTGCTCAATTGATAACAATGATGAACAGCATCCAGTTAAAGAAAAATGACATTCCTATGACAGCACAGGGTTTCTGACAGCAGATATTACGTAAGTAGATAAGGAAAGGGTTGAGGAAAGTCAAAAATACAGACAGTACTTTTTAGAAAGGTACATATTCCTGTTTTTCTAGGCCTTTTATCAGCTTCTTGTATCCTGTGTGAAGAGAAAAATTGCCTGTGAGCATGACAGGATATGTAGGGTTTTTTTAGACTGAGCTGTTCCATCAAAAGTGATTGATTCAGTGGCTATGTTTATGTTTGACACGGAGGACTGCAGAATAATAATAGTTAGATTGATTTGTCAGAAAAATCACGATCACAAGCTTTTATTTAATTTGTGAGAAAATGATTTAGTCTAATAAAGCAGTATGATGTTCATTACTCAAATAGGAGAGTTAAGACCCGTGGGAATGTACTGTATGATCTGTTTTTGTGAAGAAACACGTCAACTGCTCTCATAACAAGAGATTTGAGGAGGGCAAATGATTTCACATGCAAGAGCGCTGCTTAGTGGCTCGTCTCTTGAACTGCCTCATACGTGGCTCCATGATTGAAGCCAGCGAAGCTACTTATTTTATTGCTGTAAGATATCCTGACATCTGGTTTTGATGTTACAGGCTGCTCATTTGTGAGTAAGATCAAAAGGTTCATGTTTTTTTATTTTTACAAGGTCTTTAAACAAGTAGTATCAGAGAGGTTTTGACAAAAAAGTCAAATATTTCTGGTGGCACACAGTACACCAGCTCTCCAAAGATCAAAGCTAATAGTGCGTCCAAAAAGACACGGCAAAATGTGAGCTTTAATCTGCAGGACCAGGATGGAAAGCAGTTTCATTTGATTGATCATTATTTATTAACGCACGTAGGTGAGAAATCTAATTTTAGTCATCACTGTTATTATATTATATTATTTTAAAAGTCAAGTAAAATGTATGTGTGTGTGTGTGTATATATTAATATATTAAACTATTCAATATTACTGGATGAAAGTCATTTTTAAGGGTTAGTTCATAGAACATTAATGTGCATGTTATCACTTTTTACAGTGTGTATATGAAATAATCATAACAACTGTTATTATTATTAGTAGAAGTAATAAAAATGAGTATTTATGTGAATACATTTACATACTAATATTTATATACATTGTATTTATATAAAGATTAGAAATTATTGGCATTTGAGTACCCGGTAAACGTGGGGTTGAAAGGGAAAAATATGATGTTCTCATCAACCTGACCTCCCTCTGTGGTTCTATTTGGAGCTTTGTGGTTTCATATCTTGCTTTTGCAAAAACCCACACCTGCCTATGCATAAGTCAAAGACAGCTGAAGCCTCAACTTTAATCATATCTATCGATTGATATATCTGTCTACATAAATAGATAGATTATTGATCTTTTTGCATGTACATTGTCAGACAAGCAACCATATATTGTAAACTACATTTTAAAGCTGTTTAAATACTACATAAAATCCAACTTGGCCCATTTAGAAACTGGTAACTAGAATTATTATTTCCTGCTATACAGAAATATAGGAAATATTTGTATTTTGTTTTGGTTTTGGTGTGTTGATATTTTATCGACTCTAAATATATTATATTTAGAGTCATTTTCTTCAGAGATTTGATTTCTAAAGTCATTTAAAGGCATAGTTCACCCAAAAATAAAATTACCATCCTTTACTCACACTCATTTCCTTCCAAAACTGTATGACTTTCTGTGAAACACTTAAGAAGATATTTTGAAGATTGTTTCAACTCTTTTTGTCCATACAATAAAAGTAAATGGTGTCCAAAACATGTACTTTTGTTGAACTGACAAAATATATTGAGACATTTGTCAAAATGTATTTTGTGTTCCACAGAAAAAATAACGTCACTTAGGCTTTGAACGACATAAAGGTGAATCAATGATTTATTTATTTTTTTGAAGTATTACTTTAAAAAAAAAAGAAGCATGCATCTTTGAGTGAACCTTTGCAGGAAGTCAAGAGTACAAATGAAGACCAAAGTTTATGCAGTATGCATCAAGAACACTAATAACAGGATGTAACGATTCTGAATATAATGCTGACACATTGCTAGAGACAAGTCGCATTAATCATATCACTAAATATGAGTCAAAATATCCTGCAAAACTGACAAAATGGTGTTTATGTTATTGTGGTGGAGGTCATGTTTAAAACACACTAATTATATACAGTAAGTCCATGGTATTTATTTGTACTTTTTATTTTATTTGTACTATATATTTGTACTTGTTGGAATATCTGACTTCATAGTCATGTGTGTTTTAAACAGGTCTACATAAAGAAAAATTGCAATGGTGTTCGAGGAGGTGCTGTAATGTGTGGCCAGTGTGTACAGAGGAACGATGACCTGACACGTGCAGCCCAAAATAAGATAAGTGGAAAAACAAAAGGTATGAAAGGAACAATTTAATAAGAACCAAGGAATCTTCGGAAAGAAAAATCATGAATGTTACTCAGTAAGTAGTCATCATATTTTCATATGTCTGTGATTTAATTGATTTTTAACATGATAACGAAACATGATAAGGCATTATTTATGTGGTATAAAGTGAGTAAATGCTGATATTATCTGCATTCGGATCACACTGTGTGCAGATCTGTTAACCACACAAAACACTTTCAGTTCAACCACTTTTCCACCTTCACCGATAAGTAGAGCTTACTATTTCCTGCATTGAGCCCCAGACTCATTTTCCACCATGCATTTGCAGAAAGGGACTTTTCTTGCATTGCACTGCACTTGAGAGCTTTGGGCATGTTCTTGAGACGATGCGACCTGAAAATGCTGATGTAAGACAGGTAATTTTTACATGAGGGTCCTTATGAGGGTCCATCATAAATGTAAAGATGTTTTCTGTGGAATTTGGATGGAAATGATATAAGAAACAAAATATGAAAAACTCAAATCGACCGCATTTATCTGGTTACCTGTGTCAGCGATTTAGAGTAGATTCACAGAAGTGGGGAAGGGTAAAACAGGAAGTACTACCTCTGCAGGCCACATCACGGTTTTCCCCCATGCGTGTGATGTCACTTGTTCCTCGTCGGACTGAACCCCTATAGGTCTGTAGAGTGGAAAGTACAAGCTCACCCCTTTATAAAGCGGACCGCATCAGTGAGGTGATCATCTTTGAGTCTATCAGCCACTGATAGAGCGACCAGCACATCAAGATCTGATCAGCGACCGACCACAGACCCAACAATGAGACCCCACTGCATCTTCATCGCCTGCCTTGTGCTCTTCGCTTTCTGCTCACTGGCTCAGAGTGAATGTGCGTCTTTTTCTTTATTTCTTGAATTTTGTTTTTAGATAAGCAATAGACTATTAATAATTTAATGTATATTTGTTAAGCGTTTTCTTGAATTTTAAATGTATCCCATTCATATATTGATTTATATCAAGTGTTTTTAAATAATTTTATTTTCTTTTGTTTCCTGCAGCCAGCCAAGGTCCCGACAAGTGCTGCTTTTCTTTTTCCAGTGTAAAAATCCCAGTTAAGCAGGTTGAGAGTTATGATACTACACATCTTGAGTGCCAAAGGAGTGCTGTCATGTAAGTATTTTTTGTAATGTCTTAATTAAAATGAATTGTGAATTAGTTATGTGAAATCATGAACCGTCTTCTCTTTTGAAATTTCAGTATCATCACAAAAGCCCAAAGAGAGATCTGTGTTAACCCATCAGAGAAATGGGTTCAGAGACTGAGAAGCTTGCTGGGTGATCGAAACGTGAAGGAGATGTCATAGAGCAGCTCTGAGGACAGCAAATAAGATGTGAACGGCTCTTCACTTTTCAAACTATTGAACTGAACAGTTTTCAAACTGATTTTAAGCTGATTTTATTTAAAAGTAATAATATGTATGCACCTGCACAATGATGTTAATCAATTAAGAAGACTGTGATATATATTCAAATATATTCAAAGCATATTTAAGATAGAAATGTAATCTGA
Source organism: Schizothorax lantsangensis (assembly GCA_027422415.1). NCBI lineage: Eukaryota > Metazoa > Chordata > Actinopteri > Cypriniformes > Cyprinidae > Schizothorax > Schizothorax lantsangensis. Next base: position 8,879,699 of record CM049855.1, on the reverse strand, counting down.
ACATGTAATAAGTTTTAATTTTTTAACTTCACTATATGCAAAATAAAGATCATGGAAAGACACTGGATTTTGTCAATGTTGTCCTTTTTTGAGGAAAAAAAAATATAAATACAAAATGAACAAAAATAAATTGAAATTTAAAGAACCAATATTTAATAATTAACAATTGCGCTAGCAACGTGAATACTGATACTGCTTATAATAACAGTGCTAGTCCCTACAGTGGTAAAATGCACTTGGGTTTTTATTTCTACAATTACTTCAGTTATATCAAATATAATATTGTGAATTATTTATATATATATATATATATATTTGGCTCATTTGGATGCTACCACATGGAGCACTTTTTATTTTAATACTTATTGTACGGATCCAATAAAGATCAGTTGGACTTTCATAAGAGAGTACTTTGTCACTATAAAAATGTGCTACAGATATTTTCTTTTCTTTTTTTGGTGTAAGCCTCTCTATCTTGATAATGCTCAGTGCATTCACCTATTGAGAAATCATTCCATGGCATGGAAATGAAGCTTAATATGTTCTGTATGAAAAGACAAAAAGATATGAGGGTGGGTTATTTCTATTGTATTATTAAGATTATTACGGTATTACCTTCGATATAACTGCTACATAAGGCGGCAATGCCACTGTCAGACTGTGCAGACAAAAAAAGAATGTATGAGCTTTTCTATGGGAGCTTTCTTTTAAGCTGTACTGTAATTATGCTAAAACTATTTAAAATAAATATTGATACAACTTTCAAACTATTTTAATACTTTATTATATTATATTATATTGGCATTTATGTAATAGACAAATACGTGTGTGGATTGTGTGCACATGCATGTGTGTAAGAGAGTGTGAGTATGTGTGTGTGATGGGGATAGTTAACTTCTTCATGTAAATGAAATAATATAAAACAAGAAATTTACATCAAACAAACCGAAGATAAGTTTCCTGTTGACTCTTTTGGTCCACTGATCATCGCTCCTTCATGCATGCTGAGGCTGACGCCAGCATTCGTGTGGTTGGTTTTTACCACTGTGTGAATCTGTGGCTGACTTTTTTTCCCCATTTTATATTCAGACTTTTGACATTGTTACCCCAACATAAACTATTACTGATTATAATATTATACATTCTGTTACTGTTCTTTGTATCAATGTAAATTGGTTTTTGCTTTTTAAATCTTACTTATTTTAATATAATTCCATAATAATCACTTACTCCACTTGTTCTTGACATATTTTTTTATCTTTTATCATATCATCATGTGTTCTTTCCTGTCTAGAGGCTTGTTGTATCTGTTTGTCTCCCCCCCCCCCCCTCTCTTTTGTTTTCTCTTTTATTCTATATTTCTTGTTTTTCCAAATTATCTTTCCTGTTTACAGTTTTTGTTTTGTATCTTTCTTTATGCAGTTCTTTGCATTGTTTTCAGTTCACACATACTGGTTTGTCCCAATTTCAACAAACACATTTTCTTTTCTTATTTTTAATTTGAATAACTCTTTGTCATTCTTCACTGCACTTCATTAACTCTGGTTTCTTTAAATTTCTCTTTCTCAGATTTCCTCTTCATATTTTCAGGGCTATTTCAATTCAATGTTTCATCCCACACATGCACTCATTTTTATTCATATCACTCTCAGAATTAAAGGTACAAAAGCTGTCACTGGGGCGGTACCTTTTCAAAAGGTACATGTTTGTACCTCAAAATTCCATTTTGGTACCTTAAAGGTACATATTAGTACTTAAAGTGTACATATTAGAACCTAATAGGTACAAAAGTGTACCTTTTGAAAAGGTACTGCCCCAGTGACAGCTTTTATTTCTAAGAGTGTATATTGATTAATTTAGTTGCCTTTTTCTTTTTTATGTGTAAGTAACCTCTTCTGTGTTAGATGATGATTTTGCTGTTTTCGCTTGATGCTGATGAACTGCAAATATTTTTCATTTTCCGCTCACAAAGAGTCATCTTTCCTTTCTTTCATCAGACAGACCCGTCTTCTCTCATCGCTATGTTGTGCCGCTCATTCTGTTTGCCTTCACTTCTCTTCTTCATTTGGAGCCCGGTGTTAAAATACGTTCCTGAGATATTTGGTTCTACTGAGTGGTGCTGACATGAATATTCACGAATTTCACATATTGTGGGAGTATCCTTGAGACAATGTGTGAACAAATGGTACTGAAAATATTAGTGCACTCTCCTCAAACTGCAACCTGTATAAAGAATTATTCCCGAAAAGGCAATAAAGTTTCAGTGTTAAGCATAAACTGCAACTGTTCACATATTCAAAACAATTCATAGTTTGTGTAATATTATTAATTGTCTGAGCTGTTTAACCTGATTGATTACAGGCATTCAGATAAACAGGTATAAGGTACAGCAGAAAAAACAAGAGTGAGTAACCTATGCTAGTCTAGGCTAATACAAAATGATTACAGTACTGCACAGTGTTGACAACAATGCCTGAAATCAACCTTTTTCTCATCTCCAGATGAGCCTGGAGCAGAGGCCTCCAACCCTGATCTTGGGAACTACCTGCTGTCTTCAGTTTCAAACCACCTGTCTGTAATTATCAAGTAACCCTGATTTGCTGGTTCAGGTGTGTTTGATTGGGGATGAAGCTGAATTCTGCAGGACGGTAGATCTCCAGGAGCAGGGTTAGAGACCCCTGGCCAATGGATACCAGGCCTGCTGGCCAGTTGCTCTTTCTGACTGCTAGAGGTCGCCATTTTATCACAATTATAATGTAGCTTGTTGATGTAAATATTGAGAAAGGCTGAGTGGGCCTTTTATTAACTTTCAAACCTTTGCCTCCAGAACACCCTAAATTTCTCATGGCATGGAATCAACAAGGTTTATTTCAAATTAAACTGAAAAAGTCTAAAAAGAAAGCACTGTCATCTCATCTGTAGTGCAGTGGGTTGTGGACACTATAGCCCACAAATGCACGTTTTCACACATATATTTGCAGGAAATAGTTTAGTACATCTGTTTCTCTTTTACATTCCATTTAAAATGTATACTACTATTTTACACCTACTACTCCTTATCTTGCATACAGTTTAGCATGATATGATCTTAAAGTGAAAAGCCTTGGAAACTGAGGATATTTTCAAGATAATATGCAGAGAACATTTTGTACTTACTAAAAGAAGTATTAGTATTATTTATAGACCTCATTGTGGTTTCTCCAAACCCCTAGTGACGTGTAGTAGAAAAACAGGCCCACTTATATAGACAACCATACACCACCTCAGTGAGATGAACACATGCATTACGAACAGCCAGCGACAACACAAGATACGGCAAGATGCATTAAACACCTGACCAAAGTCTTGAACATCAGGCCTTAATGCATCTTCATCGGCTGTCTTCTGTTCTTCGTTCTTCGTTCTCTGTTCATTTACTTTTTTTTATGTTTTAGGCAAGTGCTGCTTCTCCAAAAACAGCTCTCAGGTAAAATTGTCGTGGATTACTATAAAGCACACCAAGATTACCCCAGAAATGGTCTCATGTAAGTACTTTTTGTAAATACTTAGTAAGCTTTTGTATAATTATGAAATCTTAAATCATTCGCTTTGAAATTCTAATTTCACAATCATGCAGAAGAGAATTGGGTTCAGGCATTGCATATCCTCATATAATATATTGCCGATTGGTCTCTTTTTCACTCCAATTGACACATTTACCATCACCATTAAATATTTCCATTACCATTAAACATTAATGAGAAACATTTATAAACATGTCCAACAAAATACACATTTAATAACATATTTTTACTCTAAACATTCTAACGCTGCTTTGTTTCACAGCATACAAGTTTAATAGCATGTTAAAAGATTGGTGAAACGCAGAGGAGTTGGGCCATTAATCACTTTCATACCAACTACTTTTCCACCTTGACCAATAGAGCTCACCATTTACTGCATCAAGCACCAGTCTCATTTTCCACCATCATTTTGCCTTTGTACAACAAGACTTACAGTATTGCATTGAACTTCAGTGTATCTTCTTGTGAAAATGATAACTAAAAAATGCACACAGTAAAATAATGGGGTCCTCATAAGGGTTCTCCATAAATTTAAAAACATTTTGAACCTGGACTGTGCAGTTTAAGCTAGATTGACAGAAACGGGGAGAGCTGCGCAGGACACACCACCTCTGCAAATCACATCATAATTATTCCATATGCATGTGATGTCACTTGTTTTTTGCTGGACAGAACATAGATTTGTATAGAATTGTATGTTTGTATAGTACAGTGAGGAGATCACACACAAGATGACCAGCCACTGATGCAGCAACCTGCACATCAAGATCTGATCAACAACCAGCCACATACCTAAACATGAGGCCCTACTGCATCTTCATCGTCTGTCTTGTGCTGTTCACCTTCTGTTCCACCTCACTGACTCAAAGTGAATGTGCGTCTTTTTTATTACTTCTTGATTTTTCTTTGGAAATGTTCAGATAAACAACTGCTAACAATTTAACATATATTTTTGAGGCATTTTGTAGATTATTAAAGGGGTCATGAACTGCATTTTTTTTGTTTCCTGAGGCACACTTATAATGTTAGTATGATTTTTACATAAAAATTGGCATAATTTAGAAATAAAAGGTTAGCCTATTTTCTACCCTGATTTTAGCCCTCTGATTTAAACACTTGTTGGAAGGGGTGTGTAAACGGCCACGGCTATGACTGTTAAGTCACTTTCTTGATTTACTGATGCATGAACAGCAATAAATGATTTTGAGACACAGAGCATCTGACTGTACATGAATCATTCATATCAGAAATCACTGATCATAGATGAGGCATTAAAATGAACATGGTTACTTGCATGTTGTGGTATTACTGTAAGGGTCCATATCTTACCGTAAAAGTCTGTTTGCAAATCCTGCACCGAATCTGCGACTGATTTACCAAAGAATCCACAGTGAAATGTACTGAACAAACAAATAATGCCCAGCTGAAGCATCCACATACTTGAAAATAAATAACCACCTTCCTGGCATTAGGATCATTTGGAAGGTAATATTATTTTTAGTTTAGCCACGATGATGTAAGTAGGCATTGATCTGATTCTGAGGAGGTGGTCTTTGTTGCACTATGACCTCATAACAGGACAAATACTGAAACGAGCCAATTTCTGAGCTTGGTTTCAATAAAAGCTGTTTTTGGACTAACAAGGAGGTTTTGAGTTCTGAAACTTACAGGATGTTTTTATAATACAATGACCTCTTACATGTCAAAATATCCAGGACAATTCAATTTCTCAGTTCATGACCCCATTAAATGTATCTGGGTTTGAACACAATGTTAATTACATTGCATTTTTCATCTGTATATTTTCCTGCAGTCAGCCAAGGTCCCGACAAGTGCTGCTTTTCTTTTTCCAGTGTAAAAATCCCAGTTAAGCACGTTAAGAGTTATCATACTACACATCTTGAGTGCCACAGGAGTGGTGCCATGTAAGTATTTTTGTAATGTCTTAAATAAAATGAATTGTGAATTAGTTATGTGAAATCATGAACTGTCTTCTCTTTTGAAATTTCAGTATCACCACAAAAGCTCAAAGAGAGATCTGTGTTGACCCGTCAGAGAAATGGGTTCAGAGACTGAGAAGCTTGATGGGTGATCGAAACATGAAGGAGATGTCACAGAGCAGCTCTGAGGACAGCAAATCTAAACCAGAGAGGTCAGTTGCCCTCTTTAAAGTGGACACAGAGGCAAAGTAAACTACTTGTTACAGTATATATTTAATGCTTTTACATTTTTTAAAACAAAAAAATACTGGGTTACAGGTACCTTGTGAATGTCTGTAATTGACTGAGCAGAAAATATGATTGTATAATTTATTCAGAAATGCAAAAAATTCAAGCAAGAACTTAGATACAAATATTGGCAGGATGTCTTAATATTATCTAAACCCTTGACAAGCATTGTGTCAGGGTTCTGTTGTGTGTCATCTGTTCCCGCCTCTTGTGTCCATATTTGGTTTGTTTCCTGTCCTTGTTTCATGTCATTATGAGTTAAGTATGTTCCAGCTGTGTTTATGTGATTGTGTTAATTATCCTGTGTATTTAGTTCCTGTCTTTTGAGTTTGATTTCATCTGGTCTACTTGTTATTCCCGGTGTTTCTGCATTGCCCTGTCTTACCTTGATGTCGTCATTAAAGACTATTATTTTGAAGTATCTCCTTGTCTGCGTGTTCCTCGTTTCTCCCTGCTGTGTGCACCGTAACACATTGTCAAAATTATCATTTTGTTTTTCCCTCCTGAAAGGAAAGCATCAGAGTCAGTCAGAACATTAGAAACTACACCACTCCACCGATCACAGGAAAAAACTCTCTTCAAAGAGCCACAAGACTGGTCAGATTTTCTCCTTTTTTATGATATCTGTTAACTCAGGAAGTCTTAATATTATCTAAACCATTAGCAAGCATTGTCAAAATGATTTTGTTCTTCCCTCCTGAAAGGAAAGTGTCAGAGTCAGTCAGAACATCAGAAACTACACCACATTACCAACCAGAGGAAACAACTCTAGTCCACCTCAAAGAGTCACATGACCGGTTAGATTTTCTCCTCTTTTATATTGTCTGTTTAACCTTAGAAAGTCTTCATATTATCTAAACCATTAGCGGACATTATTAAAATGTCATTGTTCTTCTCTCTTTAAAGGAAAGCATCAGAGTCAGTCAGAACATTAGAAACTACACCACTCCACCGATCACAGGAAAAAACTCTCTTCAAAGAGCCACAAGACTGGTCAGATTTTCTCCTCTTTTATGATATCTGTTAACTCAGGAAGTCTTAATATTATCTAAACCATTAGCAAGCATTGTCAAAATGATTTTGTTCTTCCCTCCTGAAAGGAAAGTGTCAGAGTCAGTCAGAACATCAGAAATTACACCACATTACCAACCAGAGGAAACAACTCTAGTCCACCTCAAAGAGTCACATGACCGGTTAGATTTTCTCCTCTTTTATATTGTCTGTTTAACCTTAGAAAGTCTTCATATTATCTAAACCATTAGCGGACATTATTAAAATGTCATTGTTCTTCTCTCTTTAAAGGAAAGCATCAGAGTCAGTCAGAACATCAGAAACTAGACCACTCCACCGACTGGAGGAAATGTGTCTAGTCAACTTTGAAGAGTCACATGACCGGTTAGATTTTCTCCTCTTTTAAGTTGTCTGTTAACTCAGGAGGATTTTTTTTTCATAGTCAACAATGTAAAAACCACAATGTAAAATGTTCTAATGTTAAAACCACAAACACTGGTCCAGAAGTATCCTTATTGTCGAGTTATGTAATAAAATTGAATATCCCAGATGTAACAGGTAACTATGTTGCATACTATACAACTATTGTATGAACGGCAACTATATCTGTTTTTTTGGTGAACACAGAAAAATGCAGAGCCCAAATAGTGAGCATGCATACACCAATAGAAATGTACTAAATCCAATAGTCCAGTACAGTTATTAATTAAATTCATTAAGATTATTTATCAAAGAAATTTCACTTTCATTAAATCTTCCAAGACAGAAATATTAGCTTTAAATACACTTAAAACAATTGCTTTATAAATACAAAACAAGTCCATTTCTGTATTATATATTATAAATGAGCTTTCTTTCATTTGTGCCATATAGATCCACTCATTTCTGCATGCGGCCAGGATGAGAATAACTACAGCATTTCTTATCTACAGTGTTGATACATCAGGACCAAGGAAACCATGACATCTGTTAATGTAGATTACTACTACATCAACAATCATCATAGATAAATATATAATAAATTATATTATATCAATAATTATATATTTTGTGTGTGGCACCTACTGTAAATGCTACTTTAAGTATTGTTTTGTAGCTCAGACAGAAGAGAATTTCTAGAACATAAAATTGTGCCCTCTAGTAAGACACCGAAGTACTGCACATTAGGATATGAATCATTGCACAATGTACAATACAATACAGCACCATATACAGTACAATGCATTAGGCTTTTTAAATACAAACAGGGTGGGTAGGCTATACAGAAGAAAATGTAGCTGAATGTATGTATGTATAATACACAAGTGAAGATGCCATCATGTCAAAGCGCATACATGTTTAATTCAGGCATGTTGTTTGGTTTGTAATGTCACTGCTTAGAAGATGAAACTGTTCTTTTTTCTTTTTCAGAAAGGGTTTTCAGCCTTTGCAGGCCAACTCAATGTGACATATTCTATTTATGTGTATTATTTAGGAAAAACTACAAACTAAATCCAGCACTGTGCATCACACAAAGCAAAGATACGTTACTAAAAGGCTCTTTTGATTGACTGATGATAGCTAATTCAGCAGCACGCTGAGGCTGTCAACAACATTTGTGAGGTTGATTGTTACTGTGTAAAACTGTGGGTGTTTGGCACGTTAACCCTCCCCCTTTATTTTGTCTTTTCTTCAGGAATTACTGGAAGTCTGATTATTTTCATGAATCTCTCCTTGACTTCTATTCAATCAAATTCTATTTCTCAATTTTTATAGCCACACTACTAGAATTGTTCATTTAATGTTAACAATTATTTAAAGAGATGCCTTACCCTAAGGTTTTTGCATGACTTTTTTCTTTTACATGAACCATTCCATTAATGATTTTATTCATACTCATCCCTGTTTTGCGTGTCATATATTCCTTTAATTCCACAAGGTATTAATCATGTAATCAGTCCTACTGAATGTCATTTCACTTTTTTTTGTTCCTTTTCTTTCTTATATTTTTTTACTCTTATGTTTGCCTGAAAATGTTTAGTGTTCAAGAATACACACACATATATATATATATATACACACACATACAGTATTGTTCTGCAAGCTTATTCTTTCTTGTTTTTTTCTTAATTTCAGTTTTCTTCAGGCCTTTAAGAATTTTATATTTTATACCAAAGGGTAAATAATAAAGAAGGCTGGTTAGCATGGTCCTGTTTGCCCCTGCTGTTAGATGCTGTAATAAAAGTAAAAAGAAAAAACATCTCTCCTGACAGCCTGTTATTTCAAAATTTCAATATTTAATTTCAACATGTAAATTGGGAATAATTTATTTTTATATATATTAAAAGTTTGAAATTGACTTTAATATGTTGTGATTAATTCAGTTGTAGTTTTCTTCAATTAAGTTACTTTTTTGTCAGATGTAGTCCTTAAAGTACATTGTTGTGAACTTTTTCCTCGTCGAAGCAGAGACCAGGAGACGTTGGGATATCTTTCAAGCAGAAGTTACTCTTTATTGAGAACTCGCTGTGCGTCGCTGCAGTCATCCAAGTCTAACTATTGCTCAGCACAGTAGAGTTTATACCTTTCAAGGGGGAGGGATACATAGAGGTGGAAACAATCTAAACAAAGCATGCAAATGCAGTACAGGAATCAGCCCATTACCAGAATTTCCCCAGCCCTGACCTCATCAGCATAACAGTGTCATTCAAATGCATAGGTGCTAATCCAATCAGCCTGACAGTATTGCCCATACCTTCACATTATCATAGAGAAAAAGGCACCTTTAACTTAGGACCCTGCACAATGGTCAGGAAGTGCATAAAGACAAAAGGTTAATGTCTCAGACACCTGGGCTACCTGAATTGATCTTCTTAGAATGTCATCATATTTACCTCAAAATGTAAAACACAATGTTTCAGTTTATATACTATTACATTGGAACCTAGATTTATCATTTTATAAATTTGTAATCCAACAACATGAAGGATATGCAGGCTAAGTCTTTGTCATTCTTCAAAGTGAGTCATCCTCTTCATCCGCTCCTTTGATTCTCCATTGTCTAGTTGAAGCTCTTGTATTCCCTTCAGTCTTCTCAAAGAACTTATTCCAGAGATTCCTGATTGATCACTCTTCTTGCACCAGCACTATGCCATGTTCTGCTCATTCAGCCTGTATTCAGGTCCTAAAATCTCATTGAGCCGGTCAGTTACCTCTCTGACCACTAGTGGCCGCCATTATACAACAATTCTAATGCAGTTTCAGGTTTTAACTAGCGCCATTGTCAGCCTCTCAATATCATGGTTATGTGCATTTTTTAAATGTTCATTTATAAGTTTATAAGTAAAAAATATATATATTTTATATATATGCTGTCAAACGATTAATCGCGATTAATCGCATCCAAAATAAAGGTTTTTGTTTACATAATATATGTGTGTGTTCTGTGTATATTTATTATGTCTATATAAATACAAACACATACAGTATATATTTAGAAAATATTTGCATGTATTTACATATATATATATCAGTGCTCTCAAACGATTAATCGTGATTAATTGCATACAAAATAAAAGTTTTGTTTGCATAATATATGTGTGTGTTCTGTGTATATTTATTATGTATATATAAATACACACACATACAGTATATAAAAAATATTTGCATGTCTATATTTATATTTATATTCATATAATTTATATTATAAATAAATATATTTAATATATAAACAACATATTTTTCTCAAATATATACATGCATGTGTGTGTATTTATATATACATAATAAATAAACACAGCACAAATGTATTATGTAAACAAAAACTTTTTTTGGATGCGATTAATCACGATTAATTGTTTGATGACACTAGATATATTTATATTTATATTATTTATATTACAGATAAATATATTTAATATATAAACATATCATATTCTTCTTAAATATATACATGTATGTGTGTGTATTTATATAGACATTATAAAATATACACAGTACGCACTCATTTATTATGTAAACAAAAACCTTTATTTTGGATGCGATTAATCACGATTAATCATTTGACAGCACTAATATATATATATATATGTGTATATATATATATATACATTTATGTATGGCGATACGATTATAAATTATTTTCTGAGGTTTTACCATTTTTGACCTATAAGCTTCAATATTTTTTACAGAGCAACTGGAATGAGACATGTGCTTTTTTATTTGTCTGTCACAGGGCTGCAAATTGGATATTTCATTCCAAAATAATCAGCAGCCAAGAGCTGAGCTGAGCTGAGCAGAAGACTGCAAGTAAGTAAGCTTCCAACTGAAGCAGACAGCTTTGATGTAGCAGATAAGACATGAGACCAGACAGGTGGTGGCAAGCACTGATGCCAGCCAGTGTGTTTTTTCTATCGCAGATTGTGGACAAATGGATTTGAAATGTGTTGTATTCAGACTTGACACTCAAAATGCAAAAATGACTTCAGGATTAATTGTCCTGCCTATTCTTCATCCAGCATATATCTGCATTATGGTGATAAAACTGAAAATCGGTTGAAAACAAAAAAGCATTATGTGGATAGTTGATCAGCTAGCTTTAAAAACAGACATTATGACAAAACTACTAAATATCACATTTTAAATACACATACAGTTGTTTATTCTACAGCCTTTGTTGGATGAAAGCTAGCCGCAATATATTTTGTGCATGCATCTCCACTCCCCCCTCCTCTTTTGTCTGAAGAGCCAAAGAAATATTAAAAAATAGATATGAAGTAATCATTAATATTAGGCCCACAGCCATTCTTGTCCCTCCAGATGGAAAGCTATAACATGTTTTCCTATTATTACAATGCATTTGATATTTCTTTGGTGTCCTGGTTTCTAAAACCACATGGAATGCAAAATGCATGCATAAAGAAAAGCCAGAATGACTTTTTAGCATTTCATGTTACACTTTTACAGCTGACGTCATACAAGAAAGATTTTATATTAACCACATCCGCCTAGAATACCCTGTTGCTAGGTGACCTGACAATAAAATGACTGACTTTGGGATGGGGGGGGTCACCTTCATGAATATTTATAGTGAAATGTCTGACGACTGGTTCCTGTTTGTTAAGCTTAAGAATGGAGCATCTAAATCTCACTAGTGGAATTACTTCAGCCTCCAAAGACTGACATGATATCATTACACAAAGAGTGCATGTGCATACTAAAAATGTCAAAACAGCCTGAACTGAAATTGATTGTCTGTTTTCATTTGGCTGTTTTTTTCCCAAGGGCAAGGAAATAAAGCAGGAACACATATCTGCAGTACAGGCTATACATTAGCTCATGCACCTCACAACCCTTCAGACTTCTTTATACTTCAGTGCTTGGGTTGTCACGAACACCCTGATATAATTATACTGCAAATAAAAGAGTCTTAGCAGCACATTTAAATGGATTCCTTCAGGGTAAAAATAAAGACAAAGTCCTTTCACTTTGGAGAAGCTTATTCCTGATGTCTATATGTGGAGTGATTTGGAGATGAAATCTAGAGAATTTGATTTAATAAGTAAGAGTTTTTGGTAGCTAGAAATGTTCTGGAATAGTATACTCTTAAAAAAGATTATTTATTGGCATCTATGGTTCCATGCAGAACATGTAGCATCCATGGAAGCTGTCTATTGCACAAAAGGTTCTTTATAGTAGAAAAAGGCATATAAGAACTGTCCACTGAATGGTTCTTTGTAGAACCCAAACGATTCTTCTGTGGAATCACTGCACGTTTTCTTTTTGTAACCTTTTATTTTAAGAGTGCACCAATGGTAATATTAATACTGCATGAAATTATGTTACCCTCTGGTGCTCTTTCATCTTTTTATTTTTTTCACACACACACAATCATGGTCATAAAAGGTTAAATGGTCCTAAAATGTATAGTCACACACTCCTCGCGGTCAACAATTACAGCATTGAAAGCAAATGGGAAACAAATTTAATTTAGTGAAAATGTTTGGTACTGCGCCCAAACAAAATCTTACTGAAACCTATTTTTTCAAATATTAACTTGAAATTTGGAACACAGCTTGTTTATATTTATGGCTTTGATTTTCTCACAGTTTTAGACTAAAATATGTTTTGGAAAATATATATTTTAGGCTTCATAAAATTTGAAAATAGTAGGCTAACTTAAAGTTCTATAACATTTTTTATTTCACTTTTTTTTTCACTTCAGCAAATATCTAGCGTCTCCTTTTTGGCATTTTGATCAGAACTGACAGGAAGCGAAGTGGGAGAGAGATAGGGGATCGGGAAAGGTCTGCGAAGCGGAATTCAACTCAGGACACCTGTAGGGCAACGGTGCTGTATGCTGGTGCTGCCAACAAGGCTATCGGCGCCTATTGAAAATAGTATGTTTATGCATTTTTCATAGTAAACTTAAAGTTCTATAACATTTTTTATTTCACTTTTTTCACTTCAACAATTATATGGTCTCCTTTAAAAGAGACCACCAAACTAATCTGTGCTTCAAAGCATTAAAGATTTAGAACAGTTTAAGTTCATTTTTAGGTCTGTGCTCAAAAAGTAGTACTGCATACATATAAGTTAGTACCATAATATATATATGAAGAATTCATTTGCAAAAACAGATAACTCCATTTTTAACAATTCTCAGAAATCATGTTTTTTCATTGTGCATTCCAATTAATCTCAATCAAACTGCAGTTGGGTTATTTTGACTAGTTAAAAAATAACTTTAAAAAAACAGTTAAAAAATAACAATAAAAATTAACATAAAAAAAACATGTTTTTTGAAAATTAAAAAAAATGGAGTTATCTGTTTTTGCATATTATATATGTATATATATATATATATGTAACTAACACAATAAAACTATAAAAAAACAATAAAAATGATAATGTGGGGCATAATAAAAAACTTGTGTATATGTGTGCTTGTCGTCTGTTTTTTGACTCCGCCTCAAATCTTTAATGCCGCCGGTGCGTTGGTGAAATGCTCGGGCGAGCGCCGGCCGCTCTGGAGTGGCCCTACTGGCCTTGCTGGGCCCCGTTTGTGGGGTGGGGGGCCTTTGGGTCTCTGTTTTCGGCTGCAGCCTGCGGGCTTGCCGCCAACCCTGGGGCGCCTAACTGTGGCTGTCGGAGGTCCCGCCTTCGGGCTCTCTTCATCCGGATATGCCTTATATATATATATATATATATATCACATAAAAACATATATCTGCTGTTGCTTCATATTTGTAATATTAGTTATGTGTGCTGTATATATATTTATATGTTGGTTGTTGCTATATGTTGTGTCTTCGGTTGTTTTCTCTTTTTGTACATACATACACACACACACACACACATGCATATATATATCTGTGCTATCAAAAAAAAAAAAAAAAAAAAAAAAAAAAAAAAAAAAAAAAAAATCTATAAAAAAATAGTACATTAATTTCATTGAAATAAAAAAAGTGTCATTTTTAACCACCATGCGAGGAGCACCAGATGGTTAAATTGATCAAAATATCCTTATTATATCAATCATATTGTTTGATAATTTTCTCAGTTTTCCCATGATAAGTATGTGCATCCTAATGGCACAAGAAAAATCTACTGTAATAATTATGCAGTCTGCAGGCTGGGAAATGGCAAGTGTTCTGAGTATGTGCCATGGCTGCAGACCCACAGCTGTTGACACAACAGAACCAGATGGTTTTGATTAGCAGCTTGGTTCATTGTGACAGCTCTGGCTTTGGATGGCCTTTTGAGTCAAGGTGCAACACATCAGCATTTTCAAAGACTGTCAGTGACAGGCTATAGCTCACCAAAGAGTATCCTTCTGGATAAACAGCAGGTGAATTTTCCCAGAGAGGAGGCAAAGGAAGACTGTGGTTTAAAAAAGGGAAAGTAAAATCAACAGAGCAAAAATAAACACAATTAATATTTTTAAATTATTTTTCTGTTCAAGAGTAACCAGCAGATAAAGTTTCAGAAGGAGGTGTGTTTGCTCTCCTTGAGCTCACTGTTCTCAAATGAGCTCCTAAAACATTGCATGAAGTGAGATTTGAAAGGTATTCTATATTTACTGATTGTTGCAGCCTACAGTATTTTTAAGCAATATAAAAAGATTCAAAAATCCATAAAAATTGAAATATATGAAGAAATTATCATTTAACTTTAAAGTCATATGTGTAGGACTGAATTTTCTTTTTTTTGTGCGAACAAAAATCTAATATCAGTAATATTTCAAACAATCGGGATAATCCAGTTATAACCTGTCGATTAGGTCAGTTGAAGTCATCACTGTGACTTTAAATCCATCGTGTAAGGATCTACTATCGCTCACTGACACAGTAGTAAGTGTGACGCCTACCGTTCACTGCGCGCACTCATTTCAACACAAAGCTGACGCTCGTCCTGGAGCTGCGCCTGATAGTGTCCAGTACAAACCAAAACAAGGATTTCTAGCTGTGCAAGTAGTTTAAAAAATCGGGAAATGGACCAGAAAGACACAGAAATGAACGAAAAAGGAGTTTCTTCTTCTACCAGCGGAGTTGTTGTTCAAGTCAGGGAGAAGAAAGGAGCTTTACGCGCTGCCATCCCCTATATGCCCTTCCCAGTAGCTGTCATCTGCCTGTTTCTCAACACATTTGTGCCCGGACTGGGTGAGTACGACGAGGCGATTCGCCCATTTACACACAACCACCTGACCTGCGAGAAATAACACTGTACTTACACCCGAAAAAACGGCTTTCCATCAACAAGTTCTTTCAGTGTGCTCTTTAGTCATTTAAATTTGCTTTGAATATACTTATACAGTTTAAATATATATATACTACATGCTTGCAATTATTGTTTATACTTTGCAATTGCGATTTGAATGTCTAAATACTTTGATTAACGCTTCATTCATTTAATTCATTCATGCATTCCTTAATACGTTTTTATTATGTTTTTGGTGATATTTTTGTATATGGTCAGTGACGTGACGTTAATTTTTTGTACGTGTCTATTACTTAAAACAACAAAACAGAAAAATGCAGTTCAGACAGACAAATGATCCACCTACAATGAACATGTTTTCAATTTCTGAATTAAAATCTATTTTTATGTGTTTGTGGGGCATGAAGTCAAACATGTGGGTGGTACAATGAAGAAAAAGTCTCATCAAAAGGCTGAAAATCAATCTTAACAAGATGACCCTTGAGTAGGTTGGCTAACCTTGTGTTATTATTGCTTCGGAAAATAAATATTGAATAAGTTTTGTTTGTATAAAAGTGGTACAAGCAACATGTAGAAAGCCATGTTGTTGTCATGTGACAAAAAACATAAACAGGAAATGATATCTTGATTAGTTCAAGATGTCATATGGTAAAACCCAAAGAAAATTATATAATATTTTGGCTTGTGATTTAAAAATGCATGATATTTGTGAAAATAATGATTAGTATGCTTACACTGTAGTCAAAGTATAAGAAGTATATGTTGTTACTTTTTTGTTAGAAATTATTTTTCAAAAATGCATACGTCAATATGAATTAAAAGATTATATTTCTAACAGCCAGGCACATGTGTTTTAATATAGATTATTTTTATGATCATGAACAACATTATTTCTTATTCAGCCATAAAGCATCACTTGGAGTATATGAGCGCAAACAGGATCAGATCGTGTTTCTCGCTGACAGTTAGGTCAAGATTCAATACGAGCTATTTTTTATTTCAGCTCATGTCCAATTTTTGAAGTGTGGTAACAGATCCATCACGTGCATCCGAGAGCATACAGAACAGATAATCAAGACGATCATAAATAATTGCATCCACTCCATTATCCTGATTGATAACTTGACCTTTTCTCCTTCCTAGCCGGTCCGTTCATCCATCTCGATATTGTCATTTCCAACTTGATTCTCAATCATGTTAGTTCTGTCTAAGTAATTGCTAATCTCTGGTATCTGGTCATGTGTGTGGTCAGCTTTTGCGAGCATCTTCTTTCATCCAACACACCTCTTCTCTTAATTGCCAATAGATTGTGCCATGATGTCAGTCTTCAAAGACCAGGTGGATTGTTTTATTTTCTCTTAAGAATTCTAGTACCACTGCATTAGACACATTTAAAGCATCACTTTGTAGCTTGCAATTTTCAAAGTATAAAAGCACACATGGCAGAAGAATATTGATCTCCCTTATGTCTAATAAGGCTGGGAAGCATGACCTCAGGGAATGTCTTTGAAATATGCTTGAAATTGTAACAAAAGAATCATACTCCTGGTTATTTTGCACCAAAGTCTTTCAATACAAAAGCATTGTGCTGAAACTTTACCCTGAACACTGCTAATCTGTGCAAAGTGAATTGTCTTGATAGGTGAGCTGATATCTTGTGGCTCCCTTGTCTTTTATGGATAATGCAGTACATCAGATATCTCTTCTCTTTAACCCCACAGTTATAGATTTCACGAAATGATTCGATTTCAATTCACAAGCTCTTTATTTGATTTGGATTTCAGTTTGTTTGGATATATTTATTCAATTTATTGAGTTGTGTACAAATATTTAACATTTAAATAAGGCAGTTTTAAAATCAGTTTTTAATATTTTCTTATCCAATTTGTTAAATATAAACATTTAAACTGTTGTTGTCCAAACTTGTTTTCATGCCAAATTTATTAAATTTATATTGCCGAATTTTTGCATTTGAAACACAAAATGGAGCCCGGTCTCATGAAAATGCGTATAAATAGTACGTCAAATAAAAATGAAAACTCGTGGTATTGATATGCAAAAATGGACTTTGGCGTATATATGATACAAACGTGTTTGGCGTGCATATAAAGCGCAGTTTTCGCGTGCATATGATACTAAATTTGTTGGCGTGCATATGATACGCAGTTTTCGCATACATATGATATGCATCTACCCCACAACCCTAATCCTACCCATCGCGTAGCATATACACGCCAAAGTCCATTTTTGCGTATCAATACCACGAGTTTTTGTTTTTATTTGGCGTACTATTTATACTCACTTTCATGAGATCGGGTTGCAAAATGAGTGAATACATGAGACATGATGCATTTCAGTAAGTTGTATTGTTTTTTTAACATACCTTCTGATGTTCATTCATGTTTATTTTATACTATAACTAGTAATTAAAAGAAAGAGATGATTGGTTAATATCTGCGCTGCCAAATGAACTGAGGCGCTAAATCACCTCACATTACATTGATATTGATTCTTCAAAATGAGAATCAATTAAAGGTGCAGTATTTCTGAGAAATGCTTTTCAAAGTGAATCAGACCAAGCACCAAAACACACTTGTAGCCAATCACCAGTAAGTACATGGCATGTTTGTGAATTTGGGGTTGACCTATCAAGACACGATCCTTGTCTTGGATCATTGTGGATCACAAGTAGGGGCGTGCTTGTTTTGTTGATTTCAAATAACAGCGTTTTCTTAGAAATCACTTACTGCACAAAAAAATAAAAAAAAATAAAAATAATCAATATTGTCAAGGCAGCCCTGCTTTTACCAGGGCATGGGAAATATGCGGCTCCTCTATGGCATCTTTGCCCAGACTTATGCATCTGGGACATTTGTAGAGCTTGGAATCCATCTCTGACAGTTGCAGTTAGATTGAACATACAGTAATCAACCCGGTGACCACATCACTCAGCCACTTGTGGCCCTCTGATGTTTATGTCAATATTGGTTTCATCCATCAGGATACCCCCACTGGACCCGTGCCTCAAGTCATCTAATCTTTCAGTCCACTTCAGCATAGCCTTTCCTCCTCAAGTTTCGGCCAGTCCCTCTGGAGTCTGGAGGACATGAAATGCTTTTGGAGGACGCAAGCATTCAGTATGAATCAGTGCATACGCTGTATAAATACTTACAGAACGAACATGCATTCTACAGGCAGTAATGTGCCTGTCTCGTATCATCTGTGCACGTGGGCATGGTTTACTGAGCTCCTGTCTGCTGCACAGTTGCTCATACATAAACTAGAGCGGAATATTATGACAAGAGAGCCCATGTTTGGATGATGATGATACAAGGGAAAATGCCAAGAGCCAAATGGGGCTCTCTTAAGCACACAGTCTGCGCTCGGGTTGTCAGAGACCATTACCACTCTAGTTAGTGAGTCATGCTTGACAACCTGCTCTCCTCACCTTTAATTGCCGACACTTTGCAGGGCATGTGTTGGGTGCCAGATGAGTTTAGATTCAAATCATCAAATCATGCTAATTTGCATGTGCACATGTGCACAAATTGAGGGTCTTATTAATAAATTTAATGTCCAAACAATGACAGAGCTGGGCATTTGGGTCATTGCTTATGCAGCGATGTTGCATGAAACGGTTCTTTGACGCTAATAATGCAATAACTTTTAAATAAGTTAATTGCTTCAGACGCTGCAACTAAACAAATTTAAAAATGTTTGCTTTGGATAATTTGAAGTCAAATTTTCATACAGTTGAAATTCAAAAGAAATTTGTAAATAGAAATTTTATCTAAAACAACAAAGTGTGTCAGGACAAACTTTGAATTTTTAGATGAAGGGATAGATATTTTATCATATTTAATAAATTATCTTTTGTGGACCAGCATGGAAGAACACTTCATTTCCCATAATGCATTACCTGTACTGAATCTCTGTGAAATGTAATTTATTAAATCCCTGGTTCTAAATAGTTTTTCTTATCCAACATTAAAATTAAATTGTAACATTGGACTCCTGACTGGCATCTTTAAACATTTTTTTCCTTATGTGTTCAGCCATTCTGAATGTGTGAAATCAAAATGATTTTGACAGTTGGATTCACTTTAATTTTAGGCTTGCATGCTCATTTGCACCATTTGTTCAGGCATACTACAAAAATCTTGTTTTAATTCAGGCTTTGTGTGGAACAAAAATGTAGCCTTTTCAAAAAATATATTTGGTTTAGATGTAATCAGATATGGATGGAATTTCATCCAAAGAAAGCATTTTCTCAAGGTCTAAAAGTGGAAAACTGTTGACTTCTCATCTTGACCTGATCTGAATCTAAATGGGAAGTCTTTTCACATGGGAAAAAAATACATTTTGTGGTGAGCATGCATATTTCTGGCATTTAATACATACAAAGGAAGGATAATAAAGTGCTAAAAGCTTTCCAAAAATAGAAGGAAATATATAGTGAATATCATACAAAACCCTTGTTTGAAACGGACTGTACTGTAAGCCTAAAATTAGAGTATCATTTAAAATGTGAGGGTTGAAGTGCAAAGAAAAGACAAAGGTCGACCACTTCAGATGCATTTAGTTAAAATGCTAAAACTGAATGTCCTGAATAATTTATTCTATAATTAATAGCTTTTTTTTTTTGCTTTAATTTTCCTATTTTCACAAGATATTTTTACCCAACCAGGAATGTACAGTAAATCACATTAACCAGAGATTTGAAAATGACAGAAGTCTTTTTAGTAATAACCCTGCTGACAAAACTGTGTAAACCATTTTAAGTTGGTTTCCTGGTGTTCTACTGGTTTAGCTGGTCGGCCAGCTGGTTTAGGTGCAGACCACCTTAGGCTGGTTTAAACTATTTTCTCAGCAGGACAATTTGAGAGATTTGTGTTGCTCATGCCGATGCTATCCAAACACTCTTTGAACTGAACATATCGCTCTAGCCCTGGTGCTCTTCTAGTTTCCATGACAGCAGATGCTAGCAGAAGCCTGTCTGCCTGTCTCCTCTAAGATTGAAAGAGGTAGATAAGCCAGCAAATTAATTAATTCCAAGGGGGTCCTTCAAAGTGCACTTAAACGGGCAAAAAAATTAAGTATGTTATCGTTTTAGATTGCAATACTTCTTTTAGACCTTTAATAATATGTTAAAAGCTTCTTGTAAGCTTTTCATAAAGCAAACGGAATTACAGAGGAAAAAACAGACATGCAGAGGAGCCTGTGACTGTCAGGTATAGAGGACTCTTAACTCTCTTGTGGATTCAAGCTAAAAAATAAACTGACTGCAGAGGTCAACTGTGTAGTGGTGCTCTAATTTGGTGTTTTACTTTACTCTTTTCATTGTGTTAACATATTCAAAGATTTGCAATGCAAATTTAAGATGAGTCTGAAATCAAATGCTTTTAAGTATGAACGAAATTGAACGAACTTTCCTCTCAGGCTTTGATGAAGTACGTTACATGTATATATATGTATTAGTGCTGTCAAATGATTAATCGCATCCAAAATAAAGGTTTTTGTTTACATAATATATGTGTGTGTACTGTGCACATTTATTATGTATATATAAATACACACACATGCAACATATATTTGTATTTATTATGTCTATATAAATGCACACGCATACAGTATATATATTGAAAATATTTACATGTATTTATTTATATGCATATAATTTATATTATATATAAATATATTTAATATATAAACGTAACATATTTTTCTTAAATATATACATGCATGGTGTGTATTTATATATACATAATAAATATACACAGTACATGCACATATACTGTATAAACAAAAACTTTTATTTTGGATGTGATTTAATCACGATTAATCATTTGACAGTGCTAATATATATATATATATACATGTGTTTAAGATATTCTTTCAAATACATAAAAAAATTTGACAAACCCCAAACTTTTGAATGGTAGCCTGGCTCTTAGTTCAGTTCTCTGTCACCATGATACTGCATATGCGGATATAATTCTTATTTGACATATTGCTGTTTGCATGCATTATAGTAGGGAAGTATGTGCATATTTGGACAATGTTAGACTTGAACTAGACAGCCAGACTAAAAAAAACTTCCCAGTTTTGTGTAAAATGCTTCAGATAGTCAGTTAATGGACTGTAGGTGGTCAGTGGACATGTCTTATAAGGCTGAGAGACCCAACATAAAAAAGGAAAGGAAGAAAAACAAATAGGAAACTAATGTCTCTCAGAAGTGCAGTGAAAGAAACCACAGGACATCTCAGACCAAAATATGAGATTTCTTTTATTAAATTGCAGCTGATAGATTCAGTTCAGTTACAATATTATACATGATTACCAGAATGATTACCAATATTATACATGATTACACAGTTGGTGTTTTTGTGACAATAGTTATCTTTGAGAGCAGAAAAATGGCTTTCAGTGCAACATTTTTGGCAGCAGATAGAAGACCACTGAGCGCTGTAACTTCTAATTTTATACAGATGGTCTCTTCACTCACAAAATGAGATGAATGGGATAACATCATTCAGAGACTGTTATTGGTCTCATTTTTAATACAGCTGCGCTGTGGCAATCAGCAGAGACACACGATAACAAATTACACTGATGCTCTTGCTTCAGATTACATAAGATTTGCAGTGTGATTAATGACAGAGTCTATATTAGCAATAAACAGCAAACAGAAAAATCTGATTGAAAGATTTGACAATAAAGCACAAGTTCATCTCGAAGTTTAACTTTTGGGGTAATGAAAATGACTCAAGTTGTTCCCCTTATGGGGTTTTCATATCACAAATTGTTCTAGCATGCTTTCTCATTTCTGATCTTCTCAAGGCCCAGTCACTCCAAGTGAAATTGTCCCTTAAAGTCTGTATTAAATGAGCAATATTGGTGCTGTGAGCCTCATAAAAGACAGCGTTAAACCAAATGGGAAGGGATTGAACAGCCAGTAAATGACTGATGAGTAATCAGCTTCTCACAGAATGGCTGAAAACTGTGATGGCTGCAGGCAGTCAGACTGACGTTGTCGCATCTCCTCTCTCAAGCTGTCTTGGCTCTCATTCTTGAGCTGTTATAAATAGAGGCCACAGAGCTGTTGTGGAATTTTCAATTTCCGGAATGGTCGCTGTGCATGTTTTCTAGGCCTACCTTGAGGCTGATCCTTCACCTCGCTTTCCAAATGGCTCTGTTATACATCAAGCTCTCGGGCCTAGTTTACTCACCACCTGTGGACCAAACACAGCGTGCGTAATGTTAAATGTTAGAGAGGTGCTGTATGTTCTCTGCTTAATTTTCTCCATGCATTTAAAAATAATAATGACTTTATCATACAGCTCGACTAGATTACAAAAAGCTCACATTGCCATGAGTTAACATTAACATTTTCAAACCATGGATTCCCTCAAGAAGTTATACACAATCATACGCTACTGACTTATTTAATCAAAATACAGTAAAACAGTAATATTGTAAAATTTTAAAATGTACATTTATTCCTGGAATGGCAAAGCTTGAAACATTTTCAGCATCATTACTCCAGTCTTCAGTGTCACATGATCCTTCAGAAATTATTCTAATATGCTGATTTGTTGCTTAAGAAACATTTCTTATTATTAGCAATGTTGAAAACAGTTGTGCTGCTTAATATTTTTGTGTACAAAAAAATTTGTTTGTTGGCATCAGTGGTTCCATGAAGAACCTTTACCATCCATGGAAACTTTCTATTGCACAAAAGATTCTTCAGAGGAAAACGGTTCTCTAAATAATTAAAATGTTTCTTTTAAAAAATGTTCACAGAAAGGTTCTTTGGGAAACCAAAAATGGCATAGGTCTTTCGTGAAATGTTTATTACTTATTGCTAAAAATCAATATCTCTATGGAGCTTTTGAATAGCATTATAACCTCTAGAACTACTATTGTGCTCTATTTAAATCTGAAGAGAGGGAGAATGTGTTGAAATCTGTCTTTTGTTAGACTTAAGGTCATTCTTTGTCTCTCCAGTCTTATGCAATGGTTTGACGAACCATGCTGTCTGACTTGAAGAAACTCAATCAATATGTGCAATCAACAAGTGAGGAGTCTTGTGAATGACTTCCTGAAACTGAATGGTGCATCCACTAGCTTCCAGTCTGAAGAGGGTGAACAATGAGAGAAAAGATAACTGATTTTCATTCCTTGCAGCTCCAAGGGTCACCACGACTATTTATACCAAACATGCTTACAGTACGTATGTTTAAAACATCCTAGAGCGCTAAAAAAATGGCATTGGCACCTGAGAACCTCCATACATGCTCTCCTAGCAACATTTGTCTCTCTCAGAAGAAAAGGAACTGAACGGGATAATTAACCTCCCACACTGGCAATGGGGCGCATGTGAGGAAGGCTGAGGAAAATTATAGTGATTGTGAGCCTAATGTTCAGGGACTAGGACCCCTCACCACCCTACTGTATCTTATCTTCAAGCATCTCTTCTTCACAGAGAAAATGAGTGTGAATGTGTGCATGTCTCTGTTGAATAGTTATGACGTGTGATGTGGCCTCTAAATTATATGTGTGGCATATGTAAGCAGACATTTGCCTGGGTATCCCGTGCTTAATGCAGTTTGACAGGCAGCAGTGTTGACAGCCTGATGAGAGATCACACAGTTGATTTGTCCTGCGAGTGTGTGTGTGAGTGTCTGATAATATGTTGGAGTGGGGTCCTCGCGTCATTCAGTTTAATTAGGGTGCTACAAACACCCAAGTCTCTGTTTGCCATATCTATCTATCTATCTATCTATCTATCTATCTCAATTTCATTTCAGTTTATGCTGTATACACTACCATTCAAAAGTTTGGTGTCAGTAAGTAAAAAAAAATAATACTTTTATTCAGCAAAGACACATTAAATTTATAAGTGACAAAGACATTTATAATGTTACAAAATATTTCTATTTCAAATAATTGCTGCTCTTTTGAACATTCTAATAATCAAAGACATCACAGTTTCCGCAAAAATACTAAGCGACACATTGACACATTGATGATGATAATAAATGATTCTTTAGCACCAAATCAGAATGATTTATGAATGATCATGCAAGACTGAAGACTGGAGTATTTATCTATTTATTTGGTGACACATTAGTTTAAGGACCACTATTAACTAGTTGCTTATCAGTATGCATATTACTAGCATATTGACTTTTTATTAGTACTAATAAAGCATGTATTAATGCCTTATTCTGCAAGACCATATTTTAGATCTCTTAATCATATGCCTTACCTACAGTAAACTTAACAACTACCTTACTAACTATTAATAAGCAGCAAATTAGGGGTTTATTGAGTTAATGGTGAGAATTGGACCCCAAAATATAAAGGTGACCATTTATTTATTTATTTATTGCTGCTGAAAATTAACCTTAAAAATTCAAAGAAATAAATTAATATCATATATTCATAATATTTTAAATCTATTTAAAATATGTTAGTCTCATTTTAAATAAAATTCAAATTAATATTTTTGATTTACATTATTATATTTAAAATATTAAAAAATATTATAAGCAGTAATAGTAAAAATATTAACTACAAAACTGCAAATATATTATAGATGTTTCACCAATGTCTGTGTTTTGTCTTTTTTTTTTCTTTAGAGGGCTCTTACCAGACTTTTGACTACTGCAAAAAGTAATAATATAATGTGATCATTGCATGGTATTTAGGGCTCAGGTGAATGGTTCAAATGTCCCAAGAAACAAAGATAGCAGCAAGCAGGTGATGTACTTCTGGGCTGCATGTGCCAGTCCAGCAACTGCCATTGAGATGAATGAGAATGCTTATGCATATCTCCTCCTCAAGTCAAGGGACTAAGAGAGAAGGATATCTTTTTCCTCTTCCTACACTCGTTCTTTAATTCCTTGGTGTGTGTTGTAAGCTGTCTGCTTTTGGGGGCAGTACAGTTAGTGTATTGTTTGTATAACGGCCGTGGGAATAAAAAACTGTGAAAAGTGATTTTTTTTCTTCTAGTAGGTTCTAGGTTCTGTTCCAGTTCCTCTCAATAACAGCCAAACATTTTATAGTGGCAGACCATACTGTTAACTAAAGACAGGCTGAATCCGGGGTGAATAAAGTACATTTCTCATAATGAGGAGGCTCATCAGTTTTGTGGGCTATGCTAATGTTCAGCCGCTGTCCTCCTTATTAGAATCGATTATTGTGATAACACTAATGAGATGCTAAACTGCGCTTGGCAGCATAGTGCTGCCTGCTTGCTTTAGACTCCTTCAGTGTGAATTATGCTTATCGGCCTTACAAATATGGAAAGCTATTCATAACCTAATTGCCCTGGATTGAGAGGGATAGAAAAAAAATTATCTGACAAGAGATGTCTTGGCGAGTTACAGTACCATGTTAAAGTTCCCAAGAGTTCCCAAATGAGACTTTTCTTCAGACTAGCCCTGCAGATCTGTGGAAAGATCAGAACAGCATAACACATACTTAAATAATGAAAATGTCTCCTTGGAATTGCTTTGTGCCCAGATTTAAAAGCAGACTGCTCTTTAAAGTGAACATGAAAAGAATATCTTTATATCTTAAATAACATGCAACAAATGTCTATTTATTTGTCTTTGCAAAAAAAAGAACATATTTGTAATTTGTAATCCATATGATTTGTTATTCCATGATAATCTTTTAAGCACAGTACAAACATTCATTTCAGCCAAGACCGCAGATGTAATAAAAGCTACAGGCATGTCTGACACTGACTGCTACCAAAATCACCATGTTCATTTATATTCAAGCTCCTCTGTTAATATTTTATGCCATAATTATGTCTCAGACCTTACTGTAATGTACGGTATTATTCACACCATGATGAATGATATAATTACAGTGTGCGGTTTTAAGCTGAGATCAAGACTGAGGTCATATTGCATGTGTTAACTATTTTAACCACAGAAGAGGATCATATTGTCCCATGTTGACGGCATCTCGCTGTATTTTTGTGACAGGTACATTCATCTCAGCCTTCACGGTTCTGTGCGGAGCGAGGACAGACCTTCCTGACAGGCACATGTGCTGCGTTTTCTGGCTGAACATCGCAGCCGCCTTCATCCAGATCGTCACCGCCATTGTTATGGTGGGCTGGATCATGAGCATATTTTGGGGAATGGACATGGTCATTCTTGCAAGTGAGTATTCCTCCATAATAGCACTATAAGCACTTTTTTCATTTATTAAATATTTTTGGTTGTTTCGGTATATATATGTGTGTGTATTGTGTATATTTATATAAACACATACATGTATATATAATAAATATATGTAATATATATTTATATTTATACAGTTGAAGTCAAAAGTTAACATACACCTTTCAGAATCTGCAAAATGTTAATTATTTTTCCAAAATAAGAGGGATCATAGAAAATGCATGTTATTGTTTATTTAAGATATTTCAAGATATTTCACATAAAAGATGTTTACATATAGTCCAAAAGAGAAAATAATAAAAATGATCCCGTTCAAAAGTTTACATACACTTGATTCTTAATACTGTGTTGTTACCTGAATGATCCACAGCTGTGATTTTTTGTTTAGTGATAGTTGTTCATGAGTCCCTTAAACTGCCCTTAAACTATAGTTAAACTGCCTTCTGTTCTTCAGAAAAATCCTTCAGGTCCCACAAATTCTTTGGTTTTGCAGCATTTTTCTGTATATGAACCCTTTCCAACAATGACTTTTATGATTTTGAGATCCATCTTTTCACACTGAGGACAACTGAGGGACTCATATGCAACTATTACAGAAGGTTCAAACGCTCACTGATCCTTCAGAAGGAAAAACCATGCATTAAGAGCCGGGGAGTGAAAACTTTTGAACAGAATGAAGATGTGTACATTTTTCTTATTTTGCCTAAATATCATATTTTTTCATTTAGACTCCCCTTTAGAAGCTGCAGAAGATATTTACATGTTTCCCAGAAGACAAAATAAGCTAAATTTACCCTGATCTTCAAATTCAAAAAGTTTTCTCCCCCCAGTTCTTATCGGTTTTTCCTTCTAGGAATAGGAGATCAATGCTCATGATTTCACAGATCTGTTTTTAATGATCTCTAGCAAAATACTGTACATTAAAAGGGATAGTCTACCTAAAAATTAATATTCTGTCCTTACTTACCCTCATGTCATTCCAAAACTCAAATACTGTAAATCTCTTCCTTCTGTCAAACAAAAATAGAAAAGAAGTATATTTTGGGGTTGTTTTTGTTCATACAATTAAGGATAATAATATATCAAGTGTTGTTTTGGACTTTCATCATATAGACAAAAACTGCTGAAACTTCCTTCAGAATATCTTCTTTTGTGATGGTTCTGCAGTAGAAAGAAAAGCAAACAGGTTTGGAACAACATGAGCGTGAGTAAATGATGACAGAATTTTAATTTTTGGGTGAACTATGTCTTTCACATGTGTGGTAAGTGTAGAAGATGACAGGATTTCAGCAGTCACCCTGCTGTGGGCCATAATCAGCTCCGTTCATGTTCAACCTGACATCTTTCTCTTCTCGCTCCTTCTAATATCATCTCCGTCTTAGGGCTGAAGAAGGTGCCAGAATCCTTTGAACAATGACTATTAGAGCGGTCTGCTGGTAAGAGTGGATTGAAAGCTCTGTAATTGTTCTGTGTAGGCGGACGAAGCAAATCACAGAACTTTGTCACATGTTTTTACTGTGGAATGTTCATACATTGAACATTTAAACAGATATGATTCAAAATTCTAATCTATTATTTATTTATTTATTTTGCTATTTCACAATCTTTTGGATCGAAAGTTTCTGAAGGTAGGTGAACCAAATATTTGACTTTTGTCTTGTCGCTAATTATACTCAGACCTGTCTCAAATATTATAAAACATAGCCTGCAAGCATTGGCCATGCACATACATACTGCATCTACACTGCAAAAAAATAAATGTTTTGTTATAAATGCATTGTCTTTGTAACCGACCTTCGCAACCTCAATATTATCTAAGAGTGCAAGGGCTTTAATATTAAATGTAATGTGTGTTTGGTGGCAGCAAATGCTATATATAAAATAACATTAAAATGTTATTATTTTATTATTAGTTTCTTGTTCACAGACATGAGACGCATCAACAGTCCCATTTTTAACCTAATAAAAGTATTATATTATTATAAAGAAAAAATGCAGAAGAATGCAGAATATTGTTACAATTTAAAGCAACTGTTTTAATATATTTTATTACATTTTAAAATGTAATTTATTCCTTTATACTGTTTCTTTTTGTGCAAACTTTAATTTAGTTATCCTGACTTTCTTCTTATTTTGGATCTAAATGTAAAACTTATGGTCACAGAAAAGTACAGAGCAAAATGATACACTTCCAGGATTAAACTGAATTAAAGAAAATTAAGATGTGACAAAATGTCTAAGAGTTGTGTTGCATTAGCTTGTTTAAATTAAATTGAACTGTAAAAAATGATTTATTTTATTGAGCGTGTTGCAATGCATTATAAAATTGACTTTTTCACTAATGCATGAAATATTGCCTTAAAATATGGCTTAAGTTCATACATGTACATACATTTTATATATTCATAGACATGAGACACCAAAATCTCTCTGTAATTATCATTTTGCCAACTATGCCAATTTTTTAACAGAATGATAATTCAGGGGATTCATTCTTGCATTTAAATGTTGATTGTCAAATAATTGTCAAATCTGCAGTGTGTATGTAACCCTTATGAAATATTACACTAATGAAAACCATTCTAGGTGCAATAGAAAACATGGTAATATCCTAAATGGCATTACACAATTATTTGATACAGGTCTGCTGTCCTCACAGTTTGGTCACTCATCTCAGCCCATTATCACTACCCATGCTGCAAGCTTGGCTTCTCCCCTTCTGTTTATTCTGATCCATCTCGGATAATGTGCCTCCCACACCCTGCCATCTGCCAGTCTCCTCTCAGTCTGTTTGATCCACTTTTTGTCCATTAAATGCCAGTAGAACCATAGCGCTCATTAGAAAAGAAGCTTTGCAAAAGTGCGACTTCATACAGAGACTGTGACGATGCACCACTAACTCCTTCAGTCGCACGCTGAGCCCTTTGACAAGATCTTTCAGCAGCCTTGCCTTTGTTGCTCGGCCGCCTTGAAAGACATTTTAAGTTATAGTTCACCTCAAAAATCATAATCCAAACTTGCATGATTTTCTTTCTTTCATGAAACACAAAAGGTGAATTTTTGAACAATGTTGTGGTGACAGCATATAATGAGAAATGAAGAATGAGGCTTATATAATGAAATTAAATAAGGAATAGGGCTGTCAAGCTTCAAAATGCACCATAAGAATATTTAAAAGTAGCTTTGTGGGCTGTTAATAGCCTGAATCAATGAGTCAAGTCATTCAGACCAGTTTTGTGAACTGGATTGAATAGATTTGATTACAAAATAAAAAAAATCATTAGGCTGAGGATTTACATCCAGGATTTTCTTTAAGAAGGAAAGTCATTTGGGTTTGGAATGCCACAAATATTAACAAATAACTACATTTCTTCATTTTTGTGTGAACTATCCCTTTAACTACTATATTTGCCTTAAAGTGTGCAGTACAGATTACTAAATGGCTCGCATGCTAAAAAGAATAGGCTTGATAGTTGAAGCTTGGGTCTTGATCTTTTGAAAGCTTTAATGCATTGAGTCATCTGCGTTTAAACCTGTTATAATGCAATGCTTTAAGAAGGTCATGAGTCATTAATCTATTTCCATTCTACATCTCATTATAAATACTGCAAGATAAAACCTGTGATATTTCAGTGCACAGATAAGACTGCTTCTCGAGCTGAACCAGTGCTGTAAAATGTAAACCCCACTGAGGCATTTTCTATGCGACATATATGAAAACTGAACTGAGTCACTCCTCCAGACGGCCTATTGATGTGTCAAGTGCCCCTCGCATCAGGTGGTAGCATTCAGTATTGTTGGCGAGGTGCTGTTTTTTTAATATTTAGGTATGCTGGGGATGCTTTCAAACCTTATTTTGGCTTCTTTCTGTAAGAAATAAAACTGTTGTTTGGTCATTTGGTTTATATAATTTTATTGACAACACAAAAAATATTCAAAATAATAAAATAATGAATCAAGTAAATAATAGTATCATTTATATACTATTATTTTATATATTATATAATTATTTGAATGACCTTTGTTTATATTTTCAGTTTTCATTCAAGTTAAAATTTCAGTAAATTTGTTACTGTATGTGCTTTCATAATTATTATTTCTATTTAGCTTTATTTTATTTCAGTTTTAGTTTTTTTTTACTTTACCTTTAAATTATTCTGTTTCTAATTTTCATTTTAAGTTTTTCATATAATAATTAATATTTTATTGAATTTCATCTTTATTTCAATTAACAAAAACATTTTTAAAATAATAGTTCACAAAAAAAATGTAATTGTCATCTTCACATCCTTCCAAACCTTTATGCTGTTATAATACAGTGGCAGCAGGCTCCAAAAAAGACAAAAAAGTCACAAATTATGCATTATGCAAGTCATAAAATGAGGAACATACCAGTAAATTAAGTTTTTATTCACCTAACTTTTGTTACAATGCTATTTAACCATTAGACAATCCACATTTATTCATTTTAATTCAATTCAATTCAATTCAAGTTTATTTGTATAGAGCTTTTCACGATACAAATTGTTGCAAAGCAGTTTTACAGGAAATTTGTTTTAACCATTGAATTTGCCATAAATTTGGGGTCAGTATGATTTATTAGATTTTTTAAAGAAATTAATACTTTAATTTGAATTAAATTGATCAAGGCATTGTTTAAAAAGATTTATATATCAAATAAATGCTCTTTGA
Organism: Schizothorax lantsangensis; assembly: GCA_027422415.1. Taxonomy (NCBI): domain Eukaryota; kingdom Metazoa; phylum Chordata; class Actinopteri; order Cypriniformes; family Cyprinidae; genus Schizothorax; species Schizothorax lantsangensis. The sequence continues at coordinate 8,848,304 of CM049855.1, read as the reverse complement.
AGTTCTATTGATCAAAGGGGGCGGGGGGGTCACGGTTTGCACAAAAATATTGAGCAGCGCAACTATTTTCAGCATTGACATTAAGAAGAAATGTTTCTTGTGCAATCAGCACATTAGAATGATTTCTGAAGGATCATGTCACACTGAAGACTGCGGAACGGCTGCTGAAAATTCTGAAATTTAGAAATTGAACAGTTATTTGAAACTATTTTACTGTTTTTACTGTATTTTAATCAAATAAATGCAGCCTTGGTGAGCATGAGAGACCTTGAAAAACGTGTTAAAAAATCTTGCCGACCCCAGTAGTATATACATACAGAATAGCTGTCTTGTGAACTCTGATCCTCTTGTACTTTCAGGCTACAGGGAGCAGGCCACCCCTCAGCAGCTCTGATTACAGTCCTCCAAACCTAATCTTGAATGTGCACCTTTCTCCTGTGCTGTCTGGCCAACACGTATGGGAGCTTTGAGACGGCCCCCACATGGCCTGGGAGATCCAGGGGTTGATCACATGCAGATTCTCAGCCCAACTCCTGCTACTTCCTGTCAGGTACTGCATTAAGGGCACCTGACTGTTGAGGGACAGCAGAAGAGCATGAACATTCTGTGAATATCTCTAAAAATTGTGCAAACATGCGAACCGTCTATGTGCCGAACACATCCTATACCTGTCAGGGAAAACCGATCTTAATCGTACGCTACTCTGTAGTCTTAATGTATTAAGCTGACCAATATACACTATGAACATTTGCAGTTTGTTAAATAAATATATTTGTTAAAAAGCTTTGAGGTATCTAATGAAGTAGCTGAAAGAATCTTAAAGGAACAGTTCACCCAAAAATGAAAATCTCTTTTTATTATTTACTCACCCTCATGTCTGTTCATAGAAAATAAAAATAAAATCATTTTTGGGTGAACTAGTCCTATTTTGCCTCCCACAGAGCACTATGAATACATATTACACTGAATATTTATGTCATGTGCATTACAGTGTCTCCAGTATTTCTTTATAGTGTGCTGTGTTTTATTACTCAAATTAAGCCTTATAAAGCGTGTATTTATGTGGTTTTATAAAACATACATTGTATTCTGCACGAATACATCACCTGTTATTGTTAATCTCTATTAGTCTTAAATACCCGGAGACCATCAGCCAAAAACATAACCTTTTTGCCCAGTAATTATCTATTGTTGAGCCAAGTATTGGTGAATCATGGTAGGCCAGTTGCCATAGTGACTGGCCACTTTAATCAACCCATGTGTAGGGTATGAAATAACGTAATTAAGTGTGAGTTATTTTTATGTGACCAATATAAGAGAAAGGCACGGTGCACATTGAAATAGTCAAAACACTATGATTTAAAACTGACATTGAAAAATTAACCACCAATTGCAAATGACTGCAGCACCTGAGCAAGCTGAATTTGAGCTCTTGCTGAGTGTGCGATATATTCGGAAAAATTCAAGCCCCAAATATGAGGTACTCTGAACTGGTTTCTAATATTTTACTCACACTGAAGAGTCTCTAATTTGGTTGAGTCTCTTTTTTTGGATGTTATTAATGGATATTAGCTGGTCTCTGGTGTGAATGTGTTTGAGGATTTGTTGTAAATATGGACAGAAAGTGAATTAGTCGTGTGAATTTGTGTGCTGTTGTGTTTAGTGCTGCCTTTTAAATACAAACAACATAATCCAGTGCTAAGTCCAAAGGCATACATATAGTACAGCCAAACATATGTTACTAAGCAGACTTACACAATGATGCTGTCACATCTCCAGAAATGTCAGAGGTACTATATCGAATAAATTCTGCTTTCAAAAAGTGACATGGTGTCTTGTTTTGTTTTCTAATTACAAGAAAAAACACACATCCAAAAGCAACTCAAAGCAATGTTTGTTTTTCTGCAATGAAAATGCGTATAAATAGTACGCCAAATAAAAACGAACTCATGGTATTGATACGCAAAAATGGACTGTCATTCTAAAAATATGTTTCTGTCATTCTTATTAATAGTTTTCGTTTTTTTAAATGTTAAACTAGTTTTTATTTAATTTTATTTAAGTTTTAGTTTTAGCTATTTTAGTACATCAAGTTAAAATAAGTGAAAATTAAAAATGTATTTTATTCCAGTTAAAGTTTATTTCAAGTAACAGAAGGTTTTTTTATGGCTTTAGTTTTAGCTGTCTGCCAGTATGCAACACACACACACAAAAAACATAAAAGAAACATTAATTAAATGAATCAGGCTATCATCTAATGATAACCGGAACAACAGTGCTCGACTGAAGCTGTCCCTTTGCTCACAAATGAGTGTAAAGACCTAACATTTTGAAATTAACATTAAAAGAAGATGAGAGACTTCCTCTCTTGGGGAAAGATGAGGATGTTTCACAAACAAACACGGATGTACTTTGGTACCAAATTGATACTTAAACAACATTAACAACATCTATACATTTGTATAAATATATGGTGTGTTTTAATGTTTTTGAAACAAGTCTCGCTAAGGCTTTATGCATTGGATCAAAAATACAGTAAACAGTCAAAGTCATATTTGTGAATTATTTATTTATTTTAAATTTATGAAGTAATTATTTTGTAATGTAAGACATCCAGTTTGGACAAAATTGCCTTTGTGCAGTAGTGCAATCTGTGACCTAAAAATCTACCATCATTTTTTCTGCCGTTTTTCTCCCTGTTTTAGTGTTTCTGGCTCTAGGGTTATCTCTGACTCTGTTTCCAAAGCATAATCATTTGCCTCCAAATAAGGCTGTTCCTCCTGCAGTCGGGCATGTATTCTATCATCATAGGCTTTTTCCCTGCATTCCTCTAGTCTCACTGTTTTTTCTCGTCTCTTGTGATAAAACCAACCAAAGGCACCGTGAATAGTTTCAGTAAACAATTTAATGTTATGTGTACAGCCGCGCTTGTAAAACCAAACACTTTCATGATCTACATGCCAAACAAACTGTTCTGTACCATGAAGACTCTTATGAACCATACTGAGCTGGTTTACAGCTGAGGAGAGATGGGTAAATAGAGAGATTTTGAGGTTTAAGCTAATGTACACCAAGAACATATGCTGCACGACTGGGCCCTATCTATATAGACATCTTTAATCACTCCCTGTCCACATCCACCGTTCCGAGAAAACCACTATGGTGCCACTGTGCCCCCCCCCAAAAAAGGTGTCAAGCCTGAAGGAGCCAGCTGCACTAAGACTAGGCTCATTTTAGATGTCAAGCTCCTCACAGTAGACAAGTGTGGGTGGTTGCAGTCGGGGGAGGAATACTTCCTGCATCATCCAAACAAATGCTGAATACGTCACTGCTCAATTACCCTTTCTCAACATTTTTCATTGCCAGAAAAAAAGTTTTAACATTTTAACATTTCTCATTGCCAGAAAATGTCACGACAATAGCATAAACTACTTTCTGCTCCTATTGGCCTGGCAGATGAAATTCAACATTACAGTGCAACATAAGCTGAAGAGAGCAATTTTTGTGCCACTGTTGCCACTAGTCTGAAAGCCACGTTTACATTCATATTTGCACACAATCATACACAATTTTGTACGTTTAATGAACCTATTGTGTTATATTGCTGTATATCTTCCTAGCATTGTTGAAAAAAAAAAAGAGTTTTGTTATTCCTTGAAGAGCCAGCAGATGGTGCACTTAGGTTAACTCATTCTACAGTTGCTCACTAAATAGGAACAAAAATGAAAGGAAAAACGCAAAACAGCTGTAATAATATTATATGTATAATAATTAATATTATATTATATAATAAAAATTAATAGTGATATTTCCTTCCAGTTTCCTCCTATCCACACACAGAATGCACTGGGCAGCACATATGCTAATACTTTGAATCATTCTCTAAGTACTACACAAGTCAGCCAAACAAAAATTTGAACGCCAACATTTAGAAATGGTTGTTTATGTATTTCCTATTTTCACATCTAGTTCGATATTTGCTCATGATGTTAGTCTTCTGAAATAAAAAGTGTGGGAGTTATGGTCTGGATGTATGTTTGCAGAAACGACTGAAATCTCTCTTCCATTCCCAGACTGTCTTGGCTGCAGAGGAATGCAGGAGATGCACTTGAAGGGGCGGACTGGCCATCGGGAGCACCGGGAGAATTCCCGGTGGCCTGGCAGCCAATTTGGCCCACTGCCCTACATATTTTTGTTGTTGTTGTTTTTGTTGCCTGCCGAATGTAGCTACTAAAGTGATTATTTCTGAATTCGCCAGTCAATAAAATTAATTAAAAAAATAATTATTAATTATTAAATAATAATTATTAAAATAATAAATCATGAATCGGTTAGTCTTGACTGGCATCGAGAATGGAGTGGAAGCAACCAGGTGGAGCAGAGAGGCAAAACTGTCCTGTTCAGGACTTCAAGTGTTGACACTTTTTATTTATATTTGTAAATAGACTATTGTAGTTTTGTTGTATTGTAGTTTTGTATTTGTTTACTTCAGCAAACGAAGCAATAGCAGTCAATTAATTACTGCAAAATTACCAAAAGGATATAATTACTATTGTAAAGGGTAGGAATTTAGCAGACAAATATTCACATCGTTTTATAACAGGTTTAGAGGGAGCTAAGGCAGACAACAACACAACGAAAATTAACATGGTTACTATAGTTAAACCATGGTAACCACAAATTAACAATGGCTTTACACTATATAGTTCACCATGGTATTTGTAGTAAAACTCTGGTTATACAATTGGTAATCAGTCTGCCAAAAAAAAAAAACATGGTTACTTTTACCATAGGCCTAATAATACCATGGTTAATTTTCCTTCTAGGATAAAACATGACCCATGATAATGCAAAAACATGTTCAGTGTTAAGATTTTTTTCTATAAAGATATATTCAGGATGTAGCTATTATTGTACCAATTTTGACATTTAGGTAAGATAAAACTATAACATATGTCTTAATGTAATACTTATTTTTTTCTAAAATAAATGAGGTGGTTGTTTTGCAACAAGGTGTAGATGTGTTGATGAAAGAAATTAGTGAAAAAGTAAACACACATAAGGGACAGAGAAATGTCAGGGAAAATGAAGAGACTAAAAAGGAAAATGGAAGTTCAAGTGATAACCTTGAATTATTTTGCACGCCTCAGCCTAGGGATTTAAACTTTTTTATGATGATGATGAATGGTCATACAAAAAATATTGTTGCCTGTGGTTTCAAATTTTGTTGTGGGTTTATGGGATGGCCTGGATGAGTGTGAGATTTCCCGGTGTGCACTTCCCACTGATGTCTGTATCTATGAGATCACAAACGTAAGCAAACATTTAACAGGTCCATAGGGAGCTAAACTAAACTATATATACATTATATACTGCATTTTTACACACTAAGAACACGACTACACTTAAATATAGGCCTACTTAAAATAGAAATACACTGTTGGTTAAATAAAACATCCAAATGTAACACATTTTTTTACAAAATATGCTTTTGAATCAAGATATCACAATATATAGCCTAATAAATTAGAATAATCACATACTTAAGGCCCGCTGGAATACTTGCTTCTGATTGGTCAATCGCCGTATTCAGCGAAAATCACCGCTCATCCGGGTGAACGCTGACCGCTCCTCCAGGAAACAAATCTCGTATTTCATGTTTTTTTTCGTATTCGTCATCCTTTCCAATCAAAATGTTTGTTACGGATGCGAAAACGCAGAAAATCGAATCTGATCCAAAAAAAATTATGACGGACGAAAGTTTCGGAGGCAGTGTGTAAACTTGATTGACAACAAGAGGTCGTATTTATTTTTCGTGTGAAAATTTCGGACTCAGTCAGTGTGCAATGACCTTAACTGTATGGCGCCATCTACCGGCTCAAACGCTAACAGCCTGGATTAAACATGGCCTCGGATTGTTGTGGAAAACGTGATCTTTTTGATTGATTGCTAAACTCAGTCCCAGTCTCAAGACAACTACAACATTGAATAAACAAGGTACAGGTAAGACAAAGATGACAGAGAAGTTAACAGAGGATGACATAACTCGGATTGCTTATCAATAATATATGAATTGATTCATCATTCGTCTGTGGCCCGATTGTTATCTAATTAGTATTGGGCTATTTTCATTTATAGCCTATTATAATTCATTTATATAATAATTTGTCAGATGTAGACCGTATTTAAATATTTTATTTTTTTATTTAAAAATTAATTTGAATGTTATTTGTAAGTGTGTGTGTGTGTGTGTGTGTGTGTGTGTGTGTGTGTGTGTGTGTGTGTGTGTGTGTGTGTGTGTGTGTGTGTGTGTGTGTGACAGTCTATTGATTAGTCCAAGGTTAATGCAAGTTAAACCTAAAGGCCTTATCAGTTAGACAGGATTCACTTCTTCCATACAGAGAATAGTCAATACTCTTTCTGAATTATGACTAAAGATTTGCCGAAATTCTGGTGTTTTATAATCTTTGTCTCTCCTGAGCTCTGCATATTCCTCTGAGCTGCTGCTCTGAAGTTTGACTTGTATGACTGAATATATTTTTTAGCACTGATGCCAGTGCTTTGTGGGTAGAGTATCGCTCTGGGTCAAGGGCTAAATACATTTTTGAATGTTTTTGCTGTATGGTCCTTTTTATTAGTATAGTTGTGTGTGTGAGGCTGGTGGGAGGTTGGCTTCCCGACTCTTGAACATGGCCTCACTCCAAGCTCCCTGCTCCCCAGGCTAATATTTCTGAGGCTCATTGCTAGTGTTGTGACTCAGTCCAAGTATGACTAAATAAGGAGATCCAGTTTATTCGAGAGCAGAAAAAAAAAAATAAGCTGCTTAACCTCCACTATTTATGCCGTCAGATAAAAATAGTTTTATTTGTTCACCCTCTGCTGCACCATAGGCTAATAGCCACTGATCAGGTCATGATAGTTGGATGCCAAAAATATGTAACCACTGTATAGACTGCTGGTCTGTATTACTGACTGAACCTTTATCTGCATTAAGTGTCATCAATGTCAAGAGGAAGTAATTTGGGAGAAAAAAAATGGAAAAGCTTTAGACTATGTCAGTGCAATTAAACAAGAGAGACGCTAGGTGGCAACTATTCACTTTGAAAGAATAGAACTTGCTTTAATCAGGGTGTTATTTCCAGCATACCAGTTTGATTAAGATTTTTAAGGTATATGTATATCATGTAACTTACTTTTTGGTATTTACATCAGTGCTGGTGTTCAGATGTCTGGTTGACCATCCATTTAGTGACCATTTGTTTATCTCCTGCAAGGTATAGAAAGCATTTCTTTCCCAAAATATATCTTTTGATGGCAGTTCTTACTTGTAAAATATAAATATTACACTATGGCCAAAAGTACGTTCTTCCCAGAAGAATAGTTGTTATTAGTGGAATTGTTCACCCAAATTTTACTCACCCTCAGGCCATCCAAGATGTAGATGAGTTTGTTTCTTCATCAGAACAGATTTGGAGAAATTTAGCATTACATCACTTGCTCACCAATGGATCCTCTGCAGTGAATGGGTGCCGCCAAACAGCTGATAAAAACATCACTATAATCCACAAGTAATTTGCATGACTCCAGTCCATTAGTTAACATCTTGGGAAGTGAAAAGCTGAGTCATCAAGATATTGCCTCTGGCTAATATTCAAGTCCTCTGTCCTTAATATTGCTTTGATAAGTTAAAAAGTACATCCCCTGTTGGTTGAACTATTCCTTTAATTATCTTGATTTTCAAATTAAATGTTCATATAGCACAAATTGGGTACATTGTTCAGGTCTCCAGATACTTTTGGCTGTGTAGTGTTAAGTAAAATAAAGATGGCATAAACTATATGGCTCTACATAACTCATTACTTTTATTACAAAATAGAAGTGCCAACATCTATGTCCCAATGGCAGCCTGTTGAACTTGAAAAAAAAAATAAAAAAAATAGGGATGCAGTGATATTAAAATCCTCAAAGTCAATAATTCCTTTTTATGTTATGGCTGACAACCAATAAATAGTCAATATTATAGTTCCATACTAATTTGTCTAAAAATAAATAATAATAAATTAAAAACTAACATTTCAGAAACACAATGTTACAATCTACAATATGAAAAATTAGTATTTAAAAATTTGTGAAAGGCTACATTTTTAATTATTCTCTTAATCTGTAATTAATTAATCTGTAAAATCACCAGATATACAAACATCCATAAGTAAAAGCCAAACCATGTGTACTTTTGACAAATTGATCTGGTAAAATTGTACAACCAACCATAGTAATTCATTGCTGCATTAAGATGGAAAACATACAGCAGAGTTGAGCTGTGTATATGGTCCTTGTGCAGCAAGGCCTTGACATAACATAATGCAGCAGGGTCAAATGTCACTGGTTTCAGAGATTTATTTTCTTAAAGAGACAGAGCACACTCTGAAGACATTTGCACATTTTTTTACACAGCAATGAGCTTATCTTACATTACAGTGAACCACTATATCACCAAGATATGAGAGGTAAAGCCAAACAAACAAGAGAAGAAAAAAACAATGCAGCTACATTTAGTGTTCTTGTGCAAAATGTAACAAAATATAAATATAAGTATGCGTATGACACCACTAGAAATTCCCCCAGTTTTTGACCTCTCACAAATATGGCATGAAATGTAAAACATCAAGGGCAAGAAGAAGGACTTGGTCAGTTTTGTTTGTTCTCTGTAATACAGCACCATAAACAGCAGGGGAAGCCCTACTTCAATTTTTAAGCTTGTGTAGGGAGAAAGTACGTCTGGCTTTAAGATTTACTTTGGAAAAATGTAATTTTAGGAGAATAAATAAACCCGAAACCTCTTAGACCTGATTAAAGCTGCTGTAAGCAATTGTATTTACGCCTCTAAAAGCAAAAATATTTTTTGGTTTCCAAACAAGTCTCCTTTTTCTTTTATGGCACGAAGTATGTTTCTCGAAAGTAGCCATGTGTTAAAAATATTAGAGATATTTTCCTCTCTTGGCTAACAAACATCAATTTTCTGCCAGAAGAGAGAAGTGTTATTTTTCCTAGCAAGTGTTTCATTGTATTATTTAGTATGTTTTATATGCGTCACATTTTTAGGGCTGTAATTTTTTCATATAATTACATATTTTTCTCTCTCTTGGCTAACCAGCAGTAATTTTGTGGCTGATTACAGAACCAGAAAAGAAGTATTATTTCTCCAGTAGTTGTAGCGAGGACAGTTTATGTGTGTTAAAAATCACTTACAGCAGCTATGATTTGACCCATTTCATTTTTCCTACCCATTTTAAGCATGTTTAGGGAACTGTGGCTGTGGGACAGGGATTTGAGAAATGTTTCCACACCTCCCGTTAACCTTTTGTCCTCTCTGTTCCTTTTGCATTCATAAAAGGTCATTTAACGACAGCAAAATCTCGTCATAAATAAATGATGGGTAAAAACACGTGGTGACATTTGGTTGGAGGCCTCTCGATAACCCCTCTGCCTTTACTGTGTGACTGGAGTGCGTCGTGTTGACGTCCCGACATGTAGGTCTACCCTAGGTGTTCCTCGCCCCGGGCTAAATCAACAACCACTAATCACCGATTGCGTTTATGCTGGTGTCAGCACATGGTTTCCATACTGACCAACAAATTAGTTTTTATCTCCAGCGATATTTTGCTTGGAGCATTATCTCATTGTTTGGGGGAATGCAGGGATGGGTCATTTGCATGGCAAATAGTCATGCAAACAACAATCACCTCTCTCAAACATGATGCGCTCTGAAGAGTGGTGTGTCAGCATTCGGAGGCACTGCACTGAGCGGGCCTTCAGGCACTTTTCAAAGGAAGAAAAACATTACTTAAGGCTCTCGTGACTGTTCACATTGTTTGAACTTGCATGGAATGGTTGAAATTTTTGGTCAACAGATGTGCAAGTTAAGGTGACAGCCTGTATTTTAAAAGAATGCTATTTTACCTTGTAGAAAAGTTTTAATTTTAACCAAATAGACAAGGTCAATATAGCGATTCCAAGGTTGGTGTTTGCAGCTCTTACCGATTTTTCAAAGTCAAAAATTAGTCGAGACTGTGTGTTCACAGGGAACTTGAAAACATACCAAAAGCCGGTAATGACAGATTTATAATCTTCTTGAATGGGAGCCACTTCCTGAGAAAAACCTTGGCACTCAGTTATTATTTTAGGCTGGTTGGGCATAGGGCTGGGTAAAAATATAGATTTTGCAATTAGTCACAATCTTCATTTGAACAATTCCGATTTCAATTCTTAATATTGCACTGCTCTTCCCGTCCTACAGAAGGCACTGTGTTCTGCTGAAATGCCTAAAGTCAAATCAAGGATAAAGATATAGTTTTAAAAATTTTTTTTATAAATTTAAAAGAAAAGCAGAGTCCACTGCAAAACTGTAATGATAATGGCACAGAGGAACAATATCATTAGAATCACTTTCAAAACTACTTTTTCCAGCTGATGACTGATAAAAACAGTTGAGAGCCAATCAGAATCTATCTTGCTCTAAAGAGCTTGAGCATTTAAAGCAGCAGATAACTAACAGCAGTGCATGCTTACAATAAACAGAACGATAAACAGATCATTATAGTTATCATTCTTGATGTGAACGGGCCTTAACTCCGATTTTACTCCATGCTGCTGAATCTTTAGTGACATTGAAAAAGTCATATTTTTAATATCATAGTTGTCAATGTGTCAGTTCAGAAAGTGAATTTGCTGTCTGTTTTTAATATAATGCAATAAAAATGGCCATGTACTTTGAAATGATGGCAGGAAACGTCTTTCTTATTCATGAATCTTAATCTCATTAGTGAATCTTAGTGATTTAGCAAAAACACATAGCGTGACTGGTAGAGCCAGATCATATTTTTAGCAGGAGCGAGACAGAATCTTGTTTGAGTACTCAAAAATCAATTGCAAACTTCTAGCTTGATTCCCAAAATGAGTCATTTCTTTCTTGTAAATCAAAAACAAGAACTAAGCACTAAGCACGCCTAGTGTAGAATAGCTCAAAAGATAAATTACTAGTTTAAATTAGTCAAAAACACTCCGCTGAATATGTTACAGCTTTAGCAGAGAAAGAATAGACAGTATAACCAAAATGCTGTATACTCAAATGAATTGGAATCGTATTACATAAAATTAAAGTCTGAATTGAATCGAGAATTGGTGAATCATAATCAATTGGAAAATCTGTGTTGATACCCAGCCCTACTTAGGCACAAAAATGGTGATTAATTTTAAGGAATGTCAATATGAAGAATTTAAATATAAAGCACAACATAAGACCATCCACCAAATGGGAGAATTTGTTCTACTAAAGGCACTCAGTATAAATGATGTATTTTAACACTACTTACATTGTTAACAGGGTAAAAAAACTTTGAAACAACCAAATATTTTTAGAATCCTGCAAATATAAATATCTCAAACATCTAGTGGTCGATCTGATTGTTATAGTTTTAAAAAGTTTCAAATAAAAATGGTATCTAGGTGTAAAATAAAAAAAATTAAAAAATTCTGCAGCATCTAAAAACAAAATATTAAAACAATCACAGAGTAAAGCATAGCTGTAAGTGCTTTACACTTTTCCGTAACACTAGCATGTTGAAAAGAACGCACATTAAGGGAGTGTGGCTTTAAGATTCACCTGCCTGTTAAAGCGCTAGCTGCAAAAATCCTATTCACACATGTTCTGAACTAAAACACTGGCATTTACACTATATATACAGCATCTACAAGTTTACAAACATACCACACTCTTTTTTAAAGGCCATTGCGGCTGGTATTTTAGTTTTAAGTTTTATAGTTTTCTGTTTTGGTGAGACGGGGCGATCGGTTAGGATAGCTTTAGGGGAACCCAGCGAGGTCTTGAACTGTAGTGCAGGAGGGACAGAAGATGGAATCCTCTTACTGTAGTGGAGGTTTAGGAGTTAGCATATTGGAAATAATGTCTATGAGGTGGTCTAGGCCGTAGAGGTAGCCGTCTTCTCTGTTACCCTCCACCCAGGTGGCCCTGTGGCTCAGCTCCTGCCCCTCTGGCAATGGAGTAGTCTTCCCAAAGTCTATCATCCACACTTTTGCCTGCTCCCGTTTGTCATGGACGAAGAGTAGAGAACTGCCAATCACCTGAACACGAGAGATGGGAAGAGTTGGGACACGCACAACACGGAAATGTGTTAAATGTCAGAGTCTGTTCCTTGCATGTCGCATCTTTACAAGACTTTAAATGGTTCATCACAAATACATGTGTAAACATGACACAATAGACACAAAGATCCTGTTTCCATTGTGTTTGTGCAGCAAACATACACTCACTTATTATATAACAAATATAACTGTGCCGTCTTTCCACCATACAGTTTGTTTTTGTTATCTATTAATGTGAATAAACAAGGCTCTGTGTTTGCATAGCCTTTTCTACCTCCTTATATTAAAACAAAGTTCTGACACTGACGATGCATGAAGTGTATCTAGAATATTTGTCTTTAAAGTCCATTAAAAAAGGTTGTGTAACTCTTTGCATACAACCAAGTTGCTATTCTGGCTTTGAGCATGCAGTGTAATCAGATAATTACTTCAGAGCCGGTCTTTGCATAGATGCTATTGTGTATTATTTTTCCACATTTTCACATGCTATCATCACATGGGTGGGTAAAAGGTTGCATTTATTAATTCCGCCATGGTCTTAAGTGTAGCTAATGTGTTTTAAGATGATAAACAAAAGTGTGACTGTTTACCTCGTGCGTTTTGAAAAACGGTGAAATTTCCAAAGTGTCCTTGATCTCTCTTAGTCTGTTCAGATAGGAATGCTGAGGGAAAAGAGACAGTGTAAGCAACTATAGTAGTGTCACAAGTATTTATTTAAAATAATATTGGCTGCATCATGTAATACAAAGATATAATGTAATGAGAAAATAAGGCTTTTTTTTCATTACAGTAAATATACATGTATATGTCCCATTTTGGTGTATGCATCAAATTAAATTTACAAAATAATTTTATATACATAGAATGTATATTAAATGCAAGTAAAGTGTCTACTTTAATATTTAAAATAACGTTTGTGAAAACAAAATGTCAAAATATGGGTTAAATAATGTTCTACTGTCATTTAGTGTAACATATATTTATGTAAAAATGAAACAACATACTTATTCTGACCTGCTTATTAAAATATATAAAGAAAATGTGATCATACTAAATTTTGTTATTTTAAATTATTAAAACTACTGTTACAATGAATGACATTTTAGTGAGTGTCTTGTAAATCATGGTAAAAATGTATGATAGTCATTATTTTTAAAAAAATTCTCTATTCAACTTTTATTGTTTTGATGCTTGACATTTTATTTTATAAAATATATTTTTATAATTATTATAATTTATAATTATTTAATAATGTATATAGCAGATATCAAGATATGTTTTATCCTTTTTTGAAGAGTTAAACTTATAGAAAGTTATTTAAATTTTAAAAAATACTGTAACATTTTACAGTAATGTTCAATATGTTAACATTAGTTAATTGCTAAAATGAAATATTAAGAATACTTTTTTTAAATGATTTAAAACAACATTTCAGTGTCATCTCTACATGAGTCATCACTTGTAATTATTAGTGTCCTATCAGATCATACAGTAACATGCTCTGTTCTAATTTACGCCACAATAATTACATTATTTCAGCATTTAAATCGGCGGTTGTTGATTATACATTTAGTGTGAAAATAAAAGCAGGTTCCTCTGTAAAATCTACAGCACATTTGTCAAACTAATCACAGAGGATCAGGATGCACATCAAGTTCCAGGACACACTGTGGACAAACATGGGGTTAAATAAATGCTCCATGAGAAGCCAAGGACAGGTTCTTTGGAACTGTTTGTCTATAAGGCTGAACTTTAAAGGAAACACCCCTGTTACAACATGGGAATCCTGCCATGAATATAATTTCTTTGTGCTAGGTGCAAACATCTTATTAATATTTAATCCTGTTAAGATTACATTTACAGTACTTTAATGTCATAAGAATACACATGACCGTCATGTCAATGACAGCATTATGCAAAGCACTTTGTATTTTAATGTGTGTATTTCTCTGTAATATAATCAAGTTTATGTGCAACTGGAAGAGTGGTTTTCCCTGCCAGCAGGTGAGCTTTCGCTGGTTTCAAACAATATAACCCTGAAGGGGCTGCACCACACAAAGGAAACCCTTAGTTTCACAAACCGCCCTGGGGGGTTAATGAGAGAGTTGTAGCTCCACCTGTCACTCACTTCCCCTCCGTGTGCCACAGGAGACGTTATAAGGCCCTAAAGTACATAAACACGAGCACAGGCTTACCAGGATGTTTTTGTTTCCTTTGACAAAGTCTTGGAAGGCCTCAGTCACTTGTTCTTGGGTCTTAGTCTTTTTAAAGTCCCTGTTTACTGTTCCGTCCTCTTTCTGTAGAAGGGAAAGGGAAGAAGAATTGATTGTGCCGGTCAAAAAAAGATCAGAAACACAAAGCTAATGGCAGTTTTACACCAGGGCACATGTTTGATACATTTGTGCCAAAACAAACTTTTTGTTGCAAAAAAACTGAACCTTTCTGAGCGTTTTCATAAGTCATGTTTTCATATACAGTTGTGGTCTGCACATAAAAATAAACATGTTCTGATCATATATGGCAACTATGGAAGCCCGTTTCCGCCACTAAATAAAAAAGGTAATTGTGACTTTTTATCTTACAGTTCTGACTTTTTTTCTCAGAATGTTTTATTTCGAGAAAAAAGTTTCTTCTTTTTTCCTTAGAATTGTTAGTTTATATAGCTGGGAACTGATTACATGTAATCTAGATTATGTAATCAGATTCCAAAAATTAAAAATGTATTAATTAAATTAAAATTGGATTACATTACATATTATTTACACAATAGCAATAATATATTAATAATTTGAGTCTGTCGCGTCGCGAAAACGATCAGTATAAATATAACGATCAGTATAAAAATCACACATCCTGCGATGTGACTATCGCGGATGTGCACATCGCGATATCGATGACTAGCCCTACACTGTAAAAAAATAAATAAATGAGCAAACTTAAAAGTTTAAGGCAACCAGCTTCAGCAGATTTTTGAGTTTTCTCAACTTATTTTTAGGGTTGGGTACCGAAACCCGGTACCAATATGGCACCGGTACCTATGTAACCGGTATGTACTAGAACCGAATCAGAACGCAGATTTCGGTGCCATGACTGAGCGATCGATTAAAATATTTGTCCTTTGTTTCTCCGAAACGCACGTAAGAAGCATCACAGGGTACAACTACAAATATTTCAGCAAAATGTATATTTTAGTCAAGAGTTATTGCGCTCCTATTTCATTGCGCGCCGTCTGTTTGGCGCGCATGCGCACGGCTGCGCTCATTCTGAATGAAGTCTGTGAAGTTTAGCAGAGAATCGCAAAGCAAAAGCTCACGCACTTCTGACAGCAAAATGGAAATATTTCCATGGATCTCTAACATTTACAGATGGAGAATATACCTGTGAATTGTAAGTTATGCATTACGGAAAACAGCAAACACATTAAACAGCGCGAGAAGCATCTCTGTCAGCGGCACACGCAGCCTTTCTGTCAGAGCATCTGAGAGCATGAGCCGCTTTAAACTGAAACTATAGGCTACTGTATCTTACGAGTTTTTTTTATAGCCCTTCATATAAAGCTTGTCACATGTTTAGAACAAATTGTATTATGCACTTTCTCCGCAGCAGTTCAGTCTGTGTCCTCCCTTGATATTTTATCAGATGCGCTCGTATCAAACTACTGTATATCAATATTAACTGTATTGCTTCATAATAACGTATCGATTATAAAGAATATATCGATATATCGTACAAACTCTATATACCGCCCAGCCCTAGCTTTAATTAAAATGCCTAAAGCTAAAATTCTCTTGTATTCGCGTTTTTAAACCTGTTTAAACCAACAAAATAGAACATTATAACCTTTTTAGTCCACAACACCAGTTAAATGCTTCCTTTTGTGATCTGATAGCTTCTTGTCACAGAATGAGGCAGAAAATATGTTCCATAGGCTACTAATGCATTGATTAGCAATGGATTTTAAATATACTTAATTATTATGAAAATACCAGAGATGGCTTGAATAACACAGACAAGCTATATATTGTCGTAGTCGAGTGTTTAATGTATTTGTTTTATCATTCAAAACGTTTATATCTTCTGTTTACTCAGTTACAGGAATAGCAATGCCTTTCTCCATATTGGGGATTTCCTGGAGCTTCATTAGTTCCATATACAGTGTGTGTGTGTGTGTGTGTGTGTGTGTGTGTGTGCATGTGTATAAATATAAATAAAACAAGTATCGGTTCAGGCACCGTTTTAAAAGTATCGATTTGGCACCGGTATCGAAAAAAAACCAAACGATACCCAACCCTACTTATTTTTGTAGGAGATTTTTGAGTTCTCTCAACTTTTAAGTTTTATAAACTTAAAACAAGTTGAGAAAACTCAAAAATCTGCTAAAGCTGGTTGCCTTAAACGTTTAAGTTCTCTCAACTTTTGATTTTTTACTGCACTGTAAAAAAAGTCTCAACTTTTCTCAACTTGTTTTTTTAAGTTTATACAACAACAAAAATCGAGAAAACTCAAAAATTTCCTAAAAAAATAAGTTGAGAAAACTCTAAAATCTGCTGAAGTTGGTTGCCTTAAACTTTTATGTTTGCTCAACTTTTTTTTAACAGTGTAGTTTCTAGGGTATTCTGGGTTGTTGTGTTCTAGGTGGTTACTAGGGTGTTTTTGGTAGTTGCTAAGGTATTCTATGTTGTGTTTAGGTGATTGCTAAGGGCATTGCAATGCAGTTTCTAAGGTGTTCCGAGTAGTTTTTCATGTGGTCCCTAGGATGTTCTTGGTGTTTTCTAGGTTGTTTCTAGGGTGTTTGGGTGGTTGCAAAGCCTTGTTCAATTATTTTATATTAGTATAATAATACTATTGAAGTATTTGTTGAAATAACCCCCAAGTACAAGCAATAATAACAGTGATGTGTGCTTTAGTAAACATCTCCGAGGTAACATGATATTGATGGACTGTGGGCGAATTAATGCGCTTCTAAGTTAAGACAATAGTCACAACAGGCATAGACATAATAAAACAAACAACAGGCAGCTCAGCCACAGACATAACAGAAGTCTGCCTATTATTCAGAAAATACTTTATTTAGAGCCGCCCAGGGCATCCCCCATCTGCGAAAAAAGAGAAAGACGGGGGAACCTGGTCTTTGTGCTAATGGAAAGTGCAAAAGAAGAAGCAATCTTTCCCTATTCATGCAGGACATCTGCAGAGCTCTTGTTAACAAAGATTTATTTTGGAAAATCATGACAGAGACCAAACATAAGCTTTCTAATCTCCTCTTCCGTGTGTTAATATAATCGTGGCTGCCTGGTTTGGCTTAATGAGCTGAAGGCTTTCAAGCTTCTCTTAAGTCTTTTTGACATTTTCCATGAGGGTTTATTTAGAGCTGCGTGCGGTAGGCCGGAATTACAGAACTGAAATCATATTGTGAGAGCCGTGGCCTGTCACTGACTGATGTTGAGCTCAAAGGACCTGCCACAAACAGGCTGTGTGTATAACAGGAACATTCAGACACAATCGAGCTCTTGAAAAAGGCCAATCCTGCCCCTTCACCTCAGTCTGAATTCCGGGATCTAATTAAAAGACACGTAGGTTGAAGGCTGCCGTGATTCCCCTGATAAAAACAGCACTGCGCTTCCAAGATCCCTTTCATCAACTCATAGTTCAAGTTAAGCTCAATCAACAGCATTTGTGTGGCGTAATGTTCACTCTCACAAAAAAACAATTTCAGCTTGCCTTTAAAAAAGGCAAAAATCAAGGTACAGTGAGGCACTTATAATGCAGATGAATGGGGACAATTTTTAAAAGCAGAAATGTGAAGCTTGCAATTATTATTATATTTTTTTTTGTTATAATGTATATTAATTCTTATATTAATTGTTGTGTGAAAGCTTGTCTCTTATTTGTGAAAGCATGGCTATTATTTAAGCAGTAAATTTTTTACATCATAATTTTTACAGTTTTTTATGATGTTTTGTTGTCCTGCCAATGAGGTAAAATTGAATATAATGCTACATAGTAAAAGTTAGTAAACAATATTCATTCTTGTGTAAAGTTTTTATTATTTGAGCAGTATAGTTAATACTTAATATAACATTACACAGAAAGGTTAATACACATTTTTATCACCAAAGATTTATCATGTTAACATGCATATTTTTATGTCCAGTGGCTATACTTTTAAAACAGTGGTATTTTAACATTTAAAAATGGTCCTTATTCACTTCCATTGCAGTTGCCTCACTATAACCCAGATTTTTATTTTTTAAGAAATTGAGGTTGAAAGTAATTTTTGTGGTCATCAATATTACTGTTTTAAATCCGGAATATTCCTTAAAAAACAAATACTATAATTAAAAAGGGAATATTTAAAACATGAAATCTCAAGCACGATTTATTTCAAACTTTCAGTTGAATGTGATGATGAAAATAGTTTGTAGTTGAGAAATCTAGTTGAAATAATGCCATTCAAATAAGGATGTTAAAGTTTTCTCTTTCTTTTGCAATTTCACCTCATTTGTCTCCACAGGTTTCTAGAGAAATTGTGAAAAGTTCCTTAAAGGTTTCATGAACGAACGTCTCACCTTGATTCCCTCGATCCGGAAGCCTAGCGTGCCGGTGGAGCTGATGGTTTCCCTCCACTGCATGTAGCGCGGCTTAGTGACTGCTTTCTGTTCCTGCTCCTGTGCCGTGGGTGCATTGGGATCCACCTCGATCATCTTTTGGTACATGTCGGCTCTCAAGCTAGGCTTCTTCCTGGCTTTCGTCAGCTCCTCTTCCAGATACGTTCTGCAGGAGAAAAATCACCCAATGGCTCAGTTTCTCTCACTTAACTTGTTGCAACATCAATCATATTCTGTTGAAATTTGTAGTGCGCAATAAAATGCAGTTTATCTTTTTAGCTAAAGGCATGAAAACTAAATATTTGTTCTCCAGCTTGATTTGTCTTGGAAAACACTGAAAAGTGTGCTGAATTTGCGTGAATCTGAAAGCATTGCATTGTTTTGTTTGGACAGGCCTGCAGAGGTTCTGTTAATATCCTGACCATCTGGTTATCACTATATTTGTCCATGTCCTGTGATCGGTCAGACTTGCAACAGTAAACAGAGCAGTCTCAGGAACAACAGAGATGAGAAAGTCGAGCCGTGAGAGTGGGGAAAAAAGTGATGAGCGATGTGTATCAAGGTCTCCCTGCACCAGTTGCAAACAAGCACGGCTATCTTTCAGCAGATTAGAGGACACAGAGCTGCTCCTCTGCTGAGTCTCTGGGGAGGGAGGTCCTGCTTCATGTTCTGTGGTGCTTGGAATGTATAACATCTCTTCAAATAATGGGTCAATGGAACTATTCATTTTAAAGTAACATACTAGATTTTCAGCAGTGGACATGCTGTTGCATAAGTGTAAGATAAGAAAAGATGAAGATTCTGTCTTAGCAGGGAGGGGGATTTCTGGTGTACTTTTATCTTTTTAATTTCTATTTTTTTATTAGTGATTTATAGATGAATCTCTTCTTTCTGTTTCTTATACACAAGGGACAAGAAACTCTTTTCAATTTGAAGTCTTATAAAAATCCTAAGAATTTATAAAACATTATAGATTGGCTTCTAAGCATCCGTTTTATTGTTGTATTATTTATATACAATTATAGTATTTATTAATTTATATATATTTAAAAAAAATTATATAGTCAGTTTCCACATTACATTTAGTTTGTTTAAAAAAAATGATATACTTTTGTACTTTTATTAGGTTTTTATTTTTGGTAATATTTCTATTTATTCCAATAATTTTAGTAATAATAATAATTATTAATTTTAGTACTTAAACACATTTTATTTTCATTTCAAGGTTTAGGTTTAGTTTTTATCGTTATCATTTTTTATTGGTTTACTTTAGTGTGTCTAAGCTAGAAAAAGTTAAGTTGAGGTGAAGTTAAAACTCTGAAGTTACAAGGATATACAGTACAAGGATAGAGAGCATTAATAAGTGGTTACTAATGTGTTGCAAGGCAGTTGCTAAGGTGTTTTAGGTTGTTACTAGGCGTTTGCTGAGGTATTATGAGTGTTTTTTTAGGGTCTTACCGTACACCGTTGCAGTGGTGTTCTCAGTTTGCAGAATATTGGTATATGGTTTTAAGGCTGTTCTGGGTCATTTCTATGGTGTTTTAGGTGGGCACTGGGTCATAACTAGGGTGATTTGGGTCTTTTATAGGTTTGTAAAGTAAAAGGTCATATGAGACACTGTAGCAACTGACCTGATGCCCATCTTGCAGTCCATGACACAGGGTAGGTCAAACTCTGCCAGCAAGTCCTCCATCTGATTGTACCTCTCTCCATCCTTCTCTACATCTCCATGGTAAGCAGGAACGTAGGGCTTTAGCACGTCTCTCATCAGCCTATCGAGACATTGCTGCTCACACTCACAGTGTTTCTTTAGGATGCGACCATTGGCCCCTGCCTTGAAATTGCCTGCAGAGAGAGACAAATAGCATAGCACTGTATTCTCAGCATTACCACAAGAAGTGTTAAAATGTGGGCATTAGCATAAACTAACTTTCTACTATTGTTTTTTTTTTTCTTCTAGATTTAAAGCAATTCACACTATACTTTTTGAGTAACTGTCTTTAATTCATGAAAAGTTATGTAACGTACACCTCCGTTTTGAGGCCTACCTGCATGGCCAGCCAACTGGATCCAAGGGTACTTCTTCTTGAAGGACATCACAAATGGTGACCAATGCACCATGTTCTTGATCTTCTTCCATGATTTATGCTGTTCAATGACAAAAAGTAAGCAAGATAAATCCCCAATTAAATTAAATTAAATGTAAGTGCTATAAAACTACAACAGTGACAGCAGTGTAGTTTAAACAGCATTTCAGTTTTTATGACCTTGTATTATTTGAGTGTAGATGTAATTTATTTGTCATATTACAAGACAAAAATAATGATATACATATATATATGCAAGGCAACATTAAATGATAATTTATAATATTACAAATGCTTTTCAACTTGCATCACAGGAATAAATTACATTTTAAAATACATTAAAATTAAAAAGTTATTTTAAATTCTAATAATATTTCACTTCTTGTCCATGCTATTTTGGGGAAAAAAAAACATGTCTGGAGGGAGATGAGTAATTACTTATATAATGAGATTTGGCAGGTGGGGTTCATTTTCCTACAACAAAACCCAGACCAGCACACAATATGTGGGAGAATAAACAAACAGGTATTTTGCATGTATTTGCATACATTTGCTGGCGCTCCTACAAGCAGTCAGTGCTGATATCATCATTTACACAGCACAATAAAGCACTTTATTTGAAGGATTTATGTACAAACATACATTCAGATTCACTACAGCACATAACCTGCAAATGAATAGGAAATCTGGGCAGTGTTTAAGCTTGTTTTCCTGCCAAGGTGAACCATCTCGAAATGTTCTTGCTCTATTTGGACATCCTGACAGCCTGCAGAAAACAAGCTGTTTTCCAGTTTGAGTGGAGCTGCTCTGTTGAACCATTACTCTGTTATTCCACTTCACTAAATGTCCTTGAGCGAGATCTCTTTAGCTCTCCATGTTGGCATGGTAAACACATTCTTTACTGTGCTCTCAGTGATAGATGGGGGGTTTCCTCGGGTGACCAGGGAAGCCTCTCTCCCCCACAGTGCATTTTGAGCCAGCTCTCCCAGGAAGAGCGGTTCATCCCCGGGCACACTATGACCACAAATCAGCCCCCTTCCAAATCTAGAGAACCCGTCCGGCCAACAAACACAAGCCACAAAGTGTATTCAAAATCTGGCGAGAGACCCTTTGTCATGCATTTTGATTAAACAATAATAAATTGTCATCAGATTCAGCCATGAAAGTACAGAAGGTTATAAAACACATTTAAGTTAGAATTAAATAGCAGCTGTGGTGCTGTTGTTTTTTCCCCCTGAGATGCTACAACATCAATAATAGAATAATTTACGCAAAATATAAATTCTGTTATTATTTATTCAACTGTTATCAAGCCTGTGACTTTTTTCTTTTGAAGAACACAGAATATGAACTTTTGAAAAATATCACGGCATTTCTTTTTTATATAAAAGTGACTGAGGACTTGTCGACACGCTTCAAAATGACAAAAAACACGCTTCAAGTGCAAAAACTGCACTTTAAAGTTATAAAGAAGTGGTCCATATGACTTGTGCATTATATTTTAAGTCTTCTGAAGCCATATATCCTTTTCTCTAGTAAACCTATAACTGCTGTGACCAGATCAGTTGAACTTCTGAACAAATCATTCAGCCCAGTTTGAAGTGGATCAAACGATTTATTGAAAAGATTTGACTAAATGAATGTTGAATGATTTGTTCAGAGACTGGATGTCACTTCTTCTCTCATGCAAAGAAGAACTAGAGTGGATGTCAAGATTTTCAATGAATACATTTCAGTCTGCTCCACATGCAAAGCTATCCTATGGCTTCAGGAGCCAGTGTGTGTTACATGGACCACTTTTATCCTATTTTTTTTGTCATTTTGCAGCTTGACACCCCAGTCCACATTCACTTATACACATTAACAAAAAGCAACTTCAAAAAATTCTGTTTAGGGTTTTACAGAAAAAAGTCGTACAGGTTTGGAATGACGTGACGGTGAATAAATGATGGCAGGATTTTCATTTTTGGTGAACTATTTCTATAAGCTGGACATTACTCCCTGCAGCTTCTCTGCCAAAAAGGTCTGATTTAATTTAGTCTAGAAAGAGGCCCATAAAAGGTATGAACCATCATCTGAGAGCAGCATGAGTTTTATCTGTCACATGTGTCCTGTTCTGCTCCAGCGGAGGAAAACAGTTCCTCTCGCCCCTACGATGCAGTTGAAGAGGGCCTGGGATCAGTGACGTGTCTGTCAGGGCTGCTCTGTTTCCTCTGTCCCCTCCATGTCCCCCATCCTCCCTTTGCTTGGGTCACCCTTAGAGGCACATTATGGAAACTTAGTGATCCAGAGGTCACCACCATTACTTGAGAAAGTAAAGGGCCGATGTTAATAAGATTGTAGCAATGAGAGCGTGAAGGTTCCCTATGAGCCATTTCATAAAAATCCAAACAGTGACAACAAGAATTCACATGCGTGTTTGAATATAGTCCTTTGATTAATGAATAAATAAATAAACTTTTAATAATAATTATTATTATTATTATTATTTAAAATGTGTTAGTAAATATAAAAAAAAAATAGAGAAACATTTTTTGTTTGTTATGAGGAATTGTTTAAATGTGTCTGCTGACTAGAGCTGTTACATTTTTTTATTCGGGTTTTTTTTGTCCATTATTATTATTATTATTATTTTAAGTAAAATATTGTAAGCAGAAATTTTATAAAAAATACAATTTTATCTTAAAATTTTTATAAAAAGTTAAGCAAGGAGACAATTCTGTATTTTTTATTTTATTTTATTTTTTCAATTCTGTTCTTTCTTTCTTTATTTTATTTTATATTCTGACATTTCATACCTAAAAAGGACATCCCAAATATTGTTTTTCAAAATGAGTTGTTTTGTGTTTAGGCCCATGTAGTAGTAGTAGTAGTAGCAGTAATAATAATAATAATAATAATACATATTGTTATTATTATTATTATTATACAAAAACTGTTGCATCCAACATAAACAGATGTTTTTGATTTGAAATTGATACTGTTACAAAACATACACACTTATTTCAGCAGGTTAGCTAAGATTACTTAATGTGACGGAGAGGTCTGATCGGTTGAATTAAAGAAATACCTACAGTATGCAGAGGTTCTGGTTAATATTCAAGCAGTTGATGTGAAACAGATGCTGTCAGTGTGCTGTGGTTTGGGCCACTGCTGAAAGCACTTAAAAACATTAGGATTGATAGACAGGCAGTGTTTGCTGGAAATTAAGATCAGAAGACCACAGGATCCCACCTCCTGATGGCTACACAAATTAAAGTTCAGTGGAAAGACAAAGTGGCTCTGAGAGTAGTTTCTATAGCGAGGGAAATGTTCAGGATGTGGGAAAACAAAACGAGTGGAAAACTCGCAGGAAGAGATGGGAGTTGTAGACTTTTTTAGAGAGCTACGGTCAGGTCAAAATGACTGTTGCCCACTGTGTAAAACAACAGCTCTAGATCGCATGTTTCTGATACAGTTGTTTACTTTCACAGCTTATTTGCTCCCATGAAAAATTGAGAGATTTCTGGTTGTAAAAACACCCTGGAAAACAGCTGGATCTCATGTGGCTTTTAGCCGATAAGCCTTTTTATTTTTTAAATTTTCTGCTTGGGGAACGCATGCTAATAAAGTTTTAAACTGAGCTAAGAGCACTTCGCCCTTATTGGCAGCTGAAAGCATAATCAAATTAGGCAAAAATATTTAATAACTGAACACGCAAAGGGCGGGAATACGATGTTACAGTCCAACTACGGAAAAATCGAAGCAAACCAGAATCTATTACCTGTAAATCTTTGACCATCAGGATGATTGACGTGGCGAAAAAACCCAACACGGGGGCGATGAAATTCCAGATGTGCGTGATGAAAGATGACATGGTAAAAATTGGTAAAATCATGCTCTAGTGTGCTGCGTGCAATCACAACGTAAGCTGGAATTTGAGTGAAGGAAAGTGCAGGGCAATGTGAATTTCTCATTTGTTTCCATACAAAGCATTCAAAAGCACAATTGGCCCATGCAAATATGCTGGTAGGACAAGCTCAATGTGCAGAGACCACAGTAAAACTCTATGGCATGCCTGCGAGGGCCACGAGCAATGCAAATGTTCAGTGTTCTTCTAACTCACCTGTAATTCTGAGAGTTTGAAATAGCAAAACGAACACTTATATAACACCTGCACATTGTCCAAAGATTCTATCAGAAACCCTCAAAGTCACATCTGCACTGCAAAAAATAGCACCTAACATAATTAAGCTGCCACCTTTTTTTTATTGAGTAAAATTAACTCGGTGCAGTAACTGCTGCTTCTCTTTGTCTCCGTGACTAAATGTGTTTCATGCGTAGGTGTCTATAACGGGTCTGCAGTCTGTTAGTCAAGAGGGTCAGCCATCTAAATGTTTAAATAACTAAAGGACAGTGTTTTCAGACTGAGATGAGGTCAGCACCTTGTTTTGACATCACCGATGTGATTTGTGAGAAACTGACTTCCTTTTCCCGAAATGTGATGATGAATGAAATATTTCTGTGACTGTTGCAGACCGAAGATGAGAAAGATCTTCAAAGTATGTTTCATTACAGATATTCGATTTTTATGGGAAACGACAGCAATCCATTTATAATTTTAAAGGAAGAGGTCGCCCAAACCAGGGTTATTATCTAAAATTAAAACAATAAAACTATATAGACAAAAAAAACACAACAAAATTACTAAAATTAAATCGGAAAAATTAAATCTAGTTCAAAATGTTAATAAAAACTATAGTAGTATCGCAATAAACATTCTGTCATCATTTACTCACCTTCATGTCATTTTAAATGCAACACTGTAAACAATCCAAAAATGTAAAAAAATAAAAATAAAAGCTAAATTCTCTTTTTGTGTTCCACAGAACAAATAACAGTCTTCAGATTTGGAATGGTGAGTAAATATGACAGAAGTTTCATTTTTCGGTGAACTGTTCCTTTCAAAAGAAAGTTTCAAGTTTCAAAAGCAGGTCATAATCATTTCAATCAATCATTTTACTGCTAGGCGATACATTTGTTCTGAAATCATAAATTGTGCTAAGTCTGATGCAAATTCTGAAATCACTGCTGGTAAACAAGCCTCTCTAGCAGGATAGCTTGCAATCGGATGTCAGGTTCCCATATTTGCATTCATAAATACATTTGCATGACTTGGTTTGTGGTTGGAGAAATACTTAAAGGGTTAGTTCACCCCAAAAATGAAAAGTCTGTCATTTATTATGCTCACTTGTTCACCCGTTTCCATGCAATTAGAGTACATGAGGAACGGAACTTTTAAGCACCAAAAGGATGCAGAAGCACAGCAAGCACATTGAAAGTATCATATGACGTGTTTCATTTATTTCTTTTTTGAGACGTGATAGCAGTGAATAAGTTACTTTCTCTGAATCACCAGAAATGAATCAGTCTGATTCCGGAATGAATCTTTCAAACCAGTTTTGAGACCCATATCAACTGATTCATTGAAATGATCTAATTCAAAAGAATGATTTATTCACAAATTTGATATTACTACTTCTCACATTAAATCTCATGAGTGCAGATGCACTGATTTTCAGTGAATAATAATTTAAAAGTCACACAGAGCTTTCGTACTATCACATAGCTTTAGAAGATTTGGAATATATCGCTCTACTTTTATGATACATTTATGGTGCTTTCGCAGGCTTTTTAAAGCATAGAAACTCCCCATTCTTTGTATTTGCATAGAAAACATTTACATTTACATCGAAGTGCAACCAACTACATTCTACAAATTTCCTTTTGTATTCCAGAGAAGAAAGAAAGTCATATAATTTGGGGATGACATGAGGGTGAGTAAAAGGACAAAATAATTTTCAGGTGAACTGTTCTGTTGTTCTAATAAGAACAATAAAATCCAGAATTACAAACAGATGTGAAAATAATTACACTATGAGAGAGATTCAAATTCAAGTCTACTCATAATACTTTGTTTAAAGCATTACGTGCAACATGTTTTTCAACTGGAAAGTATTTAAGTGAACAAACTGATTTTGCCCAATACTGCGTTTGCAATCTATAGCAAGTTTCCCAGTAAATTGCAACTCTGTTTTGCAAATGCAACTCTATTTTTATATTGCATTATGGATGTATTGCAGTTCATTTCCTGGATTGGCTTTGATCATTTAGTCATAAGCATGCAAATTAAAACCCTGAATATTTAAAAAACGAGATGAACAAAAAAAAAAACCGTAAGTTTGTATGTTGAGAACTGACATCTTTAATAGTATTTGATGGCATGCACAACAGGGTCAAAAGGAGAACTAAAGGTGAGCGACCTCCCCTCTTATGATAAGTGCAACATCATCTCAAAACCACAAAAGTTTCCGACAGCAATGCACCCTGGGAAATACCAGACACCTATGAGATTGAGTAGATGTTTGCATGCAGTGCCAGAAGACTAAGACGATCAAGTGGTGCTTATTTTGCTGAAGACCACAGGCTGTTACTCTGTAAACATCAGCCCGCAATAACAATCAAAGCAAAGCCTCGGCAGAAAGGAGACGTAATCCTGCATGATTCAGACTAAATGGTCTAATAACAAGATGTTGACAGTCTTGGCTTTGAGCTGCCATCCCTTTGGAATGCCGGAAAAATAAACTGTCCCGTAAAGGACGTAAATGCAACCGCAGCTCTCCATTACTCATTTAGCCTCCCTTCCCTTCTCAGACTCCTCTCTCTTTGCTATTGTGTAAAGTCACTATCAATAGCTCAAGGGTTTGTTAAATTGGGTAGCGGAAGCAGCAGCGCCGTATCGCGAGAGGAGCACTCCGCGGCGCTGGGTCGTGCCATTGTTCTGATAAGGGCAGTGTGAGCTATATCGAGCTCAAGGAAAGGGATGCCGCTCTTTACAGTGTCTCCTTGACCTCACGGGTGTTGTTAAAGTTTCCACTGAGCACTGAGGGAGGAAGTGGCTTTTAACCCCTTGAGAGGAACCACTCTGCGAGACAGGAAAGTGCAGAAGGCTCTGAGACAGTATTTTCCACATCTGCAAGCAATACTCAGCAACATGGCCAAAGACTGGGTGTTATTTTCTGAAGGCTAGACAGCCACCATTAGCCCCTCAAGAACCAGAATGTATCCGCAGTCATTGCAGCCAACCTTACCACAAGCACTGACACGTTTTCACTGAGCAAAGACCAAAATAAGGGAAAGTATTGTTGAATTATTGAAGATGCGAAGCTATGACCTTTGCTCTGTATTGTAAAAATGGATCAAGAATAAAATTCCCTTTTAATTTCAGTTACATAATAATGAGGCTTAAATTAAAAAGGCAATAATTGTTCAAAGGAAATAATGTTCATCTCACATTTATTAGATTTATAATTTTATATTTATAATTTATTTATATATATATATATATATATATATATATATATATATATATATATATATATATATATATATATATATATATATATATATATATATATATATACTATACACACACACACACACAACAATGTGACAATGTTCAATATTTTCATTTGTTCTTTTGAGTGTAATATTGCATATTATTCCATTTTTTATTTTAAATACTCAATTAAAAAACAATAGCAGAGAGGTGTAGATCGGGATACAAAGTGTATTGTGACTTGAGCCTGACAAAGACATGAGGTCAGGGCTGGTTGTTTTGCTTTAGGCTAGAAAGATGATCTTCAAGTGTGTATTTGTACATATTGTTCATTCTTTTTAAGTAAATGGCACTTTAAATGATGTGATATGCTAAAGCGTAGTGGGCTGCTTTCTTACGGGAAAAGGTAAGACATTTCAGATCAGCATCTGTATCTTGAAAATCCTGAGGTACAAGTTTCCTTTGGCAAGTCAGGTACATGTCTAAATGGCATCAGACCATGTCTGTTCTGGGGGGAAAAAATGTGCAGGAAATAAAGAGTCAAGAAATTGGGGTCATCTTGACTCTTTAATACCTGTTAAGTAGGAAGATATACAGCTCAACACATGTCAGAAATCGAGAGTGTATTTTTAAACATGAATTCCCCATTTTGACAGTTGAGTCTAGCTGTCACGTTTCTTGACACTCCTTTCCTTTCAAAGCATGTCATAGCTGTTCCTGCTTGTCCTGAAACCGGTCTTTTCCCATCAATGACAGGGGAGCTTTCACAGAAGCAAGGCCTCCCATTAAACTGCTGTTTTACTGCACCCTAATGTACACAAAGGAGTAAAGCTGCTATAAGACGCTAAGCAGGAAGCTGTATCACTTGCTCCTTATGGGATTTGTTGCAATAAAATACACCCTCTTCACATATTTCCTTGTCTGAAGATGACGTATAAAGGTGTTGTGAAGGGGTGGGTCTGCTCTGTGTAAGGGATCATGTACACAATGTTATAGCTCTGCTTCAGAACATAGTGAGCTGTCTACTGCTGCTTACATAGACAGCATCATAATTACAGAACCTCACGTTACTGACTGGAAACATTCTACAAATGCAGCAACTACACCGATATCAGCACAAGAGACTTGACATGTTAGTATGTCGCTAAGCTAATGCTATGATTTTTCAAAAGCATAAAAGCACAAATATATAAAAAATAATGTTTAATCACACTACAGTTTTTTTCCCTCTATTTAGTGCTTCATACAATACAGATTGTGTCAAAGCAGCTTTACAGAAAGTAGTATGTCACTAATGCAAACAAAATACAATTCTGCTGTTTTAATATAATATAAATTCTATATTTTATTATACAAATATGTTAGATTTTTATATAATACATTATTTTTATACTTTTTATCAAATTAAATATGTTTATGTATAATAAACATTTATCGGCCATCAACAACTTAAATTTATTTTTCAGAAATTATTTAATTTCATTTCTCAATTTGATTAGGTTCATTGAACATTTTATAAAATGAAAAATAATTACATATATGTGTGTGTGTGTGTGTGTTTTATATATGCAGTTAAATTGATGCATAATGGTTTATGATTTATTTATCATATTCTTTTTTTTTCTTTTTTTTTGGCAAACTTTAATTTAGCCTGACTTTGTTATACTAAATGTCTGTATATACTTTTATGGACACTGAAAGTTATGCATGCAATGTTGCCTTAAAATATAGATATCTTAGAACAAGATATCTTAGCGTAATTAATTTTCATGCTGTTTTAGGCAGCTCACATGGTTTTGAATCAGAGCAAATACCTATCTGTACATTATTTTGTGAATTATACAACTGCATGAAATATTGACTTGATTCAAAGCTATTTTTTTTAAATGAGTAAAAGAACAATAAATCAGTTCCCTGAATCAGCGGTCAGTTATACAGTTTAGCGGTGCAAAATACCATGACTGACCAATCGGAATCAAGTATTCCAGCAAGCCGTGTAATAAGGATAGGCATGCAGCTTTTAGTTGGGTTACGCCTGTGCATCAAAGTCACCACTTCAAGAGAGTGTAGCGACGTGCAGGGGGCATCAAAGAAGTAGCTCACTGCTCATTTCCAGGAGTAAACCATTACACTCATCTGTTTCTGAGAAAGACAGTCACAATTGCATTCCTTATCACAGCCAGCTGTGCTAATAATGGCTCATGTCATTCTTTGGCTCTTCTTCTTTTTGTTAAATTATTAGTGGTAAATGGAAAAGCATAAAAAACATTTAACTACAATAAAAAAAACTAGAGCTCTTTCCTCCCATATTAAGTGTAAACAACCACACATTAGTAGTAGTAGGGTGGTTTCCCCTTATCGAAGTGTTCTACGATAAGTGAAGCCTGTTGTTAAAGTGGCCGGCGCAACAACAAAAAAAAAGGGCCGGTGCACTTCCTGTCTGTTGCATATGAAACGGCTCCCTCCAGCAGCACTGCTGCAGCAAAGAACCCCAGCTGTTTGAACCAGGCATGCCTTGACGTAAGCTGGTCGCCAGGCAACCGTCAACCACAGGGGTGTTACATTTTCCATTGCTCGTAGCCTTAAGATCCTCCAGTGTATCATGCTACAGCACTTGTATGCTCACAGTTGGGGCGATAGAATCAACCTCGCACAAAAACTGTTTGTGCTGGGTTGGCTCGCACGCCGCTGCAGGAGTGTAAGAGTTCAGAGCAAAGCCACGCTAAGACTGAACAAATACACAGGGCTTGTTTTGTCAGTCTATATCTGGTTGCTGAACATTTAGACTTTATTTGAACAACACATACTTTTAGTACATTTAGACTTTAGACTTTTTGGACTCTAATAAAACTTTGTGTAGATTTAAGTGCTTTAAAATGTCAACTTCTGGCTCAACCAATGGTGCAAGTCTGGGGCTTGACTACCTGTTAGTTAAACTAATGGAAGATGGGGGCGGGGTGAAAGTATTTGCGAAACCTATTTTAAACTATTATTATTTTTGCAGTTCCATTTGGTGCCACTAGTAGATTTTAAAGTAAATTACAACTATAATAAAAAGCAAGCCTGTTTACTTTTTAATGCACATTCCCACTCCTATAGTGAATGATTTATTTAGGTTTATTTATTTAGGTTGTTTGTTCGGCACAGATTTGGAGAAATTTAGCATTACATCACTTGCTGACCAATGGATCATTTGCAGTGAATGGGTGCCGTCAGAATGAGAGCTGATAAAAACATCACAATAAATCTCCAAGTAATCCTGTCCATCAATTAATATCTTTTAAAGTGAAAAGCTGCATGTTTATAAGAAACAAATCCACCATTAAGACATTTTAACTTAAACCTTTTTTAACTGTTGCTTTATACTAGTATACAGTATTTGTTTAGAAATGTTTTGGATTGTTTTTACTTGTAAATGGTTTTTGATCTGTGCATATTTCTCTCCTGATTCAGATGACTTTTTCATTGGATTAAGCAATGTTATGAGAACTATTTATTTGGAAGCAACTGTTTGAATATATATTTTATTTTATTTCACAAGACATTAATGGATGGACTGGAGTTGTGTGGATTACTTGTGGATTATTGTGATGTTTGAAGCTGTTTAGACGCTCATTCTGATGGCACCCATTACTGCCAATGCACATTTTTACTGGCTCCCTTTTAGTTTATAATGCTCACTTTTTACTATCCAATCAATTTATGATCTCTAAAGTGGTGACTTATTTGGTATAATTAAATAGTTTTGTGCTGTCCATGATATTGCTTTAAGACCGACAATAAACAGCCTGTGAGTTTGTTCATTCAGTTTGCACAACTTTTTTTGACATGAATATGTGCCACACACACTATCTCTAGAAAGCTGTCCGCCCACATGCTGTAGCCTGCAGCCTACAGCGATCCACAGGCCTAGACATGTTTCATCATACCTTATTCAAATTCTCACATAAACCTTAAAACCTGTTGGGCTTATATTAGAATTGAAACAACCGTTAATATGCCAAAGCTTATTAAACTGCCAATCATTTGGAACGTAATATCATTTCAATATTGACCTAATACAGTCAACATCAAGGCCTACATAAGCAGAACAAATATAGAATTATGTTTAAGCTTTAGATACCGGAGACGTGTAGTGCAAATACATAAAATAATCTCTAAAAGTAATACTTATTTTTACAATAAAACTCAGACACTCAAATAATTTTTATTATTAATTATTATTTACACTATTATTTTTATTATGTTTAATATTTTAATTATACATATTATAATTCATGGATGTATTTTCTTTTGCCTTTTAGAAGTTGATTAATTCCACTTTATTTTGCTTTCCTAATTATACATGATTATATGGTTAGTTGCATTTTATTATTTAAAATGATTTTTCCCTTTATTTTTATTATTTTAAATCTATTATATATATTATATTGTGTGTGCGTGGGGGGGGGTATATTGTTGTATTTTTTCCCCTTCAGAAAATAATTAAACCTATTTATTTTTGCTATTATACATGGTTATATGGTTAGTTGCATTTTATCTTTTTTGTTTTAGAAGTTATTTAATCCCATTTATTTTGCATGATTATATGGTTAGTTATTTGCATTTAACATTGTTTTTTTCACCTTCTGTTCCTATTAGCACAGACCTGCGACATACCAGATGAGAACCGCTGCTTGTAACACAACTTGTTTGAATCATGCAACAAAATGCAGCTCGGCACTGTGGTAAGTAAACAAAAAGTGGCAAAGTCTTGCAATATAAATGCTCACAGCAGGCTTGGTTAGGCTACACTTGCTGTTGGGTTTGCTAGAGCAAGTAACCACAAGCTTCTGTGCAGAGACAGACAAACACACGCACAAGGGTTCTTCCCTCATCTGATTGACACAGGAAAAGGAGACACCAGATCAGGGGAGTTACTGAGCATGCAGAAAAGTGAACCACACCTCTGACTTACACCGGGACAGTCTGATCTTCCTTATTAAAAGAACTTGCCGCATAAACAACAACAGTGCATTGCAAGCACGAGTCAAAGCAGCAGGAAGAGCATTTTTAAAGATACACAACAATAATTATTTTTATAGGGGGGCAAAGCAGAGCAAATGGTGCATTTTTACACACTTTACAACCAGTCCAGGTGCATTCCCCAGACACATCCTGGCGACACACCTTTAACCTGGTCGCAAGGAGGAAGTGCACGGAAAGTTTCATCTTGAGAATCTAATCTATGGTATAGTTTCACTTTCTGTGCTATTTGAAAACATTTGGAGATCCAAAAAAATGACTGAGTTTGCAGTCTCGGTGAAGTGAAATGTACAACAGCTGTCAAAGGAACCGTGCTTGAGGGATCCCCTCTGCTGAGCACATGGGACGTAATTAGCAGTACTAACCACAACACACCACCATTAGTGCTTAAAAGGCAAGCCCACTGGAAACTTTTCTGGGTCACTTGTTTGACCGAAAGCACTGATAACAAGTTTGTGGTTTTTTATCACCATTCAATTTTCCGAAGAGCCAGTGCAGCCCACAAAACAGAAACCACACGCTGCAAGTGTTTGTAGAGTTAAATGAGCACAGATATGTTTATTGCTCATGAATTTCACCCCAGACCGTGTTACTGTGAGTGGTGAGAGGCTAAGCAGAACCATGAAATGTGCGATAAACCTGTTTTGGAACAAAGAATGAGATCGTCAAAAGCATCTGTTTTTAGAGATTTTTAGTGATAACCCTTTGAAAAACTTCCTTGTGATAGTCTTGTGATCCCTCAGAGCCTGGAAACAACCGAGTGAAAAAAAAAACTTAAATGACCACAGAATGTTTCAACAGTCTAAGAACACAATGTGAGCCAAAGGGCTTTCCTACAACACTCTTTAAAATAAAGGTTATTTATTGGCATCAATGGTTCTATGAAGAACCTTGATCATCCATGGAAATTTGTAAATGCAGAAAAGGTTCTTTATGGTTGAAAAAGGTTCTTTAGAACTGTTCACTGAAAGGTTCTTATGGGAACCAAAAATTGTTCTTCTATGGCATCACTGCAAAAAGACCCTTTTGGAACTTTTATTTTTAAGAGTGAAGGCTAGTTTAAGAAAAGAAAGCAAAGCCTGCAGAGACGGATATTTCTTGTGCTATATATATATATACACATACATAATATATTTAAAAGCACAAGAATATATAACATTCAACTGTTGCCGATCAGACACATTTCACATACGAACGGCTACACAGAGCAAAACAGGATAGAATAGAGTGCAAGACTCTCAAGACTTGTTTTAAAAAAATATATATATTTTTTAAATCTCCTATACAGACTTCTTAAAAATGCAAAATTGCCCTTGTGGGCAGCAATTCGACATATATCTCGGGTAACAGAAGTCCTGAGTCTGTTCCCACCATGCCAATAAAATGTCAAATCAAAAAAAAAAAAAAAAAAAAAAACTACTAAAAATACTTTTTAGCAGCAATTTTGACAACATGCTAATCAACTAGTCAGTTTTGAGACTAGTCGATTAAATTCATCCCTAATGTAAGCTATATAAAGCTAAAAAAAAGATAAATAATATATAGTTTTTTACAAATACTTGTCATGCACCTTTTTTAATTAAAGATCATTAACTAAAATACATTTTTCAGACCAGTAAAGTGAGCATTGGAAAGCTCACTTTAATTGACTGTTCCCTAAATCCCAACCACATGCGGCTCTGATAGTGTGTCGGCCCTCCAAAACCAAAGCCATTCCATTGTAAATGCACGTGTCCGGGAACAGCAAAGATTTCATCGCAGAAGTTCAAGGCTATCAAGTAATCTCGCCCTTGTGATCACTGTGAATAGTTAAACAATCTTTTATGAGTGCTATCATTCCTCCAGATGGTACAATAGGATGTTTGCTCTCCTCCACTGTGTTTATAAGGAACAGACGTCACATTAAGGGACCTGCGGCGTAGAGCCTGTGTGGCAAGCAGAGGCACATTATTCCACAACTTAGTGTGAGGCTGGAGGACTGTGTGACATCCATGTCTAAACAATGAGCTTCTCTGTAACAGCACGCTAGCCACAGGGTCTCTTGATGCGTCTGCAAGCATGACATGCCTAAATAGGCGGGCCCACACATTCTCACGAGGGCAAACATTTCGCAGAGACAAGCGCAACCCCCTAGAAAGTGCGTCACATGTCACTTGTGCAGGATATGATGAGGTATAAGATGAATTCTTTATAGCTGTTAATACTGTTGACTATCAGGTCTCCGTGTTTCATTTACTTGTAATGAATGTTTTTGTTTGAAAAGCTAATAATATACAAGTAAACCGTTCATTTCCATCTAACCACTTCATTACAAATCATGAATAAAATTTAGAGTATGGACCGATGGAACAGTTGCTGTCGCTAACTTTATACACTGCTGTTTGTTCCTAACTCTGCTTTTGTACTTTGTTTAAAGGGCGACCAAATGAAGTCAGAGAAAAAAAGTCCATCTGACAGCAAGACACAGAAGTACCTTTGTATGTGAGAATGTCAACAGTTACTCAGGGTGAATACAGACGAGCCCCGAGCAGGAAAGCGCAAGGGCATTGTGAATGCAATGGAGGAAGTCGAGAATACACAACTTGTGGGACTGACCGGTACGTGTACAAGCTATCACGTCTATGGTAAAATCTATGCCTCTGAAAGCATCTCTGCCAAGTACAGAAACTGTAGACATCTAAAAAGCATTTGTGAATGATGGCAGCATCATCACATTTCGTAAGCATTCCTGGAGCTCAACAGTAAATCAGTAAAGCATGGCACTACCAAAACCAAGGTCATGGGTTCGATTCCCAGAAAATGGATGAAATGATAAAACATATACCTTGGCTGTAAAGCAAGTCACTTTCGATTACTGTGTCTGTTAAATTCATAAATATAAGCTACATTTGCTCCCCCAAACTGGAAACCCATCAAACCACTGTGTCTTACAGGATCAGAGTGACTGATTCAAAAGAAGGACAGGTTGTCGGAGCTTTGGCACAGAAGGTAGTCTATTGCACAAGACATGTGTGATCATGTGGAATCTGGTTCAAGTCCCGGTCCTGTCTAGCTTCCTGTACACTCCCAGAAAAATATTACAAAAATTATACCTTTAAGGGGACAATACCTTGTCACTGGGAAAGTACCCCTAAAAAGACAACTTTTACCTTACTTCCCACCTTAAAGGAGCTTAGTAGCACTTTTAGGGGAACATATTACTACGCTAAGATGCACCTTTTAGGGTAAAAAAAGATACAAAGTTGTCCCTTAAGGCTACTGCCCCAATGACATGAAAGGTACAATATGTGCACATTCTTTTCTGACACTGTATTTTCCAGTAAATTATCCACTATCCTGTCTACGAAAGCCAACAAATTAAGTATAAAAGAGAACAGCGTATAACAGGTGGTCTTACCGCTTTCTGTTGTGTCTGCAGGAACGCTGGGGACCGCTCTGTGTCGCTGGAAATGTCGTCCTCTGATTCCTCCCAGGAAGAGGAGAATCCCGTTGACGAGGCAGAAGAGGAGGAGAGCTTCCTCAGGGCTCTGTAAGGTTGAGGACTAACCTGGGGCTCCTTGCCCTCCCCACTGACATCCATGCCGTGGTCTGTAATAATGACAGCAGGGATGGAGCCCACCTCTGGACTGACCCTGTCGGGCTCTGGCTGGGTTTCTTTTGGCTCAGCTCCCTCCTTTGTCAAACATGTCTCAGTCCAAGATGCTGAGCACTTGTTGGCCTCTAGTGAAGTCCTGGAGTGGTTGTCAGTAGAGCTGTCAGCTTCGCTCTTAGTTCCTGCTGATGTGCTCTCAAGTGGGCCGCCCTCTTCTGTATTTGGGTCAGCCCCGTTCTTCTCTTCACTGCTGACCTGCAGCCCCTCCTCCATGCCGGAGAAACGCTTTCCATTTTGCAGTTCTTTGGGGATCCCCGTTGAGTGATCCTTGTTCTGCATCACAAGTGTTTCCTCTGGGTTTAAGGAGAGATTGTCAAGTTGGACAGGGACAAAATTCAGGGGAGTTTTCCTGGAAATCCGTGGGCTTCGTTGAGCCTCTCGGCTGTGAGTCTGAGCCGATATTTGGGCTTCAAACAGGTCCACCTTCTTATTCACCTCCACATTCTGCAGTTCCTTGTGGCGCTCTAGGTGCTGAGCAGCACGCCGTTCTTCGCTCTCCTGTTCTTCCTCCAGGCCGGACCCGCTCAGTCTTCGCACACGACTTCCCACATGCACGCCCAGCGATTCCGGCCGTCGACATGGTGAATGTGCCCTTTGGCAACTGGAACCGGTACCTGTTGGGAAGACGAAGGAATTTCCTGGTGATCCAGGGCTCAGGCTGCCAGGGCTAAAGGGACCTCCACTGCCCCCCAGCACCGGGATAAATGTAGAACGACTGGGCACTGGGAGCACAGGCCTTCCTGTCCGAGGGCTGCTCTTATTGGTCAGGTTGTTGGGGTTCATCATTATCAGGCTGTTCAGAGCATAGGCTGCCATAGTGGCAGGCTGACTCTGTCCGTTTTTGCTCCCATTTAGGTCTACTCATCCAAAGTCCACTGGCCTTTGGAGCCAACCATTGTTAGGAGGAACCGAGGAAAGCTGACACGTAGAATAAAATACAATCCCAGACTCCTCATTCACATATTATATCCACTATTGGTTCATGCTTTAGCAGGGTGCTGAAACAAAGCACAAAGAGATGGTTTAAATAGTCAATAATATCACGTTTCAATGGTTAGCGTACTGTTGTGCAAAACACTGAATGTTATGGCTATGATAACAAGCAAGACTTAATAAATTCAATAAACATGAGGGCATTTCAGAAATGCAAAAGTGCTGATTATTGTGGTCACTGTTGTCATATTCATTTGCATTAAACGCTTCTGCTGAAATACAGACAATAAATGTGTCTCGTGTAAATGCCTTCTG
The DNA here is from genome assembly GCA_027422415.1 of Schizothorax lantsangensis. Lineage (NCBI taxonomy): Eukaryota > Metazoa > Chordata > Actinopteri > Cypriniformes > Cyprinidae > Schizothorax > Schizothorax lantsangensis. The sequence goes on along the minus strand of CM049855.1, from coordinate 8,810,144 downwards.
CTGATCACCAAATATTTTTATAATTGTGTTGGTTTTGATTGCTATCAAGATGTTTCCTTTGGCTTCTGCAGTGAGACACTGCCAACTGTTTTAGAAAGTTTTGCTTGTCCTTCTGACTAATACTCATTTATTTGTCTGAATAATCTTTACTAAATCACACTGCTTATTCAGTCAGGGGAGTCTACATATTATGAACCCACAGTTTTCAGTGCGTCAGACAAAATACCTTTTTCCATTTGCAGAAACATAGACAGAGCGGATCAAATTTAACCTTTCAATATAACATGACCTTTTATGTCTTCGCCTGGAAAAGAGAATGACTGAGGGTGTATTACAATATAACTTCATGCAAAAAAATAATAATATTCCAAATACCATAACCCTTATATCACATTTAATTTGACTTGCCAGTCTGTAAACAAAAAGATAACGGTGCGCACATTAATTCTCTAATACCAAAAAAGTACCCATGTCTTTTTACTGTGCTAACAGTGATGTTTGTGAGGCCTGAACCCTGCTGATGTTAAGCATCTTAAGGAAAGACAGTCAGTGAGGTGTCTATTAGCTGCTTCCATTTATAGCAAAAGCTACGACATAGGAAAAAGTTTAGTTTAACTGGTGCATTGAAATTTGATCAACTCAAAGGCTGAGGCAAATGATTTCATAATGAACCAGAACAATTTCCAGTAAGTTTTCCAAGTGGGACTAATTCTTTTTTGCAGTTGAGGCAAATGAACCGAGGATCAACACACCCAAAGAAAGCAGCAAAATATATGTGTATAGAAACTGTTTAGTTGCAAATATATAATTTTCCTAAACACTCTGTCAAGATGCTCACCTTCCAGCAACCATGTGCGAATTAAAACATCCACCTCTTCAGGATGAATTCGGTTGTTCGATTAAATAGCGATGCCTTTCGTAGAGTCAAGATAAACATCACATGCTTTGACTAAGAAGTCAGATGGGACGGACACATTGTGCCCTGCATTTTAACTTGAGGGGGAGAGGTCAAGGCTGGAATGCACCTCCTCTCTTTTAACCCAACCACCACCCTTTTAAGTGATTTTAACGGTCCATTATTGCTCTGACAATTCAAATGCATCTTGAGGCATCCCACGTCACTGGTGTACCACACTGTTTGTGTTTCACAGCAAGTGTGATGTCTAAAAGCCATTCATCATCACAGAGGATCATAACACAGCAGAGGGCTGATATGAACTAATATGACAAAAAAAAGACTCTTGTGAGGCTTTAAGCGTCTCAATAAAAGCCCTTCACTGAACTGCCCACTCTTTAGCATTCATTGAATTTGAATGAGCTGGAAAACACGTGGTGACTCTCTTGTGAACTCAATAGAAGCATTTGCCACATTCTTATTCCAAGAAAAATTATATTCCATTGGAAATATCACTTGTTATCTAATGTATAAGTACATAAATACGTATAAATAATATAAGTAGGCCTACATAATAAGAACATTGTGAAGTTCTAAGTAAAACTTTATCACAGTTCTTGCAGAGGTAGAACACATGCATATACATTCACACCTTACATTTAGTGTACATTGGGCAGTTTTTCTGCATTTCCATAGTATTTTAATCAGTTTTCAGAACAGCGGTACCCAAAACATACACTTTCTATTGTATTGTCATCACTACTTAAGATGTCTCAACAACCCCTTAATAACAAACCCCGAATAGAAAACGCTTACATTATAACAGATCAATACACTTCGTTAAGTCAGAACACTGACTGTTTTAGGTCTCCTCCTTCATGTAGATGTTTCTAAAAAAGTTCACTTTTACAGCATGTCCCACCAAAGTCGGATGCTTACCTCCAAGTCTCCTTGTTGCAGACGCTGTTGTTTAATTGTCGCTGAAGCGCGGATTCGGAACACGAATAACTTGAGCTGCTCCGCTGCTGTTACATTCCAAGAGTTCTTTCGCCAGTTTAAATCAATGTCTGTGCTGTGTATCACACGAGCTGTTCGACACCTCGCGTCAGAGCCGTATGTTTGTTTAATGTACAAAAGGCAGGAAGGAAGTTTAAATGAAAACTTCACGGAACAGGCAGAGCCTCCCTGAGCTCTTTCACACATTGAACACAAGGGGAAGAACAAGGCTTGATGTCTAAGACTTCTGCTCAGAACAGAAGAGCTCTATTTGATTTATTACTTTATTTACTAGACTGCTGAATATATGGGTGTTTGTTTGGTTTCTTGTTTTGTTTACACGTAGGCTATTTTACAATCGACAAATCAAAGGTTTGCACCCACTTGACTGAATGTATGTTTTTATCTTGAAGGGTATATATATATATATATTATATATATATTGTGTTACAGTGAAACATGCAAATATCAATTTAATTAATATTTAATAATTTTAACACACTGTATTGTATTATATTCATGTATTTTTATTTATGTATTTTTATAAATATATATACAAATATATTTATGTCCGTGTATAGGCTAGATAATATATTCAAGTGAAACATTTAATGCAAATATTAATTTAAAATAAAAAGTATTGTACATATATAATTATTGCATTATAATATATTATTACATGAGTTATATATGTAACTTATATACCCACTTTAAAATATTTAATATTAATATTAAAATATATAATATGAGTATCATGTTTTAACAAAAGATGCAACAAAAGATTTCTTGCTCTCTCTTTCTACATTTTCAATATTTGATTCTTAATTTAATGTTTAGTCATTCTTAATCCATAAAATATTTGCATCCTCGCTATTAAGCATTATGTAGTTATATGTGCTGATATTATTAATGAAAGTTGTTATTAAGTGTTACCCATACATTTTTTTAACAACCAGTATTTGTAGTTTGAATGACTCACCGACTAAGCAGAAGAAGGGTCTTAGAAGCTCATGGGAATGTCTTCTCTGATGTATGCTCATGAAAACCATAAAAACAGGCCTAGACTCTGTCAGAGGTCAGAATGATGATATGAAGCCAGTTCTTTATCTGGGACTGACCTGCTAATATATAGGCTAGTTCACCTACCACAACAATTCCTAGTACTGCTCCCAATGAACAGTATGATTACATCGCTCTGATTTTCTCTCTGATGCACTGATGACCAGCCCCACCGAACAAAGGAAAGTGTGTCATATGCACCAGTAAAGTGGATGGAAAATATAATGCTTCAGTGGCCACTCTGATTTGAATGAGACGGGCTTGTAGATAGGTGGTATGAAAATTAATTTTCCATCCTCTATGATTGAGATGGGGTGCATGACCATGTTCAATAACAAGATTCCTTTCTGCAAAGTATAGAGCTGTCTGAGATCTTTCGAAGTTTCAGGATATGGGCAACATGTGAGCCCTCAAGCCAACATAATTAATTTCCACCAACATTTCCCTATCAACTGCAGCGGCTATAAAGTCATGTCCGTGCAATCGTAGAGCTCATATATATGAATTTCAAATGAGTTAGGAAGAAATCAGCTATACCAGCATTCAACTAAATAAGTGTTAAGACTGAGAAGTTGCACAATGATGGTCTTGCATTAAAACATGATTGTTAAAATTACTTGAGAATATTTGAGTATTGCATTGGTTGATGATTCCGCCTTGCAGAAGCAGAAGTGTGAGAAATGGTCTCTATCAACATATTGTACAGTATGTTTGATAAGTTTATATTTCATAAAGTTTAATGTCCAGCTTCATCTGGTAAAGCACAACTTTTTTAACACGCAGGCCAGACAGCCACAATAGGCAACATGGAACAGTAGACTAAACGATGGACAAAACTCAGCTTTATATATAATTTTAACATGTTAATGATTATAGATGAAACGGCGTTCATTCAATTAAATAAACGAACAAATGAAAATTCATAATTGCCGTCTAACATTTGAGCTCACTACTCATCACAGAAACAAAATATATATGAAATGTGTTCCACCTAGTGGTAAAACACAGTAAATGCAACTACATTTTAATAATATAATATAATATAATTAATATAATATAACAAATATAATATAATAATACATCACAGCTAGTTATTATATGTATGAGACTCACTTTTTTCGCTCACAAATACCCTGCATTGCAGGATCATTATAGGCCCCAGTGTTTCCCCTAGGGGGGGGGGGGGGGGGGGGGGGGGGTCCGTTTTTTTAATGGTTAAATTAACATTTTTAATGGTTAAATTAAATTGTATTAATCAAAAAGCATGTCTAGCTAATTAAAATCATGAAACTTGAACAATTTAACATCAATTTATTAAAAGTTTCACAAAAATTACATGTGTAGGGCCCTATGAAATATTTTATTTTTTCTAACCCTATGTTTTATTGTTACCAAATTCTGTGCTTTGCATGTCTAATTATTTGAAAGCATAAAAACAAGTTTAATTTATTCTTACAATAGCCCTACGTTTTTTTCCCTCAGAAATTCTGTGTTGTGTATTCTTATGTGTAAAACATTCATTTAATTTATCTTTTAATTAATGAAAATAAAACAAATTTTATTTTTTGGAAAATAAAGGTGATTTAATATTACAATTAAAAACATTGAAGAAAGATTGTATGATTATCCCTTAAAAATAAGCTTTTAATAATTTTAGTAGTAGCCTATTACATACATTCTACTGAACAATAGTAATGTTGACTATTTCTGCCGCAATGACTTCAAGGTAAACCGAGCTTTTATTTAGACGGGTTGCCGTGAATACCTTTACATTTCTGTGTGTATATGATATGATGAGGATAGTTTACGGTCAAATGCTCATGAAGTGTCTCTCAGAGCAGTTCTGGGGATGTTGTTCATGTAGTTATGTCCTCATTAGTGAGAAGACAGATGCTAATATCACCGGATGAGCGCGACCATGTAATGTAGAGACCGAGATGACATGCCGTCGTGTAAATAAGATAAATAACATAAGGCTATATAGTTTGTTTAATAAAAGAACAAGGTTCTATAGGAAAGGTAACTTTAAATGACTTGTGTTGTGATCTGGCGCATTAACTTGACCTTCAAGGGGGCGAGGGGGGCGCCTCCCTAAAATAATGGTAGGGGAATCACTAATATATTTATTTTTATTTATTAATTCGTATATTTTTTGTTATATTCAGATACACGCTTTTCAGTTTCTGTGAATTATTTTGGGGCAATAATAATCACCTCTGTGTGCTTTTAGGCCAACTGAAGATTTCCCTCATGTGGCTGGGGATTTTAAACCACTAGATGGCAGTAAATGATCAAATATGGGCATTATGTTGTTTTGAAATTGAATCATGCGTAATTTCAGCGTTATAATTTGTCAGAAACTGCAGTAGGAATCGGTTTAATACTCGTAATGCAACTGCTTATGGATAACTAATAATAAACAATCAAAAAAGTGATCGCATCAGACAGACCAAATTAATAAAAATAAAAAAAATTCCTAAAACATTGCTATTGGGGTGCATCAGGCGCTGGTTTACTATCGCATAATATAACTGTTAAAACGTCCTTTGTTTTGAGTGTATTATATTAAATGTTTGTCCTTCGTCAGCATATATACGGTCAACTTTCGTTGAGTGAAGAAGAAAATAACCAATAAAATCGCAGATAAAATTTCTAAGCACCGCCTTCTTATGGCGACGCTACTACTGAGCAACCAATAGCAGCTGACTGGAGGAGGGGCTAAACAGCTCTGACAAGCACCCTTGAGAAGGGTAAACAGCTCTCATCTCATGGACGCAGATCCAGCGCGAAAAGAGAGCTGGACAGTGAACGCAGCCACATATTTGCCAATTCTGGTGGTAAGTACCAATAAAGCTAATTTCTTAGGATGAAGAAACTTATATTATTGTATTTAAGTAATTGATTGATAATCTGGAATGAAAAGAGCGCGGATTGTTTTTAAGTAACGTGTACTTTAGATCGCTGGCTAACTGACGTGCAATACACACGTGTCGTCTGTTGCATGTTTTGATCTGGATGCGAATAATATTGTATACATCTATAATATTTCTTTGCATAGATTGGTGAGGTTACACGTGCATTGTGCATGTGTTTTGATTCTGTCCACGTGGTCATGGAAACATTATGTAGTACCATTTAAATATTCCTTTAATCAAACACATCTGCATACAGTAATATTGTATAATCTAATCATTACGCTGGTTATTGCTATGCAAAACTCCGTCAAAGCACAAGGCCTGTTTACATTACATATTTTATCTTCCTCTTTAATGCTTTAGGATTGCTGGTGATATTTTGTGCCAGAAATCTTGCAAAACAGTAAGCTTTGGCACAAACAAGTTGAGATATGGCATGCATGATTTTTTTAAAATCAGTATTTTGTCTTGTTTTCCAGGAAATATATCTAAACATCTAAACTTTTGATTGAGAAGCAAGATAATGCATCTTGAATTATGTTTATTTTTCTTACCCTATTTGAAAACTAGTTGAAGAATAAGCACTTATAAAAAGAAAATGCTTCAAACTACAAAAACGAACAAACAAAAATGTATTTTCCAATAAAGTAAACGATAAGTGTAATTCATGATACATTTCCTGAAAAGTAAAACAAAAAATGTAATTCACAAATATGCTTCTCAAGTACATTTGTCTAATTTTAAGAATTTTTAGATCATTTTTAAAGGAAAACAAAACTACTGACTAAATAAAATAAAATTAAATATTTTTTTGCAGGCCATTCTGTGCAGTTAAACAAAGTAAGCTCAGAGATGTGTTAATGTGTTAACTAAATGAAATAAAGGCAGCTGTTGTGGAGATCACCTCTTTGCAAATCCCGCAAGCCTTAAGCCAAATCTTTGTTTATAATCTTTTTTTTTTTGCAGAGCTGCTTGGATACTAAACGTCAGCACCGGCCTAGACTTTAACTTAAATGACGCGACTGAAGGGGACAATTAATGTAGCTTGTTTTGATTTTGCATTAGACTATTGCTTCACTGCAAATGCAACTAATGCATCAGGCAGATGACATTTAAATCATAAAAATAATTGCTTATTTGAATAAATTGTTTATGTAAATAAGGGCCTTATGTTATTTAATTTAAAATGTAATTAAAACATATGAATGCAGATTTATAATATGCTTAATTAGTGGATTTTAGCATATGTTCATGTATTATTATATTTGAGGTTGTGTTTATAGATATGATGAATTCACACATTAATGTATGATCATCAGTCATGATTGTGTCAACATTCCTGTTAGCATATTATTAACTAGGAACCATGTGCCACAGTGTTTAGTTCAGTTACTCACAACCTGACCACAACGATACAAACAGAAAGAAAATGGGTGTTTCCCCTAACTAACTGTCTGATTGGCTGTGATTTGCATGTATTGTTTAGGTTCACTCATACTTGCATGGTGTTTTCCTCTGCCACAAGGCCTGCATCTCAATGCATATTTCAACCTGTTATCACTCATATTCCACTTCTATATGACATAACAGCTGCGATCGCCTTGCAGTAGAAGAGGGAGTCCTAAAATGGCTGACATTTGTTGCTTGTTTCATGGTTATCTGTCTGACACCTCAGTGTGTGATGTATTAAGAGGCCTGTCCTGTTTTGGGGAGGAGCAGCCATTGTTTTGGCTGTGAAGGAAACGAGAGGGTGTTGACAGTTGAAAGATATGAGATGGACTAAGATTGTCTGACAATTTCTTTGTGGAACTTCATGTGTAGTCTTTAATATCATACGCAGCCATTTCACTGATTTGAGGCATCATGGGTGTAATAAATTATCTGCAAAAGTTTTGTTTAATGTGTGCTTTGTTTTAAATTAAACGCACACAAGCATTGATTTTAATCAAACATTGTTTTGGAAACCAGTGGTTATAGAAGTCATGTTGTTTAGTCATATTTTGCATATTGCAACGGTGGACTGCGATTTGGATATGTCCAAATCATGCCTCTAAAGTGTTATGATGCTGGAATATTCCTACATCTCTCTGACCCCCCCCCCCCCCCCCCCCCCCCCATAGTGTTCCTGAAAATACACACATAGGGGCCTGCAGCTCTAGCGAATTGACCTCTATGAGCCTGTCCAGTAAGTTAAAAGGCTGAAACTTGAGTATGTTCATTCCAGAGTCCTCTGATGCTTTATAAAATTCATTCGGTTAAGCTAAAAATAATTTACTGAATGTGAAGAACATAAATAAAAACAAAAGTCAACTGTTGAATTTCTGTGGCATCATTAAATCAAGATTTACAGGTTATATAAGACACTCAAGTTACTTAAAGTATTTATGTAAATATATACTTATAGAAACGTGTTTTTTTCTCAAGAATTTGATACTTTTATTCAGCAAGGCTGCATGAAATTAATAAAAAGTGACAGTAACGGTATTGATAATAATGTTTTCTGTTTGAAATAAATGCAGTTCTTTTAAACTTTGCCACTACATGAATAAATTATATTTTAAAATATAAAATGTAAGTATTATTTAAATTAAAAATGTAAGCAATTTATTGCTCACATTTTATTTATTATAAATTATTATAATATTTTACAGCACTACTGTTTACTGTATTTTTAATCAAATAAATCGTTGAGCATAACACACTACTTTCAAAAATAACTTCTTATTTTTTTCTTTTTTTCGACCTGTATTGAATGCAAGTCTGTATGTTTAATTGCTTTAAACATGTTGCAACTGTGCCACAGTGGGTCTCTGAAACTTTGGCAACATGTTCCTTTCTTAACCAACAGAGTGTTTAGTGTTTGCAATAAGCATTGTCAGTTTGACCTGCTAAATATCTTGGTTGCAAATATGCAGATATGTCCAGGCATGTGCGGCCTCTCTCAGGTGTAACAGTACTGAATGCTGGTGTATTGCCAAACCACACCTAGTTTACTAGATTAGGGTGCAAAACATGGGCTTTCACATATTTGAACATTGAAAGTGTGTTAACAAGCGTTTATTTACACCCAGGGCCAACATCAGTGAAAGTGAGAGTGCATTGTTTGACATGAATTTCATTGTATGTTGCTAATGCTAATCCTCATAAACGTTGTAGATATACTAAAGCAAACATCTGGTCAGTAAAAGTCCTTGCACACTGAGTCCGAAATTCATTTTTTTCGTATTTGAGTTTGTCCACATGCTAGTAGTGTTAAGAACCTGAAGTCATGTATATTTTGGGTATGAATACTTCCTTGTTTTCTAATGTCATATCTTCCTGTTGGCTATTGAGGGATGATCACATTTCAGAATTAGGTATTCGACTACAATGTTACGGAACGTTGAATTTTTACCTGTTTTCACACATGAGGTGTGTTTATCTCCTGCCAAGTTGCTCAAGGTCTTTTTGAGAGCTTTTTCCTTGTAGGTAAACCTTTACCTCAGGAAAGAGGCCAAGTTTAAAGCTCTTTGTTTACAGGAGAGTCAAGCTCTCATCCAGCCCCTCCCCTCGGTTAAGCTTGTTTGTGTCTGCGCTCCGAAGCCTCAGAGTTTACTGGTACAAAACCTCTTGCGTTTTCCACCTTGCTGTGAAGTGAAAGTAAAGAGTGTTTTATAGTGGGGAGCTGACAGAATATAAAATGACCCATTCATCATGAAGTTTTACAAGGGCGCTCAGACTGAATCACAAGTTCATAGCTCTTCATATGCTTCTTGTGATTGACTCAGTGTCTGCAGCCACTTTGTAAGACAGTTAGTCATTGGCTAAAGGCTTTGACACTTGTCTCATCGTGAAAATGTTTAACCTTTTATAGAGCTGCCAAAAACTGTGATAACAGCTGTTTTGTTGATGGCTGATGACACTCTGTTGTTGATTTAAAGAGACGACATGAGTCATTATTAAATACATAAACATGTACAAATGCATTATTATACATGTTTTATACATGTTTTTGCTTGCTTATTACACTCCAAACTACATTGCTTTGGTGGCTCTGCACTAACAAAAAATATACATTTGTGCTGCTGCTTAATATATATATTTTTTCAATATTTTTTGCTGATATTATTACATGCCTCAGAGTACCATGTACAGGTGCATCTCAATAAATTAGAATGTCGTGAAAAAGTTCATTTTTTCTTGTAACTTATTTCAAAAAGTGAAACTGTCATATATTTTAGATTCATTACATGTAAAGTAAAACATTTCAAAAGTTTTTTTTGTTTTAATTTTGATGATTAGAGCTTACAGCTCATGAAAGTCAAAAAATCAGTATCTCAAAATATTTGAATATTTACATTTGAGTTTCAATTAATGACCATCCCTACAGTATAAATTCTGGGTATCTCTTGTTCTTTGAAACCACAATAATGGAGAAGACTGCTGACTTGGCAATGATCCAGAAGACGAACATTGACACCCTCCACAAAGAGGGTAAGTCACAGAAGGTCATTACTGAAATGTGTAGCTGTTTACAGAATGCTGTATCAAAGCATATTAAATGCAAAGTTGACTGGAAGGAAGAATTTGGGTAGGAAAAGGTGCACAAGCAACAGGGATGACTGCAAGCTTGAGAATACAGTCAAGCAAAGCTGATTTAAACACTTGGGAGAGCTCCACAAGGAGTGGACTGAAGCTGGAGTCAGTGCATCAAGAGTCATCACACTCAGACATCTTCAGGAAAAGGGCTACCAAGCCACTTCTGAACCAGAGACAACGTCAGAAGCATCTTATCTGGGCTGTGGAGAAAATGAACTGGACTGTTGCTCAGTGGTCCAAAGTCCTCTTTTCAGATGAAAGTAAATTTTGCATTTCATTTGGAAATCAAGGTCCCAGAGTCTGGAGGAAGAGTGGAGAGGCACAGATTCCATGTTGCTTGAAGTCCAGTGCGAAGTTTCCACAGTCAGTGATGATTTGGGCTGCCATGTCATCTGCTGGTGTTGGTCCACTGTGTTTTCTGAAGTCCACAGTCAACGCAGCCATCTACCAGGAAATTTTAGAGCACTTCATGCTTCCTTCTGCTGACAAGCTTTATGGAGATGCTGATTTCATTTTCCAGCAGGATTTGGCACCTGCCCACACTGCCAAAGGTACCAAAAGCTGGTTCAATGACCATGGTGTTACTGTGCTTGATTGGCCAGCAAACTCGCCTGACCTGAACCCCATAGAGAATCAATGGGGTATTGTCAAGAGGAAGATGAGACACCAGACCCAACAATGCAGATGACCTGTAGGCCACTGTCAAAGAAACCTGGGCTTCCATACCACCTCAGCAGTGCCACAAACTGATCACCTCCATGCCACGCCGAATTGAGGCAGTAATTAAAGCAAAAGGAGCCCCTACCAAGTATTGAGTACATATACAGTAAATGAACATACTTTCCAGAAGGCCAACAATTCACTAAAAATTATTTTTTTATTGGTCTTATGAAGTATTCTAATTTGTTGAGATAGTGAATTGGTGGGTTTTTGTTAAATGTGAACCTAAATCATCACAATTAAAAGAACCAAAGACTTGGGGTGTTTTCACACCTGTAGATCGATTGCTTTATTCCGAAACAGGGATTAAAATTATTACAATGTTGCTTTTTATTCTTGGTGCGGTTTGCTTTCACACGGCAACGTTTCTAAACGGACCAAAATTGTCACGTGCGAGTAAACTGTCCTCTCATTGGTCAAAGTTCCACGGAGCTGGAATGACAATTAATGATTCATTTGGAAAGAGAGGCAAACAAACTCTCTCTCACACACATACACGCGTCAGGATGGAACGACAACAGCTTTGAGGGCTGCTTGTTGTTGTTTTGTTTTTGTTTTTTGTAGCTGTCAATATATTTATTAATTTATCATTTTGAGCAGGAGTCCAGGATTCGACGGCAAAACATTGTTAAAATGCACCTATACGAAGAGCATTAAGACGGCATTATAAAATGAAAAGGCGCGCTTTGATTTTTAATGGCGAAGACGTGCTCACCCACTGCTTTTCACGGAACTTATGTAATTACCCATTATACCGCGTGATATAGCCTGGTTCGTTGGTCCGTTGGATCGGATTGCTTTCTCACTACAACCGAACCACTCCAGAGTTCGTTTTCAATCGAGCCGAGACCACCTCGTTCAGGCAATCTCGGGCCGATTGTTTTGTCGCGGATCAGAGCGCGATTGCCGTGTTCACATATGCCCAAACGAACCGAACTAAGGGGGGAAACGCGCCAGGTTCTGAAACAAAGGGCCAGGTGTGAAAGCACCCTTAAACTACTTCAGTCTGTGTGCATTGAATTTATTTAATACACAAGTTTCACAATTTGAGTTGAATTACTGAAATAAATGAACTTTTCCACGACATTCTAATTTATTGAGATGCACCTGTAAATGTAATGGTACTGTATGCCATTATGGTAATCATTTAGTACAATGGTACAGTATGTACCATGGTATGATTGTACCACAGTAACAAATGTTATATGTGTGAGTTTATTTGTTATACTTTTTTCCATTTTGAACTCCATAAAATTAGTGTGACTGTTTTCTACCATCCTTGTCAGCTTAAAAATGGTTGAGGCTATTGAATCACTTCCTTTTCTCCTGTACAGTAGGTGTAAAGAGGAACCAACATGGCAGGCGACATGTTGTTGCTTATGAGAGGCCTAGCCAAGCTCAGCCAAGCCGTGATTGAGACACAGGCCAGCTCTCTGCGCAGTAGTGGCTTCCAAGCTGTGAGCCAGAGCATGCAAATGACGGCTGAACAGGGCATGAGCGTGGCCATGCAGAAGATTCAGGTGGGTACCTCTATAAATGGTATTAGTTTCCATTATAAAATGGATAGTTCTGTCTATAAATTTATATTGAATGAGAAATGTTTGATGCTGTTGTAAAATAGTCAGTGTACCTGTGACTATGTGAGTTAAATTATGTAGTAATGAGACAGGTTGCTACAAAGTATTGCTGTAAACAGTCCACAAATTGTTTTGAATTATATGTGAATAAATGAATTAATTGTTATTAATTATAATAATTATAGCAATATAAATTAGATTTATTAAATAGATTTTTTTAAATAATTGTATTTAGCAAGAATGCATTATGTTATGACAATTTTACTAAAAAAAAGCCCTTCTTTTGAACTTTATTCATTAAAGAAGCTTGAAAAAAAAAACATGTATCACAGTTTTCCCAAAAATATTAAACAGCACAACTGTTTTCAACATGATAACAAGAAGATATGTTTCTTGAGCATTCATTTAGCATATTAGAATGATTTCTGAACGATCATGTGACACTTACGCCTGGAATAGTTGCTGCTGAAAATTCACAGGAATAAATCATTTTAAAATATATTAAAATGGTTATTTCAAATTGTTGTAGCATTTCACAATATTACAGTTTTCACTTTATTTTTGATCAAATAAATACAGTGAGCATAACAGACATTTCTTGGTGAGCAAACAGATATTTAAAAAAAAATCTTACTGACCCCGAAGTTTTAAATGGTAACACATACAATTATAACAATATCAACAATATTAATTATTGCCATGTCTTAATTATTTCCTTGAAAATAGCCTTGAAAAAGATGCTGACATGGCATTAAATAAAAATATACTACTACTACTAATTATTTCCTTGCCTTTTATTATTATATTATTACATATTGAACACTAGTAGTCTTTATTGTGTTGCTTTAGAAAACACCATAAGCAGCAATAAGCGACCCAAAAGCTGTTTTATTTTGTTTTTACCAAGGTCTTTTGTGACTCATTGCTTTGGTGTATTACGTTTACATGCATCTGTTATTCCCCAATTAATCACCAGTATGGTTTTGTCTAATCCAGCGTGCATAATAATGGTGTTGGGTTACACCGCTGTTGTGTTTCTCCACAACACATCTAAGGTATAATAACTCCAACAATACGATTATGCAAATGAAATTTAGGCCTACCTGGAGATTGGATTACTGCCTTCAGAGCATAGAAGCACGGTGTGTGCTGCCAAGCTATTTGTGCTATCAAAGCCTCTGGAGCTGATTGTGTATTTCAAAGTGTTTTGAAATTTCCTTATCAGACGTCAGAAATGCATACCTCATCGCTTATTATGAAATGTATTACATTGTCTAACAGCGCCCTTTAGCCATGCCTATATTTACAATATAGCATTAATTATAGCATTCATTTATTTCAGATGTGAAAGTATATGAAATAACTAAAAGATGTTCTTTTTTTGTTTTTTGTTTTTAGGAGTTCACAGGCGGTCAGCAGAGTGTTTCTGATTTCAACGCAGACATGGACTCCAATTATGACTTCACCGCTTCAGAGGAGAACTTTGAGAGCACTGCACAGGGAGGTTTGGACAGTGATTCAGTTTTCAGGGACGCTAAGACAGGTGCTGCGCACACATACAGCCAGGCCTCAGGAAAATCAAAGCTGTTCGATGGTTACAAGGACCCTACAAGCCAGTTTACTGGACAAACGCGGTCCTATCACCAGGACCACTCTTCTGTGGGAGGTATCACAGCTGAAGACATAGAAAAAGCCAGGGAGGCGAAGCGAAACAGCTCCAAACCACATAAACAAATGGTACAGGTGACCTTTTCCAATCCTTCATCACCCATGAGTAACTCGACATTTGTTCCACCTATATATGTCATGCATTACAGAGGATAATAATAGTGGCAATGCAACTTGCTTGTTCACCCTAAAGTTAGTAGTTGATTGATATAAGAGCACCCTAGTGAAAAAAAATACTAACTTGTATTTGAAATACATTTATTTTGTGCTAATTATACTGTAAATACATATTAACATATATATGTGCTTAATAAAAATACCCTGCACCTATACTTAAATTATAAAAAATTGGAACAATTAATTTTGTGCTTAATGTACTTTAATTGTGCAGAAGTAGTGTTTAGGTCCAACTAAATATATACTTAAATATATTTGACTGTGCTAAAGTGGGACTATTGCAAGTATACTTCAGGTACACTTTAAATAGCTTGCATTTTATAGACTAATATTATACAGAATTCATACAATCCTTATTAATAGTGATATTAAAACACATTTTAGGCATAATATTGAGAAATGTGCATTGTGCAATAGAGAAAAACTCCAAATAAAGTTTAATTATAATTTTATAAGTGATATGTCAATAAATGTTAATGGATTTGAAGTATACTTAGTATGAAATAAATGTATTTTAAATAAATTATGGCATAGTTTTTTTTTCTTTACTAGGGCACTCATCTCTTTTTTTCATTTTTAATGTAAATCTTACTATTGATGATTGGAAAATAAAGGTATGGGCAATAATGCTACAAAAGACAACTTGATCCATTATTAGCCTCTTGCTATTGCTACTTGGAGGTATTGGTGTTTAGAATTTAGTTAGGACAATCTCAGTGTAGATAGTTTTATTAGACAAAAATTTTGTGTGGTGCATGATGAGCCATCAGTATTTTTAGGTCCATTATGCCAGAAAAGAGAGACTGTACATTTTAAATATATGTATCAGTAAACGTTTGTTTTAGGAGAACGCTAGCACATATACAGTATGACCACTAAACACCACTTTTGATTTCGTGTTGTCTTAGCAGGATCAAACAAATCACAGAATTTATAATAATTTTGAATTAAGAGAATAGTACTTTTTAAAAAGGCTACTTTGTAATTGAAAGCACATAACACATTGAAGCACTGTTAATGCGTCTGGTTCTCCACAACTGTCTACAGTGTGTCTCTTCTTTCTGTAGCTTAGTGAAAGAGCAAGAGAGAGAAAGGTACCAGTCACACGGCTTGGGAGACTAGCAAATTTTGGAGGTAAGGTTACTGAAATTATTATATATTTATGTACTGTATATGTATGTACAGTAGTACTGTTGAAACACTTGGGGCTGGTAAGGTTATTTTAAAATGTTTTTCAAAGAAGTTACCTATGATCACCAAGGCTGCAAAATATATTTATATATATTTGATCAAAAATACAGTAAAACAGTAATAATGTGAAAATATTATTACAATTTAAGATGATTTTTTTTCCTATTTAAATATATTTTAAGTGTAAATTATTCCTGTGATGGCAAAGCTGAATTTTCAGCAGCCATTACTCCAGTCTTCAGTGTCACATGATCATTCAGAAATCATTCTGATTTGCTGATTTGGTGCTCATTAACATTTCTTATTATTCTCAATGTTGAAAACAATACGCTGCTTAATATTTTACTGACCATTATGTGAGCAGAGATATTAAGATCACATAGCTAGCTGAATATTTTACACTTACTAACTCTCGTTACTGGGCTCTTTCATTGGAGGAATAAATTAAGCATGGATTACAGTAATTAGGGCATTTCTACAATACCATCGGTAACTGAAAACCTTTGCTTTTGCATGCGCATGGTGCATTCAAACCAACAAGCAAAGGCCACAAGACCACAAGTCCACTTCAGATTTAGCACAGCCTGTGTTGCCATGAAATATATCAAATAGACTGAGTATGTGTTTTGGAGCCATTTTTTTGGATTGGTGTATTTGGCTGTCCAGGTTGCTGTCCTTTCTGGTATTGTTGTTATTCATTCTCTAAACTAAGGCCTGTTCAAGAGAGCTGCGTCTCTCTCTTCAGACAGTATGTCAGAGCCAGATTGAGGGCTCAAGGTTAATCTGCATTTTAACCAGTAATATCGTAGACTGTGGATGCCCCTGCTTTGGATTGTGGGACAGAGCTTAACCGGTCTGGGAATGTGCATCACCTGTTTCCCCTGATATAGAGCATCCCATTCTGGTGTGTAACTTTACCCGCTTTTGTTCTTCAAATGGCAGTCTATCAGTGAATTCTCAGATTACTAGTGCTGAATACAGTTACAGGCGGCAAATGGATGGATATAGCCGAGGGTTTGGAGTGAAATGTGCTGTCACATGGGAAAATTAAAGACTGGTGGTCACAGTAGCTCTCTGTCACAGGTTCGCTGCACGCTAGTTTTCCACTGACGGAACACTTATTGAGACATTAAACATATATCTTCTCTCATCTGCTGTTGGTGTGTGTGCTTGCTGGGTGATTTGTTGAAGTGTTCGTTATCTCTTATCTGCCACCGTTACAAAAAAACATCTTTGGACACCTGTTTACTACAAGCCCATATGTGTATACTTGCAATGATCTGTAAATATGACAGGGTACTTGCATTTAGCATTCTCTAAACCACTGAAGCATTATGGGATTGTGTGAATTTATAAGGGGAATGTGTTGACAAGTGTTTATGTCTTCTAGGGATCAAAGATACCGAGTCTTTTCAAGATGATTTATGTGGCATCCAGTTTTCAAAAGTCTGTTAATATTATATAGTGTCTAAGCAAATTCAGTAGACATAAACATTATAACATTATTAAATATTAAACCAAATGTTTAATTATTTAACATTGCTAATTTAAATGTTGTTATTATTATTATTACTATTATTAACAGCAGCAGAAATTATAGTAATTATAATAAAATTATTATACTGTAAATATTTTTTCACATAGAAATTACAAAATGTAAAAAAAATTGTGACTTATGCTAACAACTTGGAGGAAACATTATTTATGTTTGAATATTGAGATTTGTATGTAGTTTTCGCATTTAAAATGGTTTAATGTGATTGGTGTATCTGACCTTTGTCCTCACCTTGACCTCACTCTTGGACATGAGCTATCCAGTTCAACCGTTCTCTGGCTCTATTCCTCTAGCTCTCGTTGGATGGTTAAATATAGTGATTAATTGCGGCCAAGAATAGTATACACATCACTTTGGCAGGCTTTCATGTGGTTGCGTTCTTCGTCTCAATTTTAGTGACTGTAGATAGCCCTTTAATCAGTGCCATAACAACTGTTTTTAAGCATCTGTTCATTTTGTTTACCTTGTGTTTATGTTGAGAAGCATACCTCTCTGTTTTTGTAACATGAGACTTGGGCCCGTAGTGTCCTTGGTCATGCTATCAGGCAATCTGAAAGCCATCTTAACCACTTTGTGCCAGTGTGCAAAAAAAGAGCCCTGCTATGACAATATGTGCACATATTACTCTGTTTGTGAATTTTAAATAAGTAGCTATAAATAGTTTAGTACTAGTAGTTCAAATGTTTGGGTTGGTAAGATTGGTTAATGTCTTATGCTCACCAAAGCTGTAATTATTTTATCACAAATAGACCATACTCTAAAAACAGTAATATTTTACAATATTATAACAATTTAATTTAATTAAATCTTAAAAAAATAATAATAATAATTTGGTACTGGATTGGGTAAACACATGGATTAGCCTATCTGTGTGCAATGGAACGCAAATGTTTTGTATCTCTAAGAGGAAGAAATGCAATATAGTGCTTCAGATGCTGCAGTGTTTGAACACCCTGGCATGGCCCTTGTGTTTTCCTGAAGTCCCTAAACTCCTGCAGACATAAAAACAGGAACCTGTTTAATCATCAACCACAACTGACCTAGAACTTCCCCAGCAGTCTTAATGAAAAACTTTTACCAGGATAAAACGGCACGTGTTTCTGTAAGGTGTGTTAAGAGATCTGTAAAAAACCCAGATCAGTTTAGTTTCACTGCTTCATTTACAACCAATTTCAAGCCCCTCCTAAATTTCTCAAGAGTGGGAGTGTTGCATAATCAGAAAATTACATAACTATTGAAGACTGCACCAAAACTTGTTATTGGTTCTCATCTCTGCCACAGCAAATGTGCTGACCACAGTGGTTTGGAAATGCTATTTCGGCGTTTCCTTTTGTCAGGTTGACATAATACAGCTCCAGTGTTGTCGTGGGTATGTTTCACAAATCAGTCTAAGAGATACAGCTCTTTTTTTTTTAAGTTCTGTTTACATGGTGGAAGTGCTGATTTGAGGTGTGAGATAATGACTGTTTCAGTATTTAACTTCTGTTGAATTATGGACCATTTCCTTTTTGTATTTTAATCCCTTGCAGGTCTTGCTGTGAGTTTGGGTATTGGAGCTTTGGCAGAAGCGGCAAAGAAGAGCCTAAGATCAGAGGACAAGAATGGTAAGACAATTGTATTGTCTACTAGAACTGAACTTTACAGTTACAATTTGGATCGGTGTAATGTATGGCTAATTACTCATTAGAACATTTTATCGATTATTGACATGCTATCAGGCATGGTATGATTACAAGTGATAAATTGCATGCAATTAGAGTTTTCTGTTTGTTTGTTTTTGGACTTTAAACCATTTCATTAACAGAGATAGTGAGTGAGGAGACATGAAAGAATAGGAAGGAGATTGTGGGTATTTAAACTCAAGTCACCTACACATAAACACATGGGCACTACATACCAGAACCCACAACAACCCTGATCTTAACCAGTGTGCATCATTTGTAGCAATGAAATGAGCTGTCCTTTTTTTTAAATCTAGTGTGTATAGTATTATTTACTCTTAGACAGGAGAGCACCATTGCTCTTTTGACTGTCTGTGTTTGCTTAAATTGGGCTGTATGTATAATAATATACACAGTAACATTTACACAGTTTCCTGATCTAAAGTTCACTTAAATTAGCCTGCTGTCAAGACTGAGAGGCCGTTTTAATGTAGTGAAGAGTCGTTCTTGCAGCACAGATCATAAAATATTTATGTATCTGTGTAATTTGTTATGAAAAATGCCAATATATTATTGAAATGTACTCTTCTTAAGTTTCTCTCATTCTTGAAATGTTTAACCTTGTTCACCGCTTGTGCATGTAAATATGTGCACCCCTCCCATCATCCAGGATCTCTCAGCTCAACTTCAAATCTTCTTATGCCACAAAGAGCTTTAGTCAGACATACACACTGCCACTGTTGTTTTGGTGTGTTTAAAGGCAACGTGAAACAGCATTTGTAGCATGGCATCATTTTGAAAGTGTTAAGCATGCTGTCATTTTGAAGGTGATGAAAGTTATTACATTTTAATTTAACATTATTAACACAAACATTTTATTTTACATTGCAGAGCTGAGTTTTTGCCCGTAGGCATTAACCGCTCAGTCATCATTGAAAAATGCTAAAAAATATATATATAATTGTTGCTTGCAACTAAAGGCTCAAAGCTTTGTTCACCACATTAAGAGAATACTAGATTCCTGTTAAACTGGTTATTTGCAGATATTTCATGGGTTAGCTGTCTACAGAGTTGCATTATGACAGTCTGACTGCATATGGAACTGAGAGTGCAAATGTGTTCTGAGGACAGCGGCCTGTAACTAGATCTTATCTATGTAGACATGCTGGATAATGATTACCTTTGACCTCATCATCACATCCAGGAATAGCTCTAATGTCCTCACAGAGATAATGAAGACCCTGATCCAACCGTTTGTGGGGTTTTGTTTGGTTCTCTGCAGCACAGATTCTCTTTTTTGTTTTAAGTGGCACATACAGTGGTTGTCTAAGATTTTTGGACCTCTGTATAAAAAAAATATGGGCTCCATTAGGTATTACTGTGCTGAAATTTCTTGTTTTTTAAAGGAATAATTTACCAAAAATATACATTTGATAATTTTACTCACCCTTAGGCCATCCAAGATGTAGATGAGTTTGTTTCTTCATCTGAGCAGATTTTGAGAAATTTAGCATTACATCACCTGCTCACCAATGGATCCTCTGGAGTGAATGGGTGCCGTTGAATGAGAGTCCAAACAGCTGATGATAACCTCACAATAATCCAAAAGTATTCTACATGAATCCAGTCCTGCGTGTTTGTAATAAACAAATCCATCAAAACATTTTTAAATTCAAAACATTGCTTCGGGCTAAAAATATCCATAATATTGCTTTCTCTAATAAAAAAGTTGTCTAGTCTGAATCAGGAGAGAAATATGCACAGATCAAATATACCTTTTACAAGTTAAAACAGTCCAAATCAGTTCTACTCAAATATGTTGGTGGACAAAGTTAAAAAGCCTTTAATGATATATTTGTTTCTTAAAAACTTAATTTTAGTTTTTTTTTGCTTTAAGATGTTAACTGATGGACTAGAGTCGTGTGGATTATTGTGACGTTTTTATCAGCTGTTTGAACTTTAATTCTGACGGCACCCATTCACTGCAGAGGATCTATTGGTGAGCAAGTGATGTAATGCTAAATTACTCCAAACTCATCTACATTTTGGATGGCCTGAGGGTCAGAAAATGTTCATTTTTGGGGTGAACTATTCCTTTAAGTTATTTTCAGTCCAAAATGTTAACAGACATGTAATTTCACAGGTGACAAGAAGGCTGTTTTGGACAGCAGCCCCTTCCTTTCAGAGGCCAATGCGGAGCGTATCGTCAGTACATTGTGTAAAGTGCGTGGGGCGGCCCTCAAGCTCGGCCAGATGCTCAGTATACAGGGTAAGAGAATGCTGTTTGTACTGTATATAACAAGTCACCACGTTAAACCAGGTCACTCCTCAAGGATTTATTGGGGCCACTGAGGCGTCCTCCATGACTGAGAGTATTCATAACCCACGGCTGCTTCAAGTCATGGCCGCTCTCAAGTTAGACTGGTACGTGATCGAGGCCTGTTTCGGTTTTACAGCCTGATGATATGAGTGACTGTAATCCTCTTACAGAAAGGTGTGGAGAAATTGGAGATGTGGTTTATTTCCTCTCTGATATGCAAACGTCTAAAGATAAAATAAACTCATGTGTCCTTCCTTTCGTTATTTTCCACACAGCGTGGAAAATGGATGCTAAATTTTCTTCTTGCTGACTGTTCAGGGTCCTCAAACGCTACCAGTCTGGACACACTTGAATTAATTTGTTCTTAAAGATTTTTTTATCTAAAAGCTTACACCATCTTCTAATCAGGTGAGCAGCGACAAGATTACAAAGATGAGCATTTTTCTCAAGCACCAAATCAACATATTACAATGATTTCTGAAGGACCGTGACACACTGAAGGCTGCAGTAATGGCTGCTGAAAATTCAGCTTTGCAGTCACAGGAAATTACATTAAGTATATTAACAGTTATTTTATATTGTAACAGTATTTTACAACAAACCTGTTTTTACTGTATTTTTGATCAAGTTAATGCAGCCTTGGTTAAGCATAAGAGACTTCTTTCAAAAACATTTAAAAATCTGACTGACCCCAAACTTTTCAATGGCATTGTAAGTAGGAACTAGTACTGTAAATAACAGATAACAGAAACTATTGGCTTTCCAGATCATAACTCTTGAAAAGTCATTGCCTCACGTCCTTGAATCCACTTCTATCTGCATTGACTAGTAACTCAAACATTGTCTGACTTCTTCTGTGACACAAATGGCTCTCTTCTCTGTGCAAATATGTTGATTATTTCTGGTAGGCATGGGAGGTAATTCTCCCCCACTCTGTGTGTATTGGAAAGCAAGAACGAAAGCATCCGTGTCATCCGATCAAGAATGCACGCATAGATTATTGTAGCACGGCCTCCCTGCATGACATTTCCAAACGTCGGTCGCAGCTCATGCACTGGACTCATGTACCGCGTCAGTCTCATCAAGATAGGCAGTATTTTGTAAGCTGCAGATCCTTACGACTGCCAGTGAAGGACAGCGACAGCGCTGGCATCGGCAAGGCTCAAAATAAGCCCACAGCTATGCTAGAAACGTGACCTTTACGCTACACTTCAGGAAGTTTTGAAAGGACAGTACACACAATCGCCCATCAAGACATGACAAAACTGAAGGGAAAGCGTTATGATTTACTGACTGTTATGTCCTAGTGAGTGCTGGGCCTGTGTTTTTCTTGTATTGTTTTTGGTTTGCAGGTATTCTGGTTATTGTGGGTGTGTCTTCCCACCTGAGGCTCATTATGCGGCGCTATAAACACTGCAGCGCTGACTTTTTTTTTTCTTTTTTTTTTTTTTCTTCATACCTCCTTCAGGAAAACTAGTCCCGTCCAAATATGGTTTTATTAGCCCACATTTCTCAGCGACATTATCAGCTGAGAAAATGAGAGTAATCTGGGTCAAACAAGTGAACCAGGATAAAAAAAACATGGCAACAACTCTGTAGCAGTTCCGCATTTAACTGGGTTTGAATCCAGCAATTTGTTATTTAGCTCTCTCTCTCTCTCTCTCTCTCTCTCTCTCTCTCTCTCTCTGGCTTCTTAAAACTTGGGAGTGTTTACAGTGACGTACATCTGTCTTACAGTTTCTTCTTGTGAAACCATCTCCTGTTTACGGTTATGGATTGACACTGCAACAGAGTAAACCTGTAATATGACAACAGATTTATGAAAGATTAAGCAACATGAAACGCAAGACTATATTGTATTGTAGGGCATTTGAAAATTCTCTTTTTATATGAATTTAATGATTTGAGGTAGAAAATACAGGCACCCATTATACCTATTAACATCATCTGCCTTGAGTGATCCAATCATAAGTGGGCAGCACAGAATACAAAGTGATCATTCAAACCACATTCATAGGTTAGGAAAGAATTTGACCACATCACATTTGTTGTGTAAACACTAATGTGTCCTAAACAACAGCTACTCACAGGGACACCTACTCGCCTATCAGTGAATAAGCCATTCTTTACAGTGGATTTACCATGTTTATATATATCATATTTACCATGTTTATATATCACAGTTCAATCACGGTTTCTCAATGATTTTTGAAGAATCATGTTACACTGAAAAATATGCTTTGCCATCACAGAAATAAATTACATTTTAAAGCATATTAAAATAGAAAACATTTATTTTAAATGTTAAGTGTCAGCTGAGCACTTGTGATCGGATCACCCAGGAAGGATGTTAATACCAGCTATAAACAGCACCATCATTTTCATTTGGCATTGGTTGAAGAATAGCATTGTACTGTACCAACACTGGATGTGTGATTAATCTTTCAGATGATGCATTCATCAACCCACAGCTGGCCAAGATCTTCGAACGTGTGCGTCAGAGTGCTGACTTCATGCCCATCAAACAGATGATGGTACCATCTACTTAAACTACAAAATATTTCAATGTTTTACATCTGAAAATCATATAAACTACACATCTCTTGCTTTTTGATGTGTGCAGAAAGCTTTGAACAATGACCTGGGCCCAAACTGGAGGGATAAACTAGATATGTTTGAGGAAAGACCCTTTGCTGCTGCCTCTATTGGTCAGGTCCATCTGGCCAGGATGAAAGACGGTCGAGAGGTCGCCATGAAAATCCAGGTTGGTTGCAGACTGAATGTACTATTTTAAACTTCCTGACGATCATTACAGCTTTAAGGTGAGCTTACAGTTCATTTTAATGGGACGCCACACAAGATAAAACGATTTTCTTTTTGCAGCTGATGGACATTGGTCACTCAAAAACCCATTTGTATTTTCTTTTTTTAATCGAGAAATAATACTTTTTTAAATGAATAAATAAGTTGCATTATATTTAGTGAAATTTGTTAGTTTTATTTTCTATCAGTTACATGCTACAAAACTTTATAGTAATAATCACATCATTCAGAGGAGCATGGTTTCTTTGTTAGCATTAATCTGAAGCAGCAGTAGTACAATGTTGCACTTGTGTTAGCGCATTCCACACCAAAACCACAGACAAAGCCTTCCTCCTATTACGTACATGTACTGTAAAATGCCCATTTTTAACAGTCTTCTAATAGGTTAATTTGGAGCACCAACTGCTTGAAGTCCAAAGAGCAATTACCACTAACTGCTTTTGCAAACGATATCGATCTGAATGTTTATGATTAGATAACCTAAATCTGGATGTCTCTCCTCTCAACTTTTTTAGTAAAACAAACAGTTTTGAAATGTTCTGAAATAAACTAGCCCACCAATATGTGCTCAACAAGGTCAAGGCTGTTTTGCTGGAGGTGTTTTGTGTTGTGTTTGTTGTCAGCGGTCCATGTGTTCTTCCCCCTGATACTCTCTTACCGGTTTGAACTTGTTTTGGTTAACGAAATGAACTGCTACTGTGTAATGTTCTCTGAGCCCAGTGTAACCTACTCTTGGTTTCTGCAGTACCCTGGAGTCGCACAGAGCATCAACAGCGATGTGAATAACCTGATGACGGTCCTGAGCATGAGCAACGCCCTTCCTGAAGGTGATGACCATACATTTTGATTTTTAGAGTTTTAGGTAAATAAATTATTGGATGCATGTGGATGGCATTTGCATCGAAATGTGAGCGCCTTAGGTTATTTCCTAATCCCACCAATCCGTTTACTTCCTGTCTGGTTTTTGTCATATAACTACAAACATAAAAGCACATAAATTAAATAAAAAGGTCAATTGCTGTCACCTGATGTAGTATAATGTAATATTACAAGAAGCAGATGCAGTTATGCAAGTTGCACATCTTCTTCTGTCAAGGTTCCTGAAAAATGTATAATTTTTTTACAGGAAGTATACACCATTTCAAAGTTTGGGTTTTAAAAGTTGTCTCTTATGCTCACAAAGGCTGCATTAATTTGATAAAAAAAATGCAATTTAAAATTTTAACTTCTATTTTAACATTTTATAATGTAATTTATTCCTGTGATGGCAAAACTGAATTTTCAGCAACATTACTCCATTCTTCAGTTTCACATGATCCTTCAGAAATCATTGTAATCTGATGATTTGGAACTCAAGAACCATTTCCTATTCTTATCAATGTTGAAAACCATTGTGCTGTTTAATATTTTGTGGAAACCATCTTTGATGAATAGAAAGTTCAGAAGAACAACATTTATGTGAAATACACTTCTTTACTGTCCCTTGTGATTAATTTAATACAGTTATAATTTCTTTAAAATACTACTAACCCCAAACTTTGGAAAGGTAGTGTACATTTTTGTAGGCTCTAAAATGTTTTGGCTACGAGTAGCCAAAGTCAAAATAATAAACTAATGAAATTGCACTGATTTTGAAACATTCGTTGACCCCTGTTGGGTCTCAGTGGGCTGATGGATCTCAAACTGCACGCTGACAAATCAGAGCCCCAGAGCCTCACACACAAGCTGCGTCATGGTTACAACAGCGTCCACTGCTGCATGATCAATGCCAGTTAAATGTTCAGCTGTCAGAGAAGCCTAATGCTCCAAACATAGTCTGAACTTTTATTTGAGCTTGTAAATGCCACCACAGTGTTGTTGATCCTCCTTTTTGCCAGAAAAGAGAAATGACACAAAGCAGATCCCCAAGATATTTTTTAACGTCTTGCCAACCCTTGTGAAAAACAAGTACATGTTAGCATTATACAGTTGTGTGAACTTAATTTTTTCAGGCACTTAATTGCAATTAAATACAGTTTATATTTTACATTATATGCAAGTTGTTAAACTTAAGTGCTTTTTTTGACCCACTTAGAGTGGTGACCAAAATTATTAGAACACTAGTATTTTCACCAGCTAAAAAAAGGTTTTATGTCAGTTTTTCAGGTAGCTTTGCAGGAAGGTTTCTTGACGTTGCCGCAGTTCTTCTGGATTTAGTCTGTCTCAGTTTGTTCTGTTTCTTCATGTCATTCCAGACAGACTGGATGATGATGAGATCAGATCTCTGTGTGGAGCACTGGCTCTTATCAGACAAAAATCTCACTGGATTATTACAATTAATGGCAAAATGTATGTTTGGAAATGTAAACTGATATTTCCTGCTGACACACTACAGCAAAAGTTAGAAATAACTAACTTAAAACCATTTTTTAGCTGGGGAAAATACTAGTGTTCTAATAATTTTGGCCACCACTGTAAACAGGACATAAGTATATCTTTGTGTAATATCCATCTTTGTGTAATATCATTTACTTTTGTTTTCTTGGTGAAAGTGAAAGAAATATGGTTAAAATGTACTGACAAGCATTTGTGGTAAACTAAATTGTACTTGAATTTCTATTGAAATTTGCATGCCATTTATTTAAAAACATATGTAATGATCTTCTTTAAAGCATGACAATAAAACATTATTAAAACTAAGGATGTAATTCACTCAACTCGCAATGCGATACGATTCACGATACTGATTTTATAATGCATTTTTCTCACAATTAAAACAATGTTCTTCGAAATTGTACTTTAAAGTAAAGTCTTAAATATGACATTGTTAGTCAAAAGTGCACTTTTTAAGTGTTGTTAAAGCATGTCTATAAAGTGTACTCTCTTTAAGTACACTTAAGTGACTCTTTTTTCCAAAATATAATCTGCAAGTAGTTTGTTTTAAATACACTTTTAAGATATGAAGTACACTACATTAAGTGCACTTCATTTTCACAAGGGAAGTATAAATTCTGAAGAATTGTGAGTGCCACCTCTTGGTGACTCGAATCATTTTTATTTATTTTTTTATATATATATATGAACTAACCTACTGACTCATGTCTGACTGTGTCTATGAATGTGCAGGTCTGTTCCCGGAGCATTTGATAGATGTGATAAGACGTGAGCTGGCGCTGGAGTGTGATTACATAAGGGAAGCCAAGTGTGCTCGGAAATTCAAGTGAGTGAACAAACAACCGGGAGACATTTTTCTCACTGCTAATTCAGAGCATCCCATCATTGTATTCTTTAATCTACCCCTCAATAAAACCACGGGCGGGCTGTGGGCTCAAAAGCAGCCTACAGGACATTTCAGGCTGCCATGTGCCTGATATCCAAGCTAAATCTATCCTGTACCATAATGCCTTTGAAAGGCAGGTTTACACACACGAAAATAAACACTACAACTGCTCAGAATGATTGTGCACTTCTGTATCCTCATATAACAGCTTCTCTGGAGTGTTGTGGCCTCAGCACAGGGCTAAAAATAACCGCCTAGCTTGTAGGCCAGGGATTGAATGATTTGATCTTAAGGAACAGTTTGCGTGCTGACATATGTTAAATATAGCACAAATGGAAATAATAAACATTGACAACAAGCCTGCACCCTGTGTCCTGTCCTCTACTGGGACCCTGACTTCACGGGGGGGGGGGGGGGTGAAGAATTAAACACATGTTCCAAGAGAGAGATATGGTTACGTACATGCCTTCAGGGTGAGATGCGTGTCTTTTACTTTCTGAGCAGACCAATGAGACTCTCAGCGTTCAGCAGATTAGCTCTTTTCAAATTGATGTAACACTTTTGTTTCCTGCAAGTATTGACGTCGTTTAAGCACATTGCGCACACAGCCTCATATCCGAAAGAGCTGAGGAAATAATTAAACGCATTACACTAACACTTCTAGAATATCTTCTCTTTGTCAGGTAGTCCAATTGATTTTATTGAATTGGTTCATATGGACAGTTGACCTTTAGATGATCTGTTGCTAAACTCACAGAATCTGTATTTCTGTTATCTGTTTGGATAGTTTCTGTAAAATTACATTTAATACTATCCAACTCCTCCATAGACTTAAATTATAAAAGAGATTGTCTGAAAGCTTTATTAAAAGTAGTTTTATAGAAAACATTAATGTAATGTAATATAGTTAAAAGAAAACTGATTCATTTGAGTCATCACTCAGTAGTGTTTACACACAGCAAAAAGTTATTATTTTTCACTATTTTTGTCTTGTTTCCATTGCAAATATCTAAATGTGGTTTAGGTTTAAAACAAGAAAAACCAGCTATGAGTGTAAGAAAAATAAACTTGTTTTCCCTTTTAATTGTTTATTTTTCATACCCCATTTGCATATATATATTTCTTATTTTAAGAATAAACCTCACTTAATTTTGATAATTTCCCAGAAAAGAGAACTTATTATCTTGCCTATACAATGACTTTGCAGTGCTGAAGTGTGCAGCATCCTTTTTAGTAATTACATATTTACTGCCACTGGATTACGTTGCATGTTGTGTAAATCTGTGTGGTCAGAGTATGCTGTTGTCATCTTTGATATAGATATATAGACATAGCCTTGTTACATAGCATCATTATAGTTAGTATAGCTACTTCTAATATTCACTTGTCAATCCACCAGATAGTTTTCAAATATCTAGCTTGACTGTATTTCAAAGCTGACGCACCCATTACTGCATGGCAAGCTATAATTTAAAGCTGACGTACCCAAATTTTAGGCTTCATTGTGGATATCCTCACACCCAGAGAAATGGCATCACACTTTTTCCCACATCCCTTCAGAAGCAGACGTGCATGTGTGTGTGTGTGTGTGTGTGTGTTCATCATCACGTCCCGTCTGTGGTGCACGTGTGAGGTGGCATGCTTTTACAGGGATGCTGACTTGTGCTCAGTGACTCAGAAGCTTTGTGGTTTTTGGCAGGGAACTTCTGAAAGATCACCCCTTCTTCTACGTGCCAGAGGTAATCGACGAACTCAGCAGCCAGCACGTCCTCACCACCGAATTGGTGCCTGGATTTCCCTTGGATCAGGCTGATACACTTTCACAAGAGTTGAAAAATGAGGTATTCACTGTTGCTGGTGAAACTGTTTCTGCAATGGATGAAATGACCAAAAAAAACAGACTACTACATTTACCAGGGTATCTGCAGGAATTTTAAAATCAAGTTTAAGGCTTTTTAAGACCTTCACAAATAAAATTAATACCATGTGAGTGGATTATGGCAATGTCTATGGTAACATGTTAAACTGTAAAATGACTAAATTAAAAAAACCTGTATCTGATTTACACTTCAGATACAGGTTTTTGGAAAAAAACGAAAGGTTTTATTAAATCTCAAGTTTCACATTCCAGCCTTTCGAAAAAAAAAATTAAGAAAAGGGATGAATGAAATGTATCAATTATTATATTAATTTAAAATGTATAAATGTATCTTACTACCATAATTGTTTGGATTTTTAGAAGGCACAGCTTCTTGTCAATCCACCAGTTCACATTTACAACTGCGTGTTTGCTTCATAAAAATATGGGTCAATTTTCCATTGGTTTGAACAAAAGACGGGCTTATATTTATTCTGTGAATTCATAGCCTTTTAAAGTGTAACCCTCACATTAAACCATTTCTTGATTCTTGTCCTTCCGTCCTCAAATTAAGACTTTTCTAGTACCATTTAAGACTTTATGGCTTAAACTTGCTACCTCTAAATTTAAGACTTTAGGACTCGCAGAAGCATATGTTTAGACCTTCTACAAACATTCAAAACATTTGTAATTGAATTATGAATTGGATGTTTCAGCGTACTTTCTAGTACTTTCAGTTCTCCTACTGTTATTTACAGTAAGTAGCATCATTATACGTTTAGCAAGTTATAT
This sequence comes from Schizothorax lantsangensis, assembly GCA_027422415.1. Lineage (NCBI taxonomy): Eukaryota > Metazoa > Chordata > Actinopteri > Cypriniformes > Cyprinidae > Schizothorax > Schizothorax lantsangensis. The sequence continues at coordinate 8,780,100 of CM049855.1, read as the reverse complement.
AAGCACATTAAAATTTGGTGTTGTATCAGGCCACTTTATATTCTATGATGCCTGAGTCACATGGTCTCAAACGTGGCCAGTATGGAAGCCTGTGAGCTTCCTGAAGCATTATCGCCACCTGATGGTGGAAGTGTTTTATTGCATTAGTAGGGCAAAGTGTAAACAAGGTCATATGCATACCAAAAAAAAAAAAAAAAAAGTTAAGGAATGAAGTTTAAAATAAATAAAGTGTGTTGACCGAATCATGAATAGAGGAAATGATGCACACTGACATAAATGAAGGCAATAAATGTGACTGAAATTTTTAAACAGACCATACAACTATGATTTAAATGCTCATCATTTATGTAGTTTGTAAACATTGCATTAAAACATTGATTTGTTTTGAGCTAGAACTGATTTATAACTTTATAATAAGCACTACATATGCATTAAAGCCTAACTACTGTGGATTTAAAGCAGTTTAGTGCAGGTGTAGTAACCATACTTTATTTTTGCACAGATCTGCGAGAACATCCTGCTGCTGTGTCTGAGGGAGCTGTTCGAGTTCAGATACATGCAGACGGATCCCAACTGGTCCAATTTCTTTTATGATCCACAAACCCACAGGGTAAGAGAGAATGTCACTATCACTGATCTTTCCTGGTTGTTTTCACTACCAGTTTAGACTCACTTGGCTGAATTTGCTTTAAACCTGCTTGAATACTGGTGTCTTTAAAGAAGCTGAAATATAAGAGTTTTGATGTATTAAACATATTTGTTTTGGTCACTACATAATTCCCATACTTTGTTGTTTTTTACTTTACTATTATTCTAAAATGTAGAAAATATGAGTAAAGAATGAGTTGGTGTGTCCTATCTTTTGACTGGTGTTGCAAATATGTACATAACTATTAAAAAGTAGATTTTTCTTTTTTTTCTTTTTTTTGCTGTTGATGTTTTTGCTTTTTTAAGAAATGAATAATTCTATTCTCATCTAGGATGCGTTAAATTGTTCAAAACTGGCAGCAAAGACATTTATAATGTTACAAAAGATTTATTTTAAAAATAGTGTTATGATGTTGTTAGTATTATTATTAATAATAATAATGGTTATATGAAATGTTTTTTGAGCAGTAGATCCGATTAGTAGAATGAATTCTGAAGGATCATGCGACACTGAGGACTGGAGTCATGACTATTAAAAATTCAGCTTTACGATCAGAGGGATAAATTATATATTCAAATACAAAGTAGAATTTTTAAATGATAATATTTAACATTGTTACTTTTGATTTCAAAAATCTTCAAAACTTTACATTTATACCATTTTTGTAATATTTATCATTTTATATAACATTTATACCATTTATTTACAAAATTTTATTAGAACATTTATATTAACGTCCTACCAACCCCACAGTGTGTATATATTGATTTTATTTATTTATTGTATTTGAGTATTTTGTACAGTAAATCAAAAGTGTGTTGTTTTGGCTTCATCTCTTGGTATAATCAAGCTCTTCTTCAATCCACAGGTTGCTTTGCTGGACTTTGGTGCAACAAGAGGGTTTGATGAGAGTTTCACTGATCTTTATATTGAGGTAAGACATATAAAATTGAAAGTTAACTATTTAAATTACAATTTTATTTCTTTAACTGATTGCATCTTCCTCTTTAAAACAGATCATCAAGTCTGCAGCAGAAGGTAATCGAGAAGAAGTGCTGAAGCGATCCATAGACATGAAGTTCTTGACTGGTTATGAGTCTAAGGTAGTAATATACCAGATATTTTTGTTTTAAGCTGCACATATGATAAATAAGTGATGTTAACACAACCTCTTCTCCTCATCCAGGCCATGGTAAATGCCCATGTGGATGCTGTGATGATCTTGGGTGAGGCTTTTGCCTCTGAGGAGCTGTTTAATTTCGGGGCGCAGAGCACCACAGAGCGAATCCACAACCTCATCCCCGTCATGCTGAAACAGCGCCTCATCCCTCCACCAGAAGAAACCTACTCCCTGCACCGCAAAATGGGCGGCTCCTTCCTCATCTGCTCCCGCCTGAATGCTAAGCTAAGTTGCAAAAATATGTTTGAAGGAGCCTACAGCAATTACTGGAGCAACAAGAAGAAAGGACCAAGCCAGTGACAGATAGGGCTTGTCAAACAGGAGAAACTCGGATAAGCACAAAATGCTCCGGCCAATCACTCGAATGTAAACAGATGGCACTTTTGTCTCGACTGACCCAACCGTACATGTTTGTTTTTGGCTTTTGTTTTCCCTTTTGAGTGTTTTAATGGGAAATAATATCCATGATTTATCCATGGTCATGTGGTGCGAAGATTGCTATTCAAACGGTGTTATTCAACGATTGCTATTCAAACTATGTGCCTACGGAAATTCCTATTGGTTACCCATCAGGTGTGGCGATTGGCTGTAGAACATTTCATTACCAAGCCAACAGTTTTTTCCAGGTTGCTGGACTACATTTGTGAGGACCATCTCCCTAAATCAGTATATTAACTCTTGTTTATTGTTTGAGAAAGCATTACAATGTGTATTTTTCTTTTTTGGTTTGTGATTTGTGAATATTACACATTATTGGTTAAAGTATGAAAAAGGGAAGTCCCTGAATGAAAAGATCAGAAGTCAGGGCAGATTTGATGCTAGTCACATATTTGTTATCAGTGTGTAGGTTGGCTACAAGCTTGCTTGTTTTAGCCTGTTAAACCAACTACTTTGTCATAATGCATTTTAAAATAGCTAGGATATTAATGATGGGATGAGGTGTCACTTCTCTGATGTGTGAGATGTACGTGAATTTAAATGTGCCTACGTGAAGGTGAGAACTTGAAAGCATTATGGTTTGATATCAGAGCATTGATGGAAAAGGCGTTTTTCTAATGTTCCTGCTATTGGCTTTCTTACTAAAAAAATTGTGATAAAATTGTCTGAATATATTAAATTTTTGGAATCAACACACCAGTTTTAAATGTTTATTAGCAGGCTTGTTGTTTTTGTCTTCTCTTATGACCATACAACATAAATACATAATGTCATTTTCAATGATTGACAGTTAAAGCATTTGAAGCAAGACTGTTTACATGTACTGGTTTAAGACAGACTGAATTTTGGTCATTGCATTTTCATTTGCTGGACACCTAAGAAGACCGTGATGTGAGTCATGGAAGAGCACATTAACATGTTCCACAATGTTCCCTTGAGAAGATGCTATCTTTAAGCTGGGACACACATAGGTAGGGCTGAAGGTATGGTGCATTGTCACCAGTACTGCTGGTTTATCAACTGTAAAGACATAAATTAAGAATAATTTAACATTAGAATTATAATTTAAATTGTCCAAGATGCAAGTGCAATTTGGTGCAAAAGTTTGCAGACCTGTCCTATAACCGTAAGATGTTTCAAGGAAACCTGTATTAAACTGGCTACATTTCTTGCAAATACAATATTCAGATATAATATGAAAACTAGTCAAACATTGTTCTAATAAGTAATTACCTGGAATTTTCTTCAATGCTTCTTCAGTGTCAGTTCCAGCTCGTGATGTCACAGGACTGAAGGCCAGTATCAACTGACAATCCCATAAATCACTCTCTTTAACTCTCTTGAGCTGGGCAAGAATTTGCTTGTCCGTTCCCAAGGTTCGACCACAAACAAATGGATGCACTCTGACCGAATGCTCTGCAAAAGAGAAATATATTAGGAGGGTGGGTATGAAATATATTTAAAAAATGCAAAATAGAAGCATTTTAACTAGTGCTCTCAGACTTCGGGAACCCACTGTATGTTTTAATAATGCAAAGTAAATATTCATAATCTCTTACTCTGGTTTATCTTTTTACAAAGCTAAGTTTGCAAAAATGTGGTTTTGAGCACTTGGATGAAAGGAGAAATCTGAATTTTTACTCCTACTCACCGAAAGTGTGAGTCTGCATGGTTGAAGAGTTCATATCTGTTGGGGCTGATGAGCTTGGAAATGATCTCTTGCTTGACGTTCCCTCTTTATCCCAGTCCTCTTTTCTAGCGGATGCCTCAGTGAGACTGTTCAAGACCTCAATGTATGGTTTCAACGATGCCTGTGCTGCTTTGAGCTGATCCTCCATTTGTCTAAACGCTCGAAGAGACTCCTTCAAAACATCCTGTACAGCAGCATCATCTAGGAAGAAGGCAGAAGACCGCTATGAAACATCTCTTTTACAAAGAGAACTCCCTTGGTTCTCTGCTACAACTGAAAATGGTAGATTTGTAGGTCATAAGTAACTCACTGTTTTTGTTTGCGTGTATTAAATGCTTCAGTGCACCGGCCAATGCTTCTGGGCCAGGTTGAAGTGAATCCTTTTAGGAATCAAACAATAAATAATTACAGATGAGTACTCACTTATCTGGAAAGAAATATATACAGGTGCTGGTCATATAATTATAATATCATCAAAAAGTTGATTTATTTCACTAATTCCATTCAAAAAGTGAAACTTGTATAATGTATACATTCATTCCACACAGACTGATATATTTCAAGTGTTTATTTATTTTAATTTTGATGATTATAAGTGACAACTAATGAAAACCCCAAATTCAGTATCTCAGAAAATTAGAATATTGTGAAAAGGTTCAATATTGAAGACACCTGGTGCCACACTCTAATCAGCTAATTAACTCAAAACACCTGCAAAGGCCTTTAAATGGTCTCTCAGTCTAGTTCTGTAGGCTACACAATCATGGGGAAGACTGCTGACTTGACAGTTGTCCAAAAGACGACCATTGACACCTTGCACAAGGAGGGCAAGACACAAAAGGTCATTGCAAAAGAGGCTGGCTGTTCACAGAGCTCTGTGTCCAAGCACATTAATAGAGAGGCGAAGGGAAGGAAAAGATGTGGTAGAAAAACGTGTACAAGCAATAGGGATAACCGCACCCTGGAGAGGATTGTGAAACAAAACCCATTCAAAAATGTGGGGGAGATCACAAAGAGTGGACTGCAGCTGGAGTCAGTGCTTCAAGAACCACTACGCACAGACGTATGCAAGACATGGGTTTCAGCTGTCGCATTCCTTGTGTCAAGCCACTCTTGAACAACAGACAGCGTCAGAAGCGTCTCGCCTGGGCTAAAGACAAAAAGGACTGGACTGCTGCTGAGTGGTCCAAAGTTATATTCTCTGATGAAAGTAAATTTTGCATTTCCTTTGGAAATCAGGGTCCCAGAGTCTGGAGGAAGAGAGGAGAGGCACAGAATCCACGTTGCTTGAGGTCCAGTGTAAAGTTTCCACAGTCAGTAATGGTTTGGGGTGCCATGTCATCTGCTGGTGTTGGTCCACTGTGTTTTCTGAGGTCCAAGGTCAACACAGCCGTATACCAGGAAGTTTTAGAGCACTTCATGCTTCCTGCTGCTGACCAACTTTATGGAGATGCAGATTTAATTTTCCAACAGGACTTGGCACCTGCACACAGTGCCAAAGCTACCAGTACCTGGTTTAAGGACCATGGTATCCCTGTTCTTAATTGGCCAGCAAACTCGCCTGACCTTAAGAGGAAGATGCGATATGCCAGACCCAACAATGCAGAAGAGCTGAAGGCCACTATCAGAGCAACCTGGGCTCTCGTAACACCTGAGCAGTGCCACAGACTGATCGACTCCACGCCGCATTGCTGCAGTAATTCAGGCAAAAGGAGCCCCAACTAAGTATTGAGTGCTGCACATGCTCATACTTTTCATGTTCATACTTTTCAGTTGGCCAAGATTTCTAAAATCCTTTCTTTGTATTGGTCTTAAGTAATATTCTAATTTTCTGAGATACTGAATTTGGGGTTTTCATTAGTTGTCAGTTATAATCATCAAAATTAAAATAAATAAACACTTGAAATATATCAGTCTGTGTGGAATGAATGCATACATTATACAAGTTTCACTTTTTGAATGGAATTAGGGAAATAAATCAACTTTTTGATGATATTCTAATTATATGACCAGCACCCTGTATATATATATATGAACCATGCACATATGCACGCAATTTACATTGTATTTGGTTTGTGTAACATGACGTTTTACTGTTAAATATATAAAATGACCCCAAAAAGTCACAATTAATATTATATTAATGTTCAAGTATATTATTATAAAATATTTGCACACCTGCTGGTTGTCAAATGTTAGTGGAACACGTTCATCGTTAAAGTGATGAACTACACCTGTGTGAAATCTGTGTGGCGCAAATGGCCTCAAACATGCATCCAGCGTTTGGTACTTGTTGGTTATAAGTCATTGTTTAAAAAAAATGACACCAAGTTTGAAATTTTGTTGTCTAATACCATGAAACTCCTTCTCTTTTAGGAGTGACTTGAGTGTGCAAATATTTTTGGAGTTCAATTCCGTGACCAGCATCTTGACCAAACACATTACCTTCACTGTGTCTGTGATTAGTGTCATAATTGTCCTTCTGAGCTGAAAGTTCCTAATACCAGGAAAAAGCTCATTCAGATCCTCTCTTGTCAAAGTAAGGATTTGAGCATCATCAATGTCTGCCTCTAGAAACAGGTGGACATAATGGAGCATGTCACACTGCAAGAGCTTAGTTTAATACATTTATTTTTTACATTTGTCTTGGGGGTGTGATAAATAAATGGCATTATCAGGTGACATACATACCATCTAGGACAGAAGACTGAGAGATGGCATAAATTTGTTCTCGGAGAGCTCTACTCTTCTTGAAAATATGGAAATAAAGATGGTAGTTAAATTTGAACCCTGACACGAGCACCCTTTTATATAGACTTCCTTGTCAACACATACCATAACATCTGAAGCAACAACAGTGCATTTTGTATTATTAATATTAGTTAACGTTAGTTGGTAAAGAAAATATATTACATGTTTGCTAATTGTACCTTTTCCTTTGTGGACCTCCATGTGTTTGGATTAATCAACGCTAATCCACTGGATAACCAAGAAGACCCTCCGCTGTTCATTTCTGGTGTATTGAAACCGAAAGTTCATGTTGCTAAAACTAAATTGGTTCAATTCTGTATCCACACTGACTCCGGTTCAGTCACGGTGTCTCAACCGCAGCAAGGAGTAAACCCAGAGGCGTGTCAAAATCTGATCTAGGACCTGCAGTCTCCAGCGATAGGTTGTTTAAGCGTGAAGACCCGCCCCTTTTGGTGTGTTGTGGGAAGAGCGTTTTCTCATTGGCTGGTGGAGAAAAGGGGCGTATTACGTATGAAGTGATCTCGCCGAGAGGACGGTAATGTTAATGTTATGGCTACTCTTGACTGTTTTATGAACATTGAGTGTTGAATATGCCTTTCTAAATGTTATCGGTGTAATACGGATTGTATGACGGTGGCATGCATCCGCAGAGGGTTTATTTGACGTAGTGCCGTCATGCCTTATTTTATGGCTGGGAATATTGGTGGGCAGTGATGGTGGCAGTGGTCTTGAAGACTACACTTATGCACTGCAATAAAGGAGCATGTAGGGCTGGATGCAGCTTGTGTGTGCAAATGCAGGCTTAGTCCATGCATTCAGATGTGTTTTATTTTTCAAATTCTTAGCCTTAGTGCAACCAGTATCTGCTTGAGGGACACTGAATTAATTAAATAACGAAATTCCACACAGTTTACCTATATGTGACTGTTATTTACTTGTTTTTGATTATGATAAAATAATTATCTAATATAGATAGTAGTGGATCCCTATTCATGCTTCTCTGTATCTAGCGCTGATTTGTGTGGAATAGACCCAGGATAACATGTCTGCCACATGTGTACCCAGCAAGAGGAAAATGTCAAAACCAAAACTAAACCCCCAAACACCAGGTAATTCTGTATGAATGTAAGATTTATTCAATTCTAAACTTTGTAAACCTTATAGGACTTATTGTGATGTGGTTGCACTCCCAGATCATGCTCGCATGAAGTCTGAAATAAATGTAATTTAATTTACATTATGATCTATTAAATATGTAATTTTTGAGTGGTTACATTTATTAAATCTATTAAAAATTATTCTAAAGAGTTGATTGCACCCTCAACAGATGTCATGAAAGATTTGGGAAGAGAGGCTGAAGATAGTGGAATGAAACCATCCAAAGTAAGTCCAAGCATTCTCACAATGAGTTATGCATCAATATGCCAGTGTATATAGGTAATTAATAAAATTAAACATGAGACCATCAAAACTAATATTGTTACTGCATTTTTGTTACTGAATTTTAGAATGAGAGGACAAGCTCTCAGAAAATAAAGAGAACTTACACCAGAAAAAAGTGAGTTTTGCGCATTTGTGTGCCAACATTTTTCAGTTCCCAAATGTTAACTGCATTTAACACATTTTAATAATTAAGTTTGATCTCTGAATCATTTGAAAAATGTTTGCCCCTTCAGTAGTAATGTATTGCACCATATACTGAATTAATAATGGTGTCAAAACGTCATGTCTTAAGGTACCATGATCTCCAGCCTGTGGTTATGAGACCTACTGAAGATTCAGATCATGGGTCATCTTGCAGTTCAGTTATTACATCCAGTCTGGTCAATGGTTCGGAAAGCCAATATATGCACACTGACCACACCAGCGAAATGATGGGAAAAACTGATGGATCCAGTTCAGACACATTAATAAAGACAAGTAAGTACAGACATAAATATAAATAGAATATATTGATATATGACATTTTAAATAGTGTCCAAATGTTTTTATGCTACAGATTTTAAGCTAAAGAAGAAGCACAAGATTGAGGAAACTGACCAGCCCTCCTTAAAAAAGTACATAGAGGAAGTAAAGCAATCAGGTATGCAGTTCTTCAGTTTTTCTTCTATAATTCATGATACAACATGAATAGTGCAGACTACATCTTTTTTGTTTAACAGTACCTGTTATAGTTCCCGTTGCTCAGTTCACTCAGAGGAATCAGATAACTGACAGCACACAGGAGCAGAAATCATCTCAGCACACCAAGAAGGAGTCACCTGTTTATCCTCCAGGTAAATGCAGTCATGCAGACTGAATATAAACAGCACATAATATGTAAAGTATACATAATTCATAAGTATTCGTAATTATCTATTTTGTGGTTCTTTACAGGAAGTCAGGAGGAAAAATGGCAGCTTCAGATTTTGGCAAAGGGTAGAGTAAGCTGCCCAAAATGCAAAAGTGTTGGAAGAAAGACAGTGGATGGGTTAAAGAAGCACCTGGAAACCTGCAAGCTGGTACATTCATAAAGCAAAGTTTGTGAAAATATCATAGAGATGTAGTATATTTTTTTAGTAGGTCTGAATTCTGCACCTGGTTTTGTTTTTGTTCTGTGTGTAGAATCCTTTTACATGTCCACACTGCAGAAAACAACTGAAAACTTCAACTGGAATGAAGTACCACCTCATGGCTGACCATAACAACTTGGTTAGTTTTTGTTTTCTTTTTCTAAACTGGTAGTGACATTGACAGTGAAAATGATGGCATTATTTTCTTGTTTGTTTTTTCAGCCCATTCCAGATACTGGGGATGACCTAGTTGACCAAGCAGTGAAGGAGAAATTACGGAAAGTATTAAAAAGGATGGGCAAATTAAAATGTTCAAAAGAGGTGTGGTCATTTATCTGTATATCTGTGTAATATTAGTACTAAACAAGAAAATGAAAATAAAAACACTACCATTCAAACGTTTGGGGTCAGTTAGATTTTCTAAAAAGAAATTAATACTTTTATTCAGCAAAGATGCATTAAATAATCCTGAAAAAATGTATCACAGTTTCCACAAAAATATTAAGCAGAACTGTTTTCAACATTTATAATAATAAGAAATGCAAATAAAAGCAGACCTAGTAAGCATTAAAGACTTCTTACAAAAATATTTTTTTAAATCTTATAGACCCCAAACTTTTGAACAGTAGTGTAAAAGGGAAAAAATATTAAAAGGTAGATAAAATAATAAATAATAATAGTCAAATTTTAAACAATCACTGTATAGCATTGTGGATGTTTAGAATTACCTTAAAAGATGTTGAATGGTTTGTTTTAGGGTTGCACTGGAAGTTTCACTAGTATAATGGGTTATGTGTACCACATGAAGAAATGTGGCAAAGAGGCGTCGGAGCTGGAGAAGCTCTTATTGAACTGCAAACACTGCGGTAAAGCGTATCGTTCCAGAGCGGGCCTGGAGTACCATGTCAAGAACGAACACAGTCCGGTGAGTCCTCCTCTCCATTATTCAATAAGCATTTACCTAAATGTAACAGATTCTCATTCAGGCTGTTGATGCTGTCATGAATGAACGGTCACAATTATCTGTTGTTGCAGACGACCCAAGAAAGTGAAGTAGAGGAGGTGAAGACACAGAAAGAGCCCATCCCAGAGCGGACGCAGAGCGGTCGGGCCAAACGATTGTCGGCGCAGGTGGCTGTGTTCCACCTGAGGGAGATCGCCAGTGAGGAGCTGCTGAAGGAATGGCCCAAAAGAAAAGTGCAGCGTGACCTGGTACCAGACGACAGGAAGGTGCTGCAAAACATGTTTATGTCAAACTATGCCAACATGTTGTAATTGCAGGGCTGTGAAGAAGTCAGAACCTGTGTGAAGCTCTTTTTGGTAAGGCTGCATCACCTTTGTTTGTTTTGCACACTTTCATGGATTCACTAAAAGGTTTTAGTTTCACTTTTTGAGAACTGTGAATGAAGAATCAATCTTGTATTATTTGTACTAATTAAGCATTAAGTATTTTTGTGTCTATGTAGCTGAAGTATTCTCGTCCAGGTTTGCCAGCCTTCAGTCAGGAGACTCTACGGAAGTGGAAGAATGAAGTCAAACTGCATAAAAAAGTGCAGTGTCCAAACAAGGTGTGAATATCATGCATTAACTGTTGTTATTCCAGGTGTTTTTACCATTGTGTTTGAACTTAAAGAGCCATTCATTAGTGTTTTGCACATGTTTTGCACTGATTGTGGCATTATGCAAAAGCAAAGATTTTCAGTGAATGGATGGTTTGCTGAACTAAATGTGTAATGATCATCTTTGTTGTCAAATTAGGGATGTAACTGCTTCTATACCAGCGTATCTGGCCTAAAGGCTCATCTTGGGCTATGTACCTTGGTAAGGAATAAATTTCCTTTCACTTTAACACACAAAATGTTTTCTTTTTAAATACATTTTATATAGTAATTTATTACTGTGATGGCAAATCTGAATTTTTAGCAGCCATTACTACAGTCTTCAGTGTCACACGATCCTTTGGAAATCATCCTAATTTGGTGATTTGGTGCTCAAGAAACATTTTTTTATTATCGACTTTGAAAGTCTGCTGCTTAATATGAAAACTGTAGTCCTTAATAAATATAAGTAGTTAAATATAATGTAGTTCCTTAATAAATATAAATGTCAAAAGAGTACTATTTATTTGAAATAGAAATCTTTTGTAAGGTTATGAATGTCTTAACTGTCACTTTTGATCAGTTTAATGCAGACTAAAGGTATTAATGTCTTTCAGAAAATCGTACTGACCCCACACTTTTGAATGGTGTAGTGTAGTTTGACCAGAAAAGATATTCATCTGTACAGTATAACTAAATAACTATTGATTTGTTATTGGTACCTAAATCAGTAAGTTTCTATTGATTTTTCTTGTTTAATGTTCATAATTGGATTTGCTCTGTAACAGAATACAGTTATGAAAAGATGGTGAGCCTTCTTTTTTCTCTCTGCAGGGTGAATTTGAGACTGGGAAATATAAATGCTTGATATGTAAGAAAGAATTCAACTCCGAGAGTGGAGTCAAGTATCACATTAATTCCATTCATTCTCAGGTAACACAGTAAATGTATATTTCATTTTCTGCTCTTTATATATATCATAACAATGTATCTTTTATAATAAGTATTCTCATTGTTATTATTTTTCATAGGATTGGTTTGTTATTCGGTCCAAATCTAAGAGTTCAAAATTAGATAAACTGCATAAGACTGAGCCAAAGGAAGATTCCATGAAGAGTCCAGACCTTCCCTTACCAAACCCAACCCTCAGTTTTCCCAGCACCTGGCGGGATAGACAGATGTCAGCGGTCCCAATGTCAAGTGGAGTGGAAATAAAGAGGAAGGAGGGGCAAAACAAACAGAAAGAGAAGGAAAGCAAACAGGAGAAAGACTGCTATGAGTTCAGCGGCAGTGACAGTCCCAGCAGCAGCAGCAGTAGTGAGAGCTCCAGCAGCGAGTCAGAGACCGAGGACCCAGCGGCACACAGACATGACCAATGGGCCCTCAGCAGGCCCCTCACGAAGCCTGTGTCCAGCCAGCAACCTGAAAGTGATTCATAAACCATTCCTTTTCCAAATATGGAGTTTTTCCAGTGTTCACCTCCAAAGATTGAAGAGATACTGTACACATCCAAGCAAAGGTTTAGGGTCAGTAAGATTTGAAAGATGTATCTAATGCTCACCAAGGCTGCATTTATTTGATCAAAAATAGCAGTCAAAATGGTAAAATTGTGAAAGATTATTACAGTTTAAAATAACTAATTTCTATTTTAATATATTTTAAAATGTAATTTCTTCCTGTGATGGCAAAGCTGAATTTTCAGTAGCACTTACACCAGTCTTTAGTGTCACACGATCCTTCAGAAATCATTCTAATATACGAATTTGTTGCTCAAGAAATATTTCTTATTATTATCAACATTAAAAACAGTGCTGCTTAATATTTTAGTGGAAACCATTATACTTTTCATGATTTTTGATGAATATAAACTAGTTCAAAAGAACAGCATTTAATTTAAAATATAATTGCTAACATTATGTCTTTACTTTTGATCAATTGAATGCATTCTTGTTGAATATTATTTTTATTTGTAGGATTTGCTGAATTGTGCTTCCCTTTTATTGATAAGAGGAACTGCGTATATTGAAAGGCCACATGCAAATATTTTAAAATGTCTTTGAAAGTATTATAACATTTGACTTTGCCATGTGTATTGAATGTAGTAGAGCATTATGTTTATTTTTCTGTAAGCTTTGTCTCATGCTCTGTACCTCTAAGTTTCACAGTGGACCAGTGACAGACTTTATTAAAACAGTTGCATGCAACAATGTTCATGAATGCTGCTGTTTTGTTTTTTGGGGGGGATATTATTAAGTGTGATTCTGACACCACAGAAATGATGCTCTGTAACAGCTGAATTGGCTTTTAGTATGAAGGTACATAGTGCTTTAGAATAACTCTTCCTGATATCAGGGAGAGAACATGAGTTTGTTGAAATGCATTTAAAACTGTTGTCTTGATTTGAATTAAAATCCATGAAATGGGTTTGTCTGTTGAGGTCTTTGTTCCTTATTTATTTATTTTTTGGACAAATTCACATATTTCTTTCTGCCAACAATACATGAAATTACATTTAAATATACATGCACACAAAAGTAGAAATAGCCTACATGTTAAATATATCCTCTTCAGTGTTGTAAATGTGAACAACATTCAAAAAATCGTCAATAAATGTTTATATGTGCGCTTATTTTTTTTTATGTGTGTTCAGCAATGACAGTTTTGTGTACAGTTTTTAATTCCTGTGGAATCCACATCTGGATTTATCAATACTAAACATGAAATGCGCTATTAATAATGTTAAATTAATACTTTTATTTATTTATTTTTAACGTTATATTAAATATGATGATTATTATTATAGGCCTATATTATATATTTTTTAACTTTAAATTAAAATAAAAAGATGAAAGAATATTACACAACAAAATACACCTCCAAAAGATTACACAGCCTAAGGGCATTTTTTGTTATGCGTAAGTTTTAAGATTTAAAGAAAATCTAAGGGAGAGAATGGGATATTATTGTTGTACATGCATGTGATGTGACAATAAAGTGCTGTACTCTGCTTGACCACATTGATACCACCTCGTGGTCAGGCGGGATTACGCACAGATATAACAGCCTCTCTGGCGGCAGCGCTGGATAGGGGGCGGTAGTGAGCAAGCGAGGTCATAGGCGAGCGTTACAACATGGCGGCGACGGCAAACTGATATGTCAAAAATGCTTTAGCCGAAGAGTGTCGTGGAAATCATCAAATTTCTGTGCAGCACAACTGAATATTAGCGTTTTAATGTAAATCTGGATCGGTTATATTGTATCTGGCTGGCGTCGGTGAGTCTTTGATTGTGTCGAGTGAGTTGGATTCGAACCCGCGTGACTCTTCTGCTGTGTGCTTGAATGAAAGAGAGGACGATCAGCCTGAGCCACTGTTAAAACTCTTCAGTGAGGAGAAAAAGCCCATGTCTTTCCTGTGCTTTCCTAGTGTAGAAGCAAGGCTTTTGAGACTATTATAAAGTTGTATTTCAGAAAAGACTGATCTTTAGTAGGAACATCTCTCAATGCAGTAACGTTATATATTTATTTTAAAAACCGTTTTATGTTGAGTGGAAGCTTTCTACAAAGTAATGTCAAATGTATTTATTTAGCTGCAGCTGATTTAATTATTGTTTAACAAAACAGTAATCTCAATGTGCTGTAGCCAAGTCGCCTGTCAGCGCTATTTTGCGCATGCGTGGATTTACTACAGAACTATTCTGGTATTAATAACAGAGAAGTACCAACAAAACTGTGCATGATAATGTGATAATTCCATGGGTTTGGGATACGTGTCTTTTGACTTTGTAATATCATGGAAATTGTTTGAATTCTGTTTGAACACACTTATATTATCTAGGAGAATCCATATATTTATATGGATTTGTGTGTAAAATCAACATTATTCTGTACTTATAGACTGTACTGGCAGCAGTTCTGTGGAAGAACAGGTATTAATGGCAGCTGCTGCCCTAAAGTTGGGTGAGCAGAAAGGTGAAAAAATGGGTTTGCCATGTGAAAAAGGCACAGATGAGCAACCAGCACAGATTAACCATGAGAGTAAAGGAGCGGCTCAGGATTCAGGTGAAGTTCTTAACTCTTCAGAGTCGCAGAAGATGGAGTCAGAGATGCACAGGCCTGGTAAGCTGCCAAAGACCAACTCTCATACAGTGCTACATAAGTATCATTAAGATACTATTTTAGTTTGGTCCTTTTTACTATTTTTTTATATGTCTGTCCAATCAGAAATGTATCTAATCCCACATCGTTCTTTGAAACGTTGACTTTCTTAGTCAAGTCACCATTATTTATATAGCGCTTTTTACAATGCAGGACAAACACCTAGCTCTAAGGTTCCCCCAGGTGTGGATCAGGAAAACCCACTTAATACAGAGGAAACCCAAAAGAAGCAAGGACCAAAGGCAAAGACTCCCGCCAAAAGGAGAAGAAAAGAGATCATTCCACAGACTCCACCACAACATGACATTTCAGCAGTCTCTGATACTTCTGAACTCACTTCTAGCGGTCGGCCCAAGAGGAGAGCTGCTAAAGTGTATGTTCTCCAACTGTATGCAATTTCCCAAAATCCATACTGCATGTTGTATGCAAAATGTACAATCACTTGCATTAAAACTGGTCATTATAAAGCAGTCACATGCAAAAAAAAAAAAAAAAGCTCTTTCGGTGTTAACATATGTTTGGGAGACATTACTATTATTCAGTTTCTAAACTGCAATATTTGTTATATCTGCTGAAAGCAATGCATTGCAGTCAGACAGCAGTACGTCATCTTTTTTCAGAATAATCAATGATCAGATGACATGATCAGGACATGAACTCAGGTTGTTCCACACATCAGGCAACAATCTTACCGTTGAGCTACTCACAAAGTGGCTTTTTTAAAAGAATAAATCGGAAGCAAAAACAGATGGAAATCGAAAACTCAAAATCACTAAACAGTTTTGGCATTTTTACCCAATAAAACTAAAAACTTGTATTTCATTAGGATGTGATTTGTTCTGATCAGCTGAAAATGTTATAATGATGTTGTTAATAATCACATTTTCTTGATTAGTGCTTTAGATTATCTCCACAACCTTGCCAAGAATTTTGGTGCTCCATCAGAATCCTCAATTAAAAAAACGTCCAAGTCTGGTGAAGTGGATGGCACTGACCAGAAAAAGAAACCCGCAAGGGGAAGGGGGACCAAAAGAAAAACTCCAGATTATGAAAGCGATTCGGGTGACGATGAGGACTTTTCCCCAGGAAAAGACGAAGAGGCAGAGAGCGAAGATGAAGAAGATTCCGAGCCAGACTTCAGCTTGAAAGTAGAGCGCAGATTATCCAGACCATCCAGAGGAAATTATGTGAGTAGTTTTTTAATCAGATACTCATTAAACCTTTTGCACTGTTGGATGATTTTGACATTAATTTCCATATCTGTGTTGTTTAATGTTTTTTATTGTGTTTTGCTCAACAGCATTGTCTTATTCCAAATGGATTGGCTAACACTGTCATGGAGCCTGTTTGGAACTGTTTTAGTAGGACCAAAAAATTGTAAGCCATCCACTTTTCAAAAGATGATGTAAAATTGAACAGTTCATAGTATCTGTATCACTTGTATCTTAATAATGCTTGTCCTTCTTTCACCAAATGCTCTTGCTAGCCGGGATGAAAACTTTTCCCCCTGGGTATTTCCAGAGTGGATTCCTTCTGCCAAAGATTGGCATTTCCTGTCGAAGAGGTATTAGTGTAGCTAAATACCACATAATATTAATGGAATAAAAGAAATCTGAATTTTAACAGTCATTTTGTTTCAATTAACAGTGAGGCTGAAAAATATTTACCCCAAGAGAAAGAATCTGCTTCTTTTACCTTTACACGGGAAAGCATCAAGGGACAGATCAAACTGCAAACAGTGAAGAGGTAAGATATCATTAGTTCACACTAATCTGAATCCCCTTCTCACTGACCAGTTGGTTGCTAGCAAGGAAATGAATGACACTGACTGACAGTTGCTGTCATTGCCTCTTCTGTACAAATGTTTGTTACACAGTGTGATTGTTGCAGTTATTAATATATGAAATATATTACAATTAATTTCAGCACGTACAGGGATACCCAAACTTTATTTTTGTCAGTTGAACCCTGTTGTCCTAAAATATTTACATGAAGTAGTCACTGATAGTTAATATTGGAATAATTTAACAAAACATTTGCATGTTTAATAGTAAAATTCATGGTTCCCTGCAGTTAACAAATTAAATATTTAGAAATATATTGTTTATTTTGATTCTTTTTACTTTAAAATAATTGTAAAATTAATAATAATTAAAAATATGCAGTTCATACCTCAGCTAGTAGATTAACAACTTATCAGTTTTATTTTTTGTTTTTTTTTAAGGAAATTGCAAAGTGCATTACTATTCAAAAGTTTGGGGTTGGCAAGATTTTATAGGTTTTTAAAAGAAGTCTTTTATGCTCACCAAGGCTGTATTTATTTGATAAAAAATACATTAAAAACAGTAATATTATGAAATATTATAAATATATTTTAAAATGTTAAATGTGATTTACTCCAGTCTTCCATGTCACATGATCCTTCAGAAATCGTTCTAATATGCTGATTTGTTGCTCAAGAAACTTTCTTATTATTATTATTATCAGTGTTGAAAACAATTGCACTGCATAATATTTTTGTGGAAACTGATACAATTTTGTCAGGATTCTTAAATGAATGGAAAGTTCAAAAGAGCATTTATTTTAAATGGAAATCTGAGTAATGCATAATAAAAAATTTGAACAGTAGTGTATGTCTACTCATATGTAATGGCGTATGCTAATCTGCAGGTTTGAATCATTGCCACATCATTCTGAGCGCTGGGATGCTCTGTTCTTTGTGGGGGGTCCTGTGCGGTCCTTGGAATGGTGCCCGTGTCCTGACGGGGCGGCAAATAGACAGTATGCCGCCATCTACTGCCACAAAGGCATGGATGACGAACACAAAATCAATAAGCTGCACACAGGCCCTGTCTTACTGCAGCTGTGGGACATCGGAGACCTTCAGTGCAAAAGCAGGTGACCCAGATAAGACACTTACAGATCGGCTTTAAAAGGAAAGGTTGGGTTTTACAATAAATTGGTAATTTCTGACTTTATCCCCCCACTTCAGGCCCTCAACTGCTCCTCATCTAGCATATGCTTTGGCGATAGATGATGGTTGCATCTGGAATATAAGGTGGTGTCCTGCGGGAGTGTGGGAGCTGCCCTCTACCAGCAGAAAGGTAAGAAATGACATAGGAAAAAGTCTAAAAAGATTCAAGAGGAGAAAATGGTACATGTTTAATAAACAACTGTACAAATGTTTTTTTTCTAAGTAGTGTACATTGGTGTAAATGTATTTTTGTTTTTCTCAGGCTCCACAGATGCCTAGATTAGGTCTTCTAGCAGCAGCTTTCTCTAATGGAACCATTGGTGTCTACAGTCTTCCACACCCAGAAGCCCTTGCAGCACACCATCAGAATAAAGGTGAGGAAATGGTCAACTGCATAACCTGTGCTTCTTATTTCTTTAGTGGGGTTAAAAAAAAAAAATTTATTAGTTTTTTTTTTTTTTAGCATTCAGGTCCACTTGAAATGGTTGTTCCAAAGACAGTCAAAGTGTAGTTTTTCATGACTATTTTCACTCTCTCTGTTTCTATGTCACATGAGGCTGTTTTTAGAACAGAGATGTCCAATATTGCTCCTGGAAAGCCACCTTCCTGTAGAGTTTAGCAGGGTTGGACCTGAAGTCAATCCCAGGAGCAGGGTTGGACTGAACTGTGGAATGGTAGCTTGCAGGAGCAGGGTTGGACCTGAAGTCTGTGGAATGGTAGCTCTGCAGGAGCAGGGTTGGACCTGAAGTCTGTGGAATGGTAGCTCTGCAGGAGCAGGGTTGGACCTGAAGTCTGTGGAATGGTAGCTCTGCAGGAGCAGGGTTGGACCTGAAGTCTGTGGAATGGTAGCTCTGCAGGAGCAGGGTTGGACCTGAAGTCTGTGGAATGGTAGCTCTGCAGGAGCAGGGTTGGACCTGAAGTCTGTGGAATGGTAGCTCTGCAGGAGCAGGGTTGGACCTGAAGTCTGTGGAATGGTAGCTCTGCAGGAGCAGGGTTGGACCTGAAGTCTGTGGAATGGTAGCTCTGCAGGAGCAGGGTTGGACCTGAAGTCTGTGGAATGGTAGCTCTGCAGGAGCAGGGTTGGACCTGAAGTCTGTGGAATGGTAGCTCTGCAGGAGCAGGGTTGGACCTGAAGTCTGTGGAATGGTAGCTCTGCAGGAGCAGGGTTGGAGATGCTTGCTCTGCTGGAATGTAGTCAAACTCCCAGTGAATCCATGTGCAATGTGTTGGTCCTTCCAGAAGAGGGCAGCACAAGACAGAAGAGCCTCAAACCAAGTCCTGTAATGCATTTTCCCATTACCACTAAACAAACGCTAATCTATCTTGTGTGATGTCTTTGCTTAATTTTCACAAATATTGGAAAACATAGTTTAAAACAGAACACATGGAATTGTTCAGAAGATTAACTGCTTAACTGCATGATTTATTTATTTGTGTTTATTTATTTTTTATTTAGTAAGTATTATATAATAACAATTAATGATTTAACATTTATTAAAATAATTATAATAATAGTAATAATAATTATTATCATCATTTTTTATTATTGAATGAAAATATGAACTGGTCAAATCAAATGATAATAACAAGAACAATAATTAAAATTCATTCATTTAATAATAAGAAGAAGAATTACAAATAATGATTAGTAATACAATAACTATTATTATTTCTATTATATAAATAAATATTATAATATAATTATACTTATTATATAGGTAATAAAATATATTATTATGATAATTAGTATTATTACTATTAAATGATTAAGCGATAATTGTTCTTGTTTTAATGATTTGATTTAATTGATTCACCTATTCATTCATTCAATAATAATAATAGTTGTTGTTATTGTTGTTATTATTATTAATAATATTATTACTATTATTATATAACAATAGTTATTTATATAATAATAGTTATTATTACTATTTTTACTATTATTATATAAAATAATAATGGTAATAATAATAACTATTATTATTATTATTATTATTGAATGAATGAATAGATGAATCAATGAAATCAAATCTTTATAACAGCAAGAACAATTATCTTTATTATTATTATTATTATTATTTCACCCTTTAAGTCTACTTACAATATTAGTCAAGCTTTAGTATTTTACAACAGGATTTCAAACAAATCTTTTTTGAAGCTATTCAGGCACATAGATGTGGATGTGGGGATTTTAATTTATTTCATTGTTCATCTCAAGGCCTCATGCTCTGATAAAATGGCCAGCGTTGGCTGATTGTCCCGTGGGAGCTCATAATGGCCTCTCCTCAGGGAGTGCTGGGAACAGACTGATGACCTGCCATCCGCCGCATCATTCCCTGTTTACCTCTTTTCTTTTATTCTCTTAAACACACATTATCTGTACTGTGTGTGTGTGTGTGTGTTTGCAAAAGATTATCCTCCCAGGGCTTCTCATTCATCACGGTCACAGTGAGAGAGCTAGGAAAAAGCAGGGAGGGTCTAGTGCCTATTTGAGTTTCACTGCCTTCAGCCGTTTGATTAGCGGCGTCCCTTTTCACAGCAGTGAAATGCTGCTTATCTACAGTTATACTGATCTCTCCTCCTAGCTGAGTCTGCTTTATGAGCTATTGACCGTTCTGCAAGCAAAAAGTGTATTTTTACAATGACCATTCAAACATATCAGTGTATTCTGATTAAGTGAAATTCTTGGCAAGAAGCATGTAAATAGCAAGCATTTTATTATATTATGCTGCTTTTGATGTTGCAGAATTCAGATTACATACATTAAGTGAGAATGCTGACGGATAGCTTTTCTACAGGTACCACAGCACAGGCTTGGTTGAACTATAAAGAGCCTTCTGACAATCCTGAATGATGACAGTTAGAGAGAGAGACAGACGTGTGTCTGTGTGTGTGTGTGTGTGTGTGTGTGTGTAGCATTCTCCTTCTAGCACTGATCTGCTACTACTGTTTACTGACTGGATCCAGATGCCAGCTTTGGGTTAACATGATGAATGCACATCATAATTTAATTGATTGAGCATAGAGCCTACCAATCCATCATATCTCAAGAGCAGATAATATATTTATACTGATACACAGCTTTCCTGTAGCTCAAATGGTAGAGCATGGCGCTAGCAACGCCAAGTTCATGGGTTCGATTCCCAGGGAAAGCAAGAGCTGCTAAAATGTAGAAACTGTAACTTGAATGCAATGTAAGTCGCTTTGGATAAAAGCGTCTGCTAAATGCATAAATGTAAATGTACTGAGTGATGTAGTGTACTGGTTAAAGATCAAAGCTGCAAATTGAAAGGTTGCAGGTTTGAACCCGGTAAGAAGCGAACCATTAACTTTTTCCATTATACCACTGAGACCTAATTTGTAACTCGTGTAGCAGACTTGTTTAAACATCATGGAAACATTTCTTCTTTATGTTGTGCCTAACAGCACCCTTTAACTGCGCTAAAATCATTGTTTTACAATATAATACGTTATTTTAAGATACAGTAATGCAAAATTGTGGTTGCAATGTTCTTGGTTTGTTAATAATGTTATAGTCATACTAATTCATATTAATATAAATGAAATATTATTATCATATATTATTTAATATTTATATATTATATAAATATTATTACAAATAAATATTAATATAAAAGTAAATACATTTTTTAATAAAATTGAATATTTGAAAAGCATTATAAAATTTGAACAATGTAATTTCATAAAAATACAAATAATTTTATTTATTATACAATATTCGTTTAAAAGTTTAAGGTACAGTAATGTTTTTTTCCTTTTTTTTAAAGATAATACTCTTATTCAGCATTAAATTTACTGACAGTAACATAAAAGACATAATGTCAGAAAACCTTTCTATTTCAAATAAATGCTGTTCCTTTCAACTTTCCATTCTATTACACAAGTAATTTAAATATTATATTATTTGAACATATAATTAAATGAAATAATAATAATAATTTCAATAAAATATAATAACTTAATATTTGAATAAGGTGTAATTTAATAAAAATAATCTTATTAAATGTTTTGTCAAGAATGGTCATGGAAAACCTGGAAATATCATGGAATTAAACTGTTTTTTTTGGGGGTAATTCTGGACACTTTTAAATACATTGTCATTCACATCCTCATCCTCATAACACAGTATGAGTAATAAACTTTCCACTGCCCTTAATACACTAACAAACAAGGGCCATTTCATTGCCATCCTAACTATTTATCATTCAGACATTCAGTTATTGAGTAGTGATACGGTCCATCCTTCTGGTCCCTCCGGGGCCCTCTGTGTGGTAGACTCAGGCCCTGCTCCAGTAGAGATAAGAAACCAACTGCCCTCGTTCATTAATGAACCATCTCTTTTCTTCAGTGCTGCTAGTGTCTTATTCTCTCTGTTTGTGAGCTTCTAATTCATTGATCCTACTCTAAGCTTTAATGTTTTCCTAATTACACGTTCGGATGTAACAAATGCTTTCTTTAAAAATCTCTTTCTCTCAAAGGACTGAAGCTGTTCGTGTCAATTCTTAGTGGAGTCTTAAAAGGGGAATTTAAGAGAAAGAAATCCTGGTTGAATGTTCATGAGGTTTTTTTGAATGATAGGCTGGATATTGTCCAACTAAAGAAATGCTGTATGACCTTTCAAACGCTATTCTTTCTCTCGCTACTCTTTGTATTCCCATTGTATTCTCCTGATATTACCACAGAAATTGCTTCTCACACTTCACCAGTTTAACGTCTCCACACTGGCCCTGGGATGGGCTCAGAAACCGTTTCCTGTTGACAGGCTGTTTGTGGTTCTTGCTGGACTCACTCTCCTGAAGTCTTTGGTCAGTGACCCAGCAATGAGCTCTGGCCAAGAACTCTTTCCACCCTCAGGGAACTAACCTTCATTACTGAGCGTACGGTCATTCTCACTGACCTCAGACCTGCTCCTTGGCTTTTATAGAATGTGTGTGGTGCAGAGAGTGTGTTAGAGAGAAATTGTGCATATAAATGACCATCTTTTTTTTTGGGGGGGGGGGGGGGGGGGGTTACTGTCTTCTTTTAGTTTTTGTTAACTTTTTAATGTGTTGTTGTTTTACTTGTTTTGTATTTATTTTGCTTTTTAAATATTTTTTACTTGCTTTTTATTTGTTTTAATTAATTTATATATTTGTTATTTATTTTAGGTTTTTATTTTTTTTGGTATTAGTTTTTTATGTAATTTTATTTAGTTTTTTAATACTTTTTATTTAGTTTTTATTGTCTTTATTTCATTTTTTTATGTTTTTATTTATTAATTTATTTATTTAGTAAATATTTGTAAATGTAAAGGAATGTGTTTTTATTTTTGTTTTTTTATTGTTTTTTTAACTTTGTTTTACTTTTGTTTTTAGCGTTTATTTTGCTTTTATTTGATCATTTTGTTCATTTTTAATATTACTTTGTTTAGTTGTCTTTTAATTTAGTTTTGCATTGCCTTTTTAGTTTGTTTTATTTAATTTAATGCTGTTTTATTGTAATTAGTTGTTTGCTTATGTAGTTTTTTTTTGTATTGCTTTTTATTTAGCTTTTATTTTGTTTTTGTTTATAATTTATTAATATTTTGTTAATATTTATTGTGCATATA
The DNA here is from genome assembly GCA_027422415.1 of Schizothorax lantsangensis. Classification (NCBI taxonomy): domain Eukaryota; kingdom Metazoa; phylum Chordata; class Actinopteri; order Cypriniformes; family Cyprinidae; genus Schizothorax; species Schizothorax lantsangensis. The sequence goes on along the minus strand of CM049855.1, from coordinate 8,756,505 downwards.
AATGTAAAGGAACATTTTGTTTATTTTTTATTGTTATTCAGCTTTTGTTTTTGTTTTACTTTGATTTGATCTTTTAGTTTTTTCAATATTTATTTATTTATTGTTTAGTTATCTTTAATTTAGCTTTTTATTGCTATTTTTGTTTTTGTTGTCTCTCTGTTAAATTTTCTTTAGGATTTTGTTAATTTATATTTTCTTCTAATTTCATGCAAATCACTGTATTATATTCACTGATTCACTGATTCAAATCACTGCATTCATTTGAACATTTTCTTACTGTAGATTGATTATTGGTTTGTTTATTGATTGAAAAGGTCCCACAGTAGCAATTATACGACACTTTTCAAAAGGCTAGTGATAAAACAGTTAACCTCATTCCCACTTCCCATTATGTTCTCAGGTCTGGAGGTTTTATGGTAGATAATTATAAATAGGTTTTCTCTGAAGTGAAAGGGTGTCCCGTAAAAAGGTGACGAGAGAGACGCAGATTCCTCCCTTCTCAATGGAGATAATTTACTGGCTTGTTTTCATCAGACAAGGATCTATAATTGAAATGACAAAAAAGATGCATCGCTACACAGTTGTTAGTGTTTGAGGCTATGAATTTCAGCCGACTACCTGACACCCGTTTCCTCCGGGCCTGTCAATCAAAAAGACCTTAGTCAGCCCAGAGAAAGGGCCCCTGGTCAGGGCTGTCTGCCACGCTGCCAGAATGAGTGGATCAGAGGTGCGATGCTTTATCGATCTGATCGACCCGTCACCGCTCTGTACGGCTCTGATCAAACGCCGCGCGGCTATATAGCACTTTTGCACACTCATACACACACTCTGTCTGTACACACATAGTGTCTGTCCAAAGTCTCTCACACTTTCATACACGTGACTCTATTCACCACCTCTAGCACTTCACTTTTGTTTTATATTGTTGTTTTATTGAGAATATGAATCCCTGTTTAAAGCACAATCACTACAGCCATACAGATATACACAGACATCTGATTCAAACTTCCAGATTTTGCAGTGTTTGTAGTACTGATTGAGTTCAATTTGTTTAAATTAGGGAAATCTGTTAGTTCTAATCTATTCAGTAATGTGCCGTTACTCATTTTGAATGTGAAGCATATTGCATGTACATAAAAAAAGTCTTGCTAGCAATAGTAGCAAAAACAGCCCATTTAATTCTAAAGGTCCAAGTGAGTGGAAATGGTCATAAGGTAAATCATGACTCTGTTTGATGCAAAAAAAAACTAAGGTATTAGAAAGAATGTACTGTGTATGACCCCTTTAAATGATGACATTAAGCTAAACTGCTGCTTATTTACACTTTACTTTATTTCAAATAAGCACATCATTTGATCCTTGTTCCTTTGATTGTTTTTTTGATAAATGCAGTCATGTGTTCACTAGTAATGCTCCTATCTATAAGTGCACAGCACTGAACACTTTTATGTGTTTTCCAATAGGAGAAACCAGCCAAGCACCGCTGATATGCCGGGTAGGTCAATATCCACTCTGCTAGCATGCCTCGTATTCTCACAGATAAGACCTCAGTCTTTGTTTCAATAAATTACATATTACACGTTCACTGCATTAGACCTAAAGCATCTGACTTGAATTGCAAGAGATCATTGGAATGTTTGCTTGAATCTGACGTGTAATTTTCACTGTAGCTCAATTTCACAGTTGAGGTGACTTTTCACAAAAACTGTTCTCAGTATGGCTCCTCTGGGCCGTTTTATGGGCTGTCTACGTAACATTTTCACACATCGAGAGATGATCTTTTGGAAATTAGCTGTCAGGGTAGAATGGGCTCCTCAAACGAAATGTTAAGCGCAGAGAGGAGGATTAATGCCGACATTTTTTTGTATAATGCCAGAACGAAACAGCTATTGACTATTGAGCAAATGTTAAATTGTGATTATCATGAAAACCTTTATTATTAATTATTTATTAATGTTAATTACATGCTATAAATAGTGCATATAGGTTGAAAGATTATATAAATTATGCAATTTATATATATTTTTAATATATAATTCTTTATCTTTACAGATGGATGTTCTAGTGAGTTTTATTGTGAAGTGTTTTTGCAGGTGAAGAAGGTTCTGACTTTGAAGATGGGCTCCAAGCAGGCGGATCATAAAGGTCAAAGTGGTCTGTGTTTTGCTATGGATTGGCTCCATGTCAAACCACATAACCTCTTGGCTGCTGGCTTCTATGACGGTGATTTCATATGTTTTGTCTATAGGCCTCTATATTCTTCTAAACAAAATTGCTAATTGTAAATAGATTGGTTTATATACATATTGCAATCACTTCACTTTTTCTTTTCCAGGTCTGGTTGGTTTATGGGATCTTGTTAGTAAGTCTACACTACTGATAGTCAAGTCTCCAGATGAAGGTGTGTATCTCTACCCTTACCACTGTTTCCATGCTCATGACGAAAACATCCGGACCCTGTGCTGGTGCAAAGCCTCAAGGTGAGAACCATCAGTCTAGCATCATACTGTATGTCAGATTAGACAAGACTACAATTTTTATTTATTTACTTTTTTGATTGGGATTAAAGATTTCTATTTTAAATATATGACCTTCTTTTGAACTTTCTGTTTATGAGAGAATCTTGGAACAAAGTAGCATACTTTTCAGAAAAATACTTCTTCAGCACCAGAATATTAGAGTGATTTCTGAAGGATCATGTGGCACTAAAGACTGAAGTAATGCTAAAAATTCAGCTTTACTGTCACTGGAATAAATTATATATTCAAATAGAAAGCAGATTTTGATAATATTTCACAATATTACTGTTTTATCTAAAACAATGCAGGCTGATGAGCATAAGAGATCTGTTTCAAAAACATTTAAAAATCATAGTTATTTGGAACTTTTAAACAGAAGTGTATGTTTGTTACATTCATGCATTTAGCAGACGCTTTTATCCAAAGCGACTTACAGTGCATTCAGGCAATACATTTTTTTTATCAGTATGTGTGTTCCTTGGGAATTGAACCCACAACCTTTTGCACTGCTAACACAATGCTCTACCACTGAGCCACAGGAACACTGTGCCTGATATATTTGTTAAAGGAGATTCTTGATCTTTACTGAATATAAACTGTGAAATATTTCATGCTAACACCTTTTGTTATGCCTGATATATTTGATTGTAGTGTTCAGTATCATTAATTTCATTTGTATTCGTAGTGTACTTAAATCTTCATGTATGACATTATCTGTATGATATTCATGCTATGATACAGCACACCCATGGAGTTTTCTCCATGTCTAGATCAAATACATTACCATTCCAATCATGTGTTGTTTCAGCATCAGTAGTTTCAGCAGCCTGCTCTTAGCACTTACATTTAAAGCACTGTGACCTTATAAGAGTCTCTTGTAAGTGGCATTAGAGAAGTTCATTTGGAAAATGACACCCTATCCCACTCACCACAGGGGGCTAGTGAAATCAAGTGGAGATTTCTTGTGTTTGGAAAAATGTTTTCTTGTGCTTTAGACACAAAATGTAGAATTCAGATTAGGGATGTCAATTTTCAATAATTTCCACAATCGATCGTCGATTAATCGTTGACATCCCTAATTCAGATATACCTCAACCTCAGAAAAATCAGAACAGTCTGTGTTTTATTGCTCTGAAGGGTTGCAATTTGTTCACATGCAGCAAATTTCAAGCATTCAAGCAAGAGGGTTGGCAGGGGGATCAGCTGTCTCTTCTGCCCTTTTACTGTCCAGATGTGAAGAGGAGAAATGCAGACACTGAATTGACATAATTTCCTCCCAGATTGCATCATATACTAATCTCAATGACAGGACAGTAGCTCACAGCAGCCTTGGTCCCTCTTTTTTTTGGGGGGGGTGTATGGTGTGGTGTAGTGGTAACTAGAAACTTGCTAGTTTGATCTCTGCATGTTGCAAGTTTACTGAGAAATAAAAATGTATAGCCTGAATGCACTGTAAGTCGCTTTGGATAAAAGCATCTGCTAAATGCATAAATGTAAATGTAAATGTTTAAAAAAAAAAAATGAGAGACAACATCAAGGGAGACAACGTCCATTTTCATAATTGCACAAACATTATGGGAATGTTATTTTTGAAATTTCTCTAAAATATTGATTTATCTGCAGTTGTGATGAGGTATGAAAAAAGCATGAATTACAGTACATAATGTTTTTATCTGCTATTGTTGTGTGCTGTTGTTGGCAGTAACTTGTTGGTGACAGTCGGAGATGACCGCATGGCAAAAATGTGGGACGTGAGAAAAACCTACGTGCCTCTTTTGGCAGTAAAGCGCTGCTTGTCCCCTGAAGTGTACTGGCCCCTCTTTTGGAGCGGCATCCTGATGGCTCAAGAGTGTTGCTTTGCCACGTTAGTCTGTATGATATTTTGAAGATTTAAGTCTGTCAACATATTTATATTTTTATTAAACAATTGTTTTCCTTTGCACTGTGTAGGTTTGGACAACATGGGGTTCACTATTTTGATTCAGGTTACCTTGGATATAAGCCTTACTTTGTGTGTCCTAGAAAAGCCACTATTTGGGTATGTAGACATTTCATAACGTCTCTACATGGTTTAGTATTGACAAAATGGTTTAATAATGACAAAACAACTTTTTTCAGAGCCTCTCTATGTCTGATTGGATAAATACTTTTGCCTTTGGGGACAATGGAGGAGATTGTTTATTTAGTTTGCTTCCTGAAATAGACGTCGACCCCAACAATATTAAACGACGGAGATATGTACGTTTCTTTATCATTATCTGAATTCCCACATACGCAAACCTTGAATTAACATTGACTATTTTCTTAACCCACGTAGTCAGTGTACAGGACTGACATGGTCCAGTTTCAACCCGGTCAGAGGCCCGGAGATAAAGAACAGGAGGAGGAGGAAGTGGAAAATGCTGCAAGTAATCCTAGGAAGGAGCCACTGAGTTACAAAGGAGCAATCAGAAAGTACTATCTCCACTTTCATGATTTGGACCTGGTGAGAAACTCAAAAAGATTACTTTTAAATGACTTTTGTCCAGTCATTGTTTAAATCCATCATCATCGAGCAGTTTTCTTCATGACAAGGTCTCTGTGCTTGGGAAATGATGTACGAAATCAGATTTTAAGAGTATTGATCTTTTGTTGCCACATAATCATCTTTCTTTAATTTTTACCAGAGTTCTGCACAAATTTTTGTTTTTTTTAAATAGTAATGTGGTGCACTGCAAACATTATCAGGCAGGCAGGCTCATGAATATTAATTATATAATGCATTTGGCAGACAAACTTTTATCCAAAGCAACTTACACTACATTCAAGGCACATGTTTACATTTTGTCAGTTCTTGTTTTCCCTTGGATTCATGCTATTGCCATGCTCTAAAGTTTAAGCTACTGATTTGTTGAAAAGCGGGCTGGCGCTAGCCATATTAGGGTTACTTGGAGGTGTCGTTTTCCGTGACTTTGCACTTGAAGAGAGAGTTCACCCAAAAATTTAAATTCTGTCATCGTTTACTCACCCTCATGCCATTCCAAACCCATAGCCTTTGGTTAATCGTCAAACCACAAATGAAGATGTTTTTAATTAAACCTGAGTGGTTTCTGTTTGTCCATTGAAATACCAGATCTTAAAAGAATCCAAAAAGTTCATAAAGGCTTGTAAAAAGAATCTGTATGAAGCGTGCCATGTAATCCAAGTCTTCTGAAAAGATATGATTGCTTTATATAATTTAAGCTTTTAACACATAAACACATATACATCTCATATGGGATGCACAAAAAACAATGAGATTTGTAAACTCAAACTTCTATTTACAATATGTGCATGTATTTGTGTCAGTCATTATTTAGATGTAGATGAAATCCTAAAATAAATCTGTTCATCATGTAAAGTGATTATCTCTTCACAAGACTTAGATTAAACCATCTGATTCAAATAGATAAGTTTTATGACACCTTTTTGGATCTTTTTTTGGGTATTTTAGTTTTATTTACTTAGACTTTCAATGGAGGGACAGAAACCTCTCAGGTGTCATTAAAAATATTATAATTTGTGTTTAGAAGATTTACCAAAGGGTTGGAATGACATGAGGGCAAGTACATCATGACAGAATTTTAATTTTTGGTTGAACTATCCCTTTAATACTCAACAACAATGGGTGTACATTGCTTGTGTCGACCCCAGGTATAATGGTTGATATACCCCTGATTTTCTGTATGTTTTTGTGTGTACAACATTGACTTGTATGTATGTGTTTGCAAGACCATGTAAAAATCCATTAGTGGCCTCATTAATGTGTGAATATGATCGCGGTAGTGTGTATAGCTGTGTGTGATAGCGAGTGTGTGTACTGCAGCCTATTGCACAGATCATTACACGTGGACTGTGCAGGTGCCGTGGCCGGATTGGATTTATTGGCGTAGTTATTTTCCCAGTCCACCTGAGCGAGTGGAGGAGAGGCTTCATGTTAGCATAGTGTAGTGGCACCCCTCTCTCTCGTATCCCTATGAGACTCATCCTGCATCAGATGTGTTCTATGTTGATTAAGTTCTGCACCCTTCATTAATTTAAAGTCATGCTTCCTGGAGGCCTACCCCCCATCACAGAGATGCTCCATCTGTTCTGCCGTCTCACGCTCCAGCGCTCCACCCCCATCCGTCCATCCATCCACGGCACACTGCACATGTCCACTTTGAGGCCACGGTCTGGAACTGGCCAGGGCTACGATTCTCGAAAGCATTGTGAGTTAAGTTGATCGTAGAAACCATTGGTGCCAGTGGTGCTACGATCTACTTAAGCTTACGATTCTTTTGGGAAACAGAGCCGTTTGAGTTGTGCTAATTGAACTCTCCTCAGTCATCCCTGCACACACACATTAAAAGAACAATAGTCTGAATGATACCACTGGACTGTGACCACTGTTGGATTAAATGCTGTATTTGGTTCTTTTTCAGTGCGTTAATAGTAGAGCAGGACACTAGCATTGCCAAGGGTATGGGTTCGATTGTCAGGGAATGAGAACAGTCACTGATGAACATACAAACAGTCACTAAAGTATTAAGAGTGGGGGCGGGAATATTTAAATTGTACTTATTTTGTCTTCTGGGAAACATGTAAGGATCTAATGTAGCTCCTCACGGGCAGAACTAAATGAAAAAAAATATATGATACTTACTTCATTCTGTTCAAAAGTTTACACCCCCATAATGAATTATGTTTCTTTCTGGGGCCTCAACCATCACAAAACATCATCAAAGTAATGGCATACAGTATTAATAATCAAGCGTATGTATAATTTTAAATGGGGTCATTTTTGTAAAATCAGCTATTTTGTCTTGTGGACTACATATAGACATCTTTTATGTTAAATATGTTTATTCAGGACAGTACTAAATATGGTGTTTATGGCATGTTATGATATAAGTTTTTGAACTCACCAAGCCTGCATTTATTTGATCCAAAATAGAGCAAAAGCAGTAATATTGTGAAAAATGTTTTTGCTCTACTTTAGATCAAATACAAAAACTTTTGACTTGTAGTGTATAGCAAATTTATTTAATATACTAACACTTCATTTAATATACTATACTAATTATTATTATTAATTATTTACTATTGCAAAAATGTTCATTTACACCTATTTTCTATTTTCCATTTACATTATCGCAAGTCTTAAAATATTGTGATTTTGGATTAGTTTTAGACAGAATATTAACATAATGTTAAAATATTATAACCAGCCATTCATTGTTAATCTGCCATAATATGAAAATAATTTTATCTAGAATATTGGTGTATTAATTAATTGTTGCTCTAGCTTTGTGTGAGGAAATGACAGAACTTTGTCATTATTTTTAAGTCTTATACTGTTATAGTAACTTCATTTCTACAATGCACTTGTCACTCTTTCATAAAAAGAAAGATTTTCATGAAGACACCCATATTTAGCTCCAATCCATAATGACAGTTTTTTTCTGTTGCTTTGTGAACAGTGATGCACTGTAATGTGCATAAAGTAAATCAAACTGCGAGATGTTAGATTGAAACTAGACGCGCTGGGTTTCTGTAGCGATCTAATTATGATGTTGTGACATTTTGAACATGACATGGATCATGGATTGTAATTTGAAGTAGTCGATGATACCCACAATAAAAGCGTGGGAACAGTAAAGCTATGCCTACATATCTAGTGCTTGCTTAATTCTGGAGCGGGTTTTCACACCTTGTTTTTTGTTTGTTTGATTTTCTTTTTCTTTTTTCTCTCAGGGGAACTTTGCTAAGAGTGAAAATCGGGCCATGATGAAGCACCTGCACCAGAATGAGCTCAAAGGTGTTGCTAAAGTGGACCAGATGCCATTGAGCGCGCTCTACAAGGTAAGATTGCATTTATCTATACAGCAGTTTACAAGCCCAGCTGAGGCCCTCACTGACACCTGCAGCACCCTATCAGTGTAGTACTAGAGCTGTGAAATAACCTGAAAAGCTGCATGCCAGCTGCATCTGATTCTTGTTTTATGTCAGGATAACATTTGAAATCCGAGGAGAATTTTTCGTAGTTGTTGACCAAGTACTAGGCCATGGGGATCTGCCAAAGACCAATCAAAATCAAGTATTCAAGAGAGCTGTGTAAAAAAATATGATGTATACTTTCACCATGTAATATAAGATTTTGGTTCTAAATATGTTCCCCATGAGGTGATCCATCATCACCTTGTGTAGACTGACCCTGTATTAGCCGTATTGTTACTGGTTTTAGATAAGCTATAGTTGTGTGTAGCAGAGTCAGTGCACTGCTGTATTTGCACAGGCCAGTGAAAGAGTGGGTGGTTTGCTGAGAGTTAAGCAAGAAGATGGACGGAAGCTAATGGCCTGTAAAATTAGGAAAATGTCACTCTGGATCTAGAGTGGATGATGGGAGGAGAGCAAAAGCAGCCTGTGTAGATTGAGAAGGTGAATTTTTCTGAATAAGACACAATAAGGAATAGTTAGAAGGATTGTAAGAAATGCCCACTTGCATTTGATTGATGTAATGATTAGTTATTTCTCTGGATAAAGTAAATTTATAGTTCCTGTGCTACAAAATTCTACTAGAAATTCAGTTTTGATTAGATTTCAATTGTCCTCATAATGTTATGCTGATATAATTTGTAAAATATGAAAAATAAAATGAAAAATGTTATAATATATACAGTATGTATATATATATGTATATATGTATGGTATGTATGTATGTATGTGTATATATATGTATATGTATACAGTATATGCATGTACATGTGTATATTTATATATACACAGTACACATACATACATAGATTTGCATTATATCATATAGATAGTTTAATTATTAAAATGATAGATAAATAGATTTTTTTTAATTCTTTTGTTTTTAAATTATTCTTTCTTTATCTATTTTGTTGTAAAATGCCATGTAAGATATATCTAAAAGTTTGAAGATCAAACTTTCATTCAAGAACATCATTTCAGAAAGGAGAATTGTGGTCAAGGAGGAAGTTACAGGCAGAACTGGACGTCTTGTTTATTGTTGAGCAGAGCCACATGCACAGAATGATTAGAGCTGTGCTGAAATGCTTTATTGCTGGCAGTGTAGTGCAGTGACCCACAGAGGACATGGGGGAACAAAAGGTTAAACAGCCCTTTGTAATTACTAATTAATCTGAGTAGAGGTTCAGACTATAAATATATATATATATACATATACACACAGGGGCCAAAATTAACATTAATCAAGTGCCAAATGCAAGCTACTCGCCACTTAAGTGAAGTGAATGATTCAAATCAATGAATCAAACTATCTACTTTAGAAAATCTGCTTTTATACTCTCTCAGGTCCGTTTTAACCCAAACATGGATGCGTACAACTGGATCCTGTCGGGCGGGCAGTCGGGTTTGGTGCGTGTGAACTGTGCACGCGGACTGAGCTGCTCCGTGATGCTCAAGCAGTTGCGTGAAGCTCAAGCCCAGTTCAGCGCCATGTTCCAGTCTCAGGAGCCCGAGGACTCTGCAACAGCTGTCCGTCACAGCACAGCGGATACAGTACAAGTGCACTAGTCTCCACCCCCACGGCCTCTCAGCTCTATCCTCAAATGGACTGTGCTGTCATAATAGGCTGAGAGACTGTCATTTTTAGAAGACTGATGACACACACTTTTTATCCTTAACTTATATTGAAAGAAGGAAAACTATTTTGATACAAGCCTCTGTATGTTCCTGGTTTTATATTTTTGTGAGTTTTGTTTTATTAGTATTAGTGCTGTACAGAGAGGAAAACCTTTTGAACTTCTTTGCACCGTTGTGAAGCTCAGACAGAAAGTCTGTTTGTGTTGTTTTTAGTTAAGTATCTTTATCTTGATACATTGTCCTTTCCAAAGTATGTGTGGAGAATGAAATCATCATCACTTATATCTGTGTCATTTATGGGCAGCGTTATTCTGTTTCCTCCTGTTCCAGTTCAGTGCTATATAATGATAAAACTTATCCATCTTGACATTTAGTGAGAAAACGTTCGATTGGATCTGTTCATTTAGCTATCATATCAAGATCTGTTTTTTCCCTTTAGCTCTAGCTGCTTACCCTAAATGTTTATTTTAAAGGAACAGTAACACAAAAATTAAACATCATCACCATGTTATTTCAGACCTGACTTTATTTCTTCTGTGGAACATGAAAACAAATGTTTTTCCATTCTATATGTAAATTCTTGTCCTTCACTGTCCTCATCTACATATATTCAAATATCCGGCCTTTAGATAGAATGTTAGTTCTGATGTCATTGCAATTTGACCAATCATTGACAATTACATGTCCAATCACAGTGCAGCATTGCGAATATGATGAGAAGATTATAATTAACCTAAATCTGGGCCTGTTTTATGTTCAGTTAGAACAATTTCACTTAAGTTTCAACTAGATTTTCACTTTCTTAACATGGAAAAGAGTGGCTGTTACATTCGTGAACATGTCTCCTTTTGTGCTCCACAGAAGGAATAAAATCATACAGGTATGGAAAGACATGAGGATAAGTAGTCAAAATGTTCACATTTGGCAGAACGATTCCTTTAATTCTGTATCTTGAGCTTTCTTGTACATTATTGTTATTCCTACCTATTTCAAGTCTTTATTACTAATTACATTCTTCTTACTCCGGTCTAGCCAAATTTGTAAGGGTATCATGGACTCCGCTGATAACTGCAGCCTGCATGTGAGTTAATGTTGTCCCTGAACCAATAGCATTCTGACGTTAAGATCAGATGCACCTTGATACCCGCCTCATAATTCATGACCTCAATTGTGAATGTAATTGACTCCAGTGATGAGAATCTGGAGAGGTGTCAGTCAGATTAATGCTGCTGTGGTCTGTCAGATAAGATTAAATAAGGACGCTTATTATAATGGATTTCAATTTAGAGTGTTAATTTAAATATCTCAATCTGACTGTGAGGCTCAAGATATAGTTAGTAGTTTTGTGCTGTTTTAACAGTAAATATTCATACTTTGTAAATTATATTTCTTTTGTACTGTTTACTGAATTGTTAATAGGTACAGAAAAGTGTATTTGTATTTTCATCATTTTAGATAAAATTGCTTTGTTGTTTACCACTAATTATTAGAACATGGTATAATTATTCTTGTGAGAGACACTGCAAAAGGTTGATTTGCATGATTTTATTACAGATTACAAAAATCATAAACATGTAACAGATATAAAATTAAAAGCATGTAAAAATTAAATATCCATCTGGTTATATAGTGGCTTTATTTAGTCACATAAAGGATAAAACATTTACACACAGGACTTTTATAGACCGATAAGTTTATACAAGAAGCAAATTTATATACTGTACACATACACAAATCTGAGGCACGACAAAAATAATCATGTAGATTATTTACAGTTTCCACGAAACAACATTAATGTCTTTCAGTTCATGACACAAAATGCAGAACATGTCAAAAACATGACCGATGATGTACCATCTCACGCTCTGCTATATCAGTTTTGAACATTCAGGTTGAGTGCACCTGCATATGAAATTGATTTTGGATTTGTCATATTCATCTTCCTTTTGAGTTGTGACGCTGTGTGCAATATTCAAACTAAGTCTGACTTATTCTAGCAAATATTACTAGGAGGTTTTTCCTCTGTCTTGCTGTATGCCTAATATGAATCCTATGTATTTTACTTTAATTTAAGAATATCTGATTATTGATTGTTTCCCAGAGATGTAAGGTTGCATAAGCTATACAACCTTATGTTTAAAAATGCAAGTAGGAAGACATGTTCCTGGATCAAAATCTTTTTTAGTTATCTATTAGAAATAGTTAAATGTCCAGCATAACAGGAATGGCTCTCCTAATCACAGTAAATGGTCACTGTGGTCCCTCTAAATGTAAAAATTTTAATGCAGAGCTTTGGCACATCAACCCCAACATTATCAAAAATATACTGCTTATGCATTGGTCCTTTCATATTATCATTTTGTTCACTCTCTCTTGTTGTATAAATGACTGTGATATTCACATTTAAAATATATATTCATTTTATCAAAACAAATAGACAAAATATAGAATTGAATGAATTTCAGTGAGATTGCGAGGTTAAATAGCTAGTTATCATTAGTTTATGATGACTAGCTATTTAAATCGCAGTCACTTTAAAAAAAAACAAAGCAACCATGCAAAGCAAACCCTTAAAACTCTTTCACAACACCACAACAGATCACAATGGCTACATTTTATCAGTACACACAAGCTTTAAAACACAATAATCATCTGCCAAGTGTGTCTTTTATTAGTCTAAAATCATATTCTGTGTTCTATTTATATAAAAATTTCACATATAATGTAAATGAACATTAGTGCACATTTAGGGGCTCTAAAAGTTGTTACCAAAATAAGAATTAAAAGAAAACCGTGGTTTAAATGGAAAATGTCTTTTAAAAGACATTCAGAAATCATGTGCTTCATTATTGTATGTTACTGCTATGACCTCAGTGTTGAACTACAGAGACATGAGAAACGTGTTGCACCACTTGCTGGAATGTCATTGCGGCAGTGTGGCGGCACTGAGATCAGAGATGGAAATCCTGTGCAAAACGTGTGTGTGTGTGTGTTACCGCAGACCACAGCTGGACAGAGCCTGAAGACATGAGAGTATGGAGGGTGTGAAGCATGCTTGACTTTGAGAAACCAGAGTGACCCACAACAGCATAGCAAGGTGAAGTGTGTAATTTCTGTACCACTACTAGCGCCATCTAAGACTGCAAAATTAATGATTGAGTCCAAACTGTTTTTTTCTTCCACTCCTTTTCTGTTGTTGTTCAAACTATGCTTAGAATTCAATTGCATTTAATATTACTACTGTATGTTCTACAGTTTTAATCAATTGGTGTGTACAAATATATTTTATTAAAAAAATTCACAAAAATCTAACCTTTCATTGGATAATACAAATTTAAAATGGGGGGAAATATCATTATGAAATAATGAGAGTATGGAGGGTGTGAAGCATGCTTGACTTTGAGAAACCAGAGTGACCCACAACAGCATAGCAAGGTGAAGTGTGTAATTTCTGTACCACTACTAGCGCCATCTAAGACTGCAAATACACGTTGGACACAATTATTGGCACCCCTAGAAATTCTTGAGTAAAATATCTCTGACGTATATTCCCATTCATATTCACAATTTTGAGCACTCCAGGGTTGATTATGAACATGAAATTATCCAGCCATGGCTTCCTGTTTCACAGAAATATAAATAGGAGGGAAAACAAAGGCCAAATTCCCTTAATCCTCCATCACAATGAGAAAAACCAAAGAATATATTTCTGCTGTGCAGCAAAAGATAATTGAGCTTCACAAATTAGTGAAGTGGCTTTAAGAAAAGAGCTAGAGCAGTGAAAATTCCCATTTCCACCACCAGGGCAATAATTAAGAATTTCCAATCAACAGAAAATGTTACGAATCTGCCTGGAAGAGGACATGTGTCTATATCGTCCTAATGCTGGAGAATTGCAGAAAATAGTTGAGTCTTGGGGTCAGAAAACCTTAAAAAAAATTATCAAACAGCACCTACATCACCACATGTTGTTCGGGAGGGTTTCAAGAAAAATTCTCCTCACTCATCCAAAAACAATCTCCAGCATATTCAGTTATCAGACACGACTGGAACTTCAAATGGCACTGGCTTCTATGGTCAGATGAAACTAAAAAATGAGCTTTTTAGCAGCAAAAACTCAAGATGGGTTTGGTGCACACAGGGATAAAAAGTACCCCATGTGTACAATGAAATATACTGCTGTATTTTTAATGTTGTGGGCCTATATTTCTGCTGGAGGTCCTGGACATCTTGTTTATATACATGGCATCATGGATTCTATCAAATACCAACAGATAAAAAATCAACAAGTGACTGACTCTGTTAGAAATCTTATAATGGGCCATGTTTGGATCTTCCAACCGTACAGTAATTCAAACACAAACCTCAAAAACAACACAAAAATGGGTCACTGGGCACAAAACCAAGCTTCTGCTATGGCCGTTCCAGTCCTCTGACCTGAACCCTGTAGAAAATGAGTGAGGTGAACTGAAGAGAAGAAGCTGTGAATCTGAAGGATCTGGAGAGATTCTGGATGAAGGAATGGTCTCTGATCTCTTGTCAGGTGTTCTCTAACCTCATCAGGCATTATAGGAGACAATTTAGAGCTGTTAAACTGGCAAATGGAGGTTTCAAAAAGTATTAAATAAAAGGGTGCCATTAATTGTGTCCAATGTGTATTAGAGAAAAATTGCATTTTATATAACTTTTGACAGTCTGATCAAATAATGATTCAGGGAAATGTTAATACAGTGGAAATGAAAACAGTAAAAAAAAAAAACTTTTCTATTTTAATTATGCTATTTATTAATATTTTAAAATGCAATTTATTCCTTTGAATATTGTATACAGAGATCCAATCCAAGAGACTGGCTGCTAAAAATTCAGCTTCACCACCAATGAATTTGTTGGGATATCCTAAAATTGTTTTACTTATTCTAATTTCTGCACATGAAACCAGGATAGTTACACACTTCACCTTTAATATCACTCTTAGTTGTTTCATTCATCAGCCATTTTTTCTCCACTGTTCTTTCAAAGCCACATGAAAACCACAACAGCACCTTCACTATCGCAGCCAGTGAGGAAGAACAGAGTTAATCACCCGCTTGCTTTTGCAAATAGTATTGTACCATGAGACAAGACATTAGTGAGAGATCGCCAACAAAATCCATAATTACACTTGAACACAATCTCTTTTTAAGCCCTACAACAACATGCCGCAGTTTGGTGGACATTCACATTGATTAGAGAACTATGCTGACAGCGGACGCAAGGCTGGCTGGGGCATAATAAACCCTATTTTAATTGTTTTTAAGGAAGTCATGTCAATACCCATCTTTTACCCTCCCAAGACCACAGACAAGCAATTACAGTACACTTCTGCTTTAATGTACGATGCCAGCCGGCCAAGCAAAACCTTGCAAAGTCACAATAAAAAGGCTCACAGTGATGCCTCCAGGCCTCATATTTATGTGCTGCTGCTCAATTCAGTTTATCTTTGCATACAGTATGTAAAACAAAACATCAACACTTCATTTTAAAGCTATTCCTCCCATAAACCAATGCATTTTTGATGCCGAAGATGCACTTTTAAGATGGCACAGTGTGAAATCTCTTTTTTTTATTTCCTTGTTAATCGATAAAAATGCATTTGGCATGTACATATTCGTAATGATATGTAGATGATACATTTGCACAGTGTTTCCATTTCTGGCTTGGACCCTCAATGAAGCTTAATATGTGTGCATACATTTTATACAGGCAAGCCTCCTCTCACCGATGCGCTTGGAGAACTTAGTCCATAGGGTCCTGGCACTGGGCGCAGTGGATCATGTCCTCGCAATAAGGCTCCACTTGAATGGTTGTGCTGTAAAAGCCAAATTTGGTCTGAAGGAGTTCAGTGGCTTCCTTTAAGACACTATGAGGGTCAGCATTCTCCTCTAAAATGAGGAGAAGAAACACAGTTTAGCCTAAATAGATGAGGCTGCACATTAAAATTCATATATTTTTACATTTTGAAATGCAAAAGGATTTAGGGTCATTCTCAGGTGCCATTTGTACATAGAAATTGTAAGTGCCTAGAAAATTGGGAATTCAGGAATTACATTTGTATTTAATTTCATGATATGTGTCAACTCATTCCCATATGGAAGCCTGTTTCTGCCACTGAATAAAAAATAAAAAAGGTAATTGCGACTTTTTATCTCACAATTCTGACTTTATTTTCTCATAATTGCGTGATATAAACTCGCAATTGCGAGTCAAAAAGTCATAATTGTGAGATATAATGTCGCAATTCTGAGAAATAAAGTCATAACTGCAATTCTGACTTTTTTTCTCGCAATTCTGACTTTTTTCTCAGAATTTTGAGATATAAACTCGAATTGTGAGAAATAAACTCACAATTCTGAGAACATATCAGTCTTTTTCCTCCCCTCAAACCGGGACTTTATCTCGCAATTGCGAGTTTATAACTCACAATTGTGAGAAAAAAAGTCAGAATTGCAAGTTCTTATCTCGCAATTGTGACTATAAATCGTAATTCTGACTTTATAACTCGCAATTGTGAGTTTATATAATGCAATTCTGAGAAAAATAGTCAGAATTGTGAGTTTATATATTGCAATTCTGACTTTATAACTCGCAATTGCGAGTTTATATCTCACAATTCTATGGAAAAAAGTCAGAATTGTGAGATAAAAAGTCGCAATAACCTTTTCTTTGATTTTTTTTCAGTGGCGGAAACGGGCTATATTCCCCTTTCCCACACTCACAAAAAAAAAAAAATTACCTTGAGGCCAATATACTGTAACTGTAATCAAATAATACTAGTAAATAAATAAATAAAATATTACATTCAATTTGAAACACAGGGTCAAAAACTTCTTAATTTGTATAATAAATAAAAGACAGTAAAATTAGCAAAATGTAAGTAAAATTTAAACCCATTAAAATGTAATGGTAATAAATGGAGACATGCAAATTTAAATTTAATATTCATATAAAAATAAACATTTAAAAAAATATAAATACTGTAATGATTAAATGATAATAAAAAATTACAAAATAATACAAATATTGTAAATGTTTAATTTCACACTTAAATAATATATAAAAAATGATGTACTAAATAACATGTCCTAACATGTCACGAATGAGGCTTTAACATAGCTTTTAACAAGACAAATGAACAGTTAAAGAATACCAGTATAACCATGCTGTGAAGCAGGTGTTATTTAATAAACTTACCAATAGCAATGTGAACAGACAGCAGACTCTGGCCAATGGTGAGAGCCCATAGATGTAGGCTATGCATGGCCTTCACTGCTTTCAGAGACAGCAGAACCTCCTTCACTGAATTAAACTCTATTCCTTTGGGTGCCCCTGAACACAGACACATGGCACTGAGTTTACAAGGATAGAGGCAAACCTGTCGGAGAAACTCATAGTTTGTATTTAAAGGTGAATTGTGTCATTTTCTTTTTAATTGGGGGGGCTCCGTTGTTTGGGAAATTAGTTTGCACTTCACCTTTAAATGCAGAAAATTAAACAACATGTATTATGCAACAGAAAATATACTGACATTGCATGCATATTTTAAGTTATTGAGAATAAGGTAACTGTAGTTAAATTATTAAATGAGAAAATTTACCCTCCATGAGAATGCGGAAGACATCTCTCAGGATGGTAGTTGTGGTGCCCAGGACAAACACGGAGAAGAGGAAAGTGCAAATGGGATCGGCTACTTTGTATTCTGGCTGTGTTAGAAGGTGGAGAGAGAATGAGGGTACTGATGCATTAAAGAACTAAATCAGATGGTTCTTCACAAAGTGTCAAATTGAATTAGACTACAAATGTCAGAAGAAACATTCTCCATTCAAGTGTTTTCAAGAGTCGTGAAAAGAATTCAGTGTCCTCTTCCTTTTCAAGATAATTTAATTTGATTACCTAAAAAAAAATCATATACACTACTGTCCAAAAATTGAGGGTCAGTAAGATTTTTAAAGGGCTCTTATGTTCAATAAGGCTGCATTTATTTGATCAAAATACAGTAAAAAGAGTAATATTGAGAAATACTATTACAATTGAAAATAACTTTTATTTCATTATAAAATGTCAGTGTTCATTTACCCTGAAGTAGATAACGATGGCGGCCACCATCACTCCAAAGCTCTGTAAGAGATCCCCCAAAACATGAATAAATGCTGCTCTGACACTGGTGTTCCCATGATTACCCAGGAGGCTGTGGGAGTGGCCATGGCCGACAGGGCTCATCCCATTCTCATCAATCTTGTGGTAGCCTGAACCGTGACTGTGGAAGGTCGTGGAATGGTGTAGAATATAGGCCATTCTGGAATATAAACAATAATGCACACAAAAGCATATCAGTTTAACAAAATTTTAGTTTTACTGTTTCATTTTTTCAAATATCTGTACATTCCACAATTGCTCATTAAATATTGGACTTTTGACTTTATTTCTAATATTTGAGATTCTATATAAAAAACTACATAAAGTTTGATGACAAATTTTGACAAAGCCTTGTCTGAAAGTTTGAAATAAATTTTGAAAAGCTTGAGGTTTGAAAAACAAATTCTCAGAGAAAACGTTTATCACATTGCTAACATGTTTCTAGCATGATTTAGCATATTGCATGTTTTAGTGTGTTGTTAACATTGGTCTCAGAAGAAGCAGCAGCAGCAGCATCTTCTATAGATCTGTCAAGCCAACATAATTATACCAAAACGTACTATTACAACTTTAGCTTCTTATAATTCCAGTGTCCGTCTACTCACATGATGTTGACCACGACTGCACAGCCTGAGGTGATGAGCATCACATAGCCTTCGATTTCATAATCATTTTTTACTACCCTCTCAATGGCAAGATACACCAGCACCCCAGTCACGATCCAGATGGACACCACAGATATCAGAGCTCCCAGAATCTCTGTGAGACATTCATTTGAGACAAAAAATCACAGCTGGATGTAGCAAAGTCTTAAAATCTGCTTTAAAGAATAGTAATGACTTAAATTTCAGTCTGCTTCTCATCCAAAGCTATCCCAGAACTTCAAAAGGTGTAGAATATAGCACAACAATAATGTATTGATATCTTTTGTGATATTTTTATGCTGATTTTGGTGCTTGACAGACAAATGTGTTCACTATTAACTTAATTTTCTCCTTGCGTACATGGAAAAAAACAACATATTAGGAACATCATGAAGGTGAGCAAAATATTGATAATGCATGATTTAGATTTTACATTTTCAACTTCAACTATGAATGTAAAATGTTTTTGATAGGATTGAGATGGACACTCTGGGATGGACTAACCTGATCTGTGCCAGCCAAAGTTCATTATCTTGGTTGGTGGTCTTGAGGAGATCCACAAGGAGAAAAGACTGACCATCATACTGCCAAAATCTGTCAGAAGGTGGGCTGCATCGGTCATAATGGCCAAGCTGTGTGCTAGATAACCACCTGCATCACAAGAACAGCAGATAAATAAATAACTATTAGAGATACACTCTTAAAAATAAAGATTTCAAAGGGGAGTTTTCACAGAGATGCCATAGACTAATCTTTATTTTTAGGCATTCACCGTAAATGTTATTCATTATGAAATGTCTTTTTTATGAAATATTTTATTTTTCTCTGAAAACATTTTTGAAGTCAGGCACAAATGGCTTTAGAGAAAGCTTACACAGCATAACACAGTCGTGGCCTTTGGGCAGTCATGGCCTAATGGTTAGCGAGTCGGACTTGTAACCTGAAGTTTGCGGATTCGAGTCTCATGTCCGGCAGGAATTATTGGTGGGGGGAGTGAATAACCAGCGCTCTCTTGCACCCTCAATACCACGACTGAGGTGAGACCCTTGAGCAAGGCACCGAACCCCCAACTGCTCCCCGGGCGCTGCAGCAATATGGCTGCCCACTGCTCCGTGTGTGTGTTCACTGCTGTGTGTGTGTACTTGGATGGGTTAAATGCAGAGCACAAATTCCGAGTATGGATCACCATACTTGACCACATGACATGTCACTTCATAAATCATTTGTAGTTTAAAAGAAAGAATGACTCATAATTATTTTTAAAGTGTACTTGGATTGTGAATGCTGACTTGAACAAAAAAGTGCTGTACAGGCTGAACAAAACACAGAAAAGCCTGCTTATCACATTTAATATGAGTCAAGGACTGGTTTTGATCCAGCATTTTTCAAGTAATTTTGTGCTACAATGACAAATTGCTTAATCCATCATTTACTTGGTTGAGAAATGCAATCAGAGCATTTATTGTGAGGAGAACAACTTTGGCATTCAAAGACAAAGCAAAGTAAATGGCTTGCATTGACGTTTTATATACAGTATATACATTTAAATTTATATATATACAAATCTGAAGAAATGTAGCATTATGTCACTTGCTCATCAATAGATCATCTACAGTGAATGGGTGCCGTCAGACTGAGAGTCCAAACAGCTAATCCACAAGTAATCCACACGACTCCAGTCCAACAATTAATGTCTTTTGAAGTAAGAAGCTGCATGTTTGTATTTTAACTCTAAAACATTGCTTCTGGCCAAAACGAGTCCATAATCCATAATAATAAAATTTCCTCTGGTGAAGAATTCCATCCCCTGTTGTCCTCTCACATCAAAATATCTCCAACATATGTTTAGAATGGTTTTGAACTGTTTTCACTTGTAATCGGTGCTTGATCTGTGCATATTTCTCTCCTGATTCAGACGAGTAGACCTTTTCACTGGAGAAAGCAATGTTATGGATAGAGGATCTTAATGATGGATTTGTGTATTACTGGAGTTGTGTGGATTACTTGTGGATTATTGTGATGTTTTTATCAGCTGTTTGGACTCCTTCTGACGGCACCCATTCACTGCAGGGGATCCATTGGTGAGCAAGTACTATAATGCTCCAAATTTCTCCAAATCTGTTCCGATGAAGAAACGAAGTCATCTACATCTTGGATGGCCTGAGGGTATGTACATTTTCAGCAACTTTTCATTTTTGTGTGAACTACTCAGTGGTAAAACATTGCCTTAACTTTGATGTGCTTTTAATGTAGTCCATTACATTTATGAAAAGTAATGTTAGATTTATGCTAATTCTTCAAAAGTTCTGGCTTCATCATATTAGTAAACTCTATACTTTTTCCAAAAAGGCACAGTATTCTTACCTATAACTTCTCCAATCATGAAAATCAGACAGATTATGGAGGCGATGTACAGTTTCTTCTTTGCTACGAGTTTCTCATGGCTCTCATCGAATGCTGCTTTTTTTCCATGGCAATGTGTTTCAACGGGCCTCTTCAGCTCGATAGCACCAGCCATATCACCATTTCCCAAAGGCAAGTTTGGACAACTTTCTTTGGAACCTGAGAATTCACTGTGAGAACAACACAATGTGCAGTGACACCATTATAAATCAGCCATCACACAGATACTATAATACCTGTTTTTGATTTTGTCTTATCAGGGAGTTATAGAAATAAAATGTGCAAACATCATATCTTGTAAATCGCCTGTGGATCAAAATGCTGGGATCCAGCATTACTAACAGATGTGTGTGTGTGTGTATATGAAATTTTAGATTTATATTTTTTATTATATTTTATATATAATATAATTATAAAAATCATGTATAAGTGCTTTGTAGAGGAAAATATTGTCTGTAAATACACAGCTCATGCCATGAGCACACAGATCAGTCTGAGTTTAAATCTGCTGACATGGTCGGTTTTGGCCCTTCTGTCTTGATGAGAGAGACGCTATGATGGGGCTAATGGGGCGGAAAGCGCAATCTCGGTGCGCATGAGATCCGGAGTACTGCATCACGCGCGCACGAGCGCTGCTGCTGAACGGAGGCAGTCGAGTGGAACACGGCGTCTGTTTAATCACCCCACCGGGACACAGACATGATACACTGGATGAGGGTTTTTTCTTTTTTCTTCTTTTGTGCAGACATAGACCAGCAAGACTACATACATACACAACACATATTTTTTTCTGATCTCCTGACACTATGAAATTGAGACTTTACTGTACTTATTGACTTCATAATCAGAATTAATTTGCAGTTGAATAGGCTATTATTAAAATATAACAGTAGGCCTAATGTAATTGTACTGAAATTAGGAAGTGTGCATACATTTATTTGCATGAGAATTGTGAATGGAAACACTAATCATTGAAAAAAAAAAATCTGTTCTCAATTTAGTAAAGGAATATAAAAAAAAGACAAGGCACCTTATTTTTTACGCTTCCTAAAATCATATTGATTAGCTGATACATTAAGTTACGTTTCGTCTTATTTTGTAATCTTATATTAGTCTGTTTATTTTTATAACATTTTATGTTTATTTTATGTGTATTTAGTTTTGGGTTTCATTTGTCAATTTACATTAATTCCTGGAGGAGTCATTTAGCCTAGGCTATTAACTGTAAATTTGTGTTTTTTATTTTATTATTATAATGCTGGATGACAACCAATAGTTGTCGATATTTTCGAAAGTATATTAGTAGCCTTTAACATCTTCTCGGTAAATACAGCTGGCACCAGTGGCCCCTGATGCTTGAAACGTCACCGTATTTTTATTATTTTTTTTACAGTGAATTTCTGGCAACCACAGCTGGCATGCAGGTTTAAAAGCATTTATAGTATGTTTTAATGAGACAGTGTCCCTCCTCTAATCTAACACTATGTCCTCTATTTATTGAATGCATAAAAAGCTCTTTAGTGGTGAGGTGCATATGGAGATGTTTACAGTGCAGAAGGTTCTCGGCTGAAACATGCTGTCGATCTTGTGGCAGTGCAGAGGAGCATTACATCCGGGTCCTGCTTCTGAGCACTTTAATATTACAGCACTGCATCAAGACAGTGCGAAGTGTTGTGCTGTGATGTTCTGTAACTTGATTTGTTGGTTGATGAATAAAAAACAATAGCCTAATAATAGTAATAATTATAGTTAAAAATAGCGAGCTTTTATCATATAGCGTGCATTTAGCCTACTCTTTTTTTCTTTGCTCTTCAAGACAAAACGATGTAGCCCGGCTGTTTTTCAATTTGAGAAAACATAGCTCTATAAAATACCCACTGTCTGAGTAACAACACCTAATTCTGGATCGCATATACTTCTTAGGTGCCCTTGTTCAATGTTCTTCAAAATTTGTTCAGGTGACCTGTTGATGTATCATTACGTACTATTTTTTTAAATATATTTTTGTTAATGTAATATATGTCACCAAGCTAAATAAGTGATCCTTTATTTGTTTCAGCAGCTTTCATCCATCTAAATTCATCCTGAATTTTCATGAGCTCTCGGCATTTCTCACTCAAGACCACAATACAACTGATGGACACAGCAGCCTGTTATTGCAATTCACTGCACACAACTTAAAATTGATTTCTAATATAACACTTTCTCAATCGCTTGTGATCGCCTGACTTTTACTCATTTTATCGCGCAGTTTTACATATGTTCAGAATAAAACTGTGCGATGAAATGTTATATATTTACGCATTTTAAACGTAATATAATCACTGTTCTTCGACATCATCCTAAATTCCACAAAAAAATTATACAGCTTTGGTAAAAAAAAAAAAAATGTGTTCGTGAAAATTGTGTGTGTTAAGTCACACTATTAACAAGAGTATTTCCACCCATCTGCCTTTGCATTTAAATATTTAAAACATATTTTCACCTTCTATTTAAAACTAATTGTGTAGTTTTTTGTGTAATTGTCATATTTTCGTATTATTCATGATAAATGCTGACTAAGTTTCGTTACGTACAGTACTCGAATGTATCTATTATTTATGCCTATAATGAGTAAAATACTTCTTCGTCTGACGAAAAAAAAAAAAATTGTTACCACCAGGAAGCTGCTTATAATGAGGAGTAATTGGGAGCATACTATTTAAATAACATAATATTCATAAATATTTTCTTAAACATGTATATGATACCATTTCTGAGTTCACGTTGGTCTTTTTTAATATTAACAACTGAAGTGAATCTGTCCATGGTGCTGAAACCTGCTTTAGGATCATTATAGTAGGGCGTGCAGAGGAAGAGAAAGGGTCTAAGAGTTTGATAACAACTATGTTTTTTCATCTGATTTTTATTACTGTAAGAAACACAATGAAAACGTAGCCCATATGGAAGCCATGCTACGTTCATTCTTCTGCTCACTAAACTTCCCTGAGGCCATTGCTCAAAAAGGCTACTGTCCAAAATTAACTCAAGCATAGATTTATTATTATTTTTAATTAAACATCTCACGCACTGCATGCTTAACAAATACACATTATAATTTAAGTCTGTATTCAGAATAAACATGGGTGGCGTTCATGAGGTAACTAAGACTGGCGCATATGGCTTTTGAATTAGTGTCACAATGTGGAAATATCAGACTCCATCTGTTCGCTTAAGATTTAGATATTCTCAATAAGACCTGCCATTTTATTATTATTATTATTAATAATAAATGTTTGATTCTCCATACAATGCTACACAACATACAGATCAATTTGATAATTCTGATCATTAATTGTGCACCAATTTCCAGACCATGCATTTTCGAATCACACTAATATCTCCCAAATTATTATTATTTTTATTAGATAAATAAATGAAATAGATTACTGTCATTTTACCTGTTAAGTTTTAAGGAGTATATTTTGGCATTTCTTTCGTTGATGAGATGCGATTTCTCTGAAGACGGTGGAGGATCCATGGTCATGTGCAGCTTCAGTGACCAGTGAAAAAACGAATTAATAAAAACCGTACCGAGTATTAAAATATGCGTTTTTAATTAGTCGGCAAAATAATCATTCTTCCAAGCCATTTTCGAAGGATTCAAGAAATGAGTGAAAGCACTCATTGCATCAGATCCACGGAAAAGAGAAAACAAGCTTGCAGTCAGTAATTCTGATGCTGTATGCGGAGTCTGCAATCTTGGCTGTGGGTGAGATCGCATGGATCTGGTGCAGAAGATTCAGCAGTCCGGTCAACTCATTTACGAGGCTTACTACGGCGAAGGCATGGTTATTAATATTCATGAGCTAAAGGTAGGCTTATAAAAGCAACGTCATCATTAGAAATGTAATATTCAAAAGCCAGTCGTTCACCATTGGAGAGCTACCAAGCAACGTCACCAGGACATAATTAATAATTACGAGCTAATCCTTCGCTGTAGTATGATTGGTAAAAGGCGGCCGCGCATGTTTTACGTGAATGAAGTCTGCGTCTGATGGGAATGAATGAGTCTGCCTAGTGTTTGGAACAAATCATGTGCTGCAAAGGGGTGTACATGCATGTAAAACACATTGACAACTTCTATTCATTTCGAGGCGTTTTGGCCTACAAAAATGTAGAAACGAGGTCATGACGCAACCAGTGAGTGCACACAAACCGTCTCACATAGGCATTGTTTTAAACATCGTTTTAAACGCTTAAGCTAAAATAAAATGTAAAGGAATTGAGAGAATTGATCTCTTAACTTTCAAATCAAAATTACTGACTAATTGTAGCCTATTAGAATTTAGAAGTTTATACACACACACACACACACACACACACACACACCTGTATACCTACCTATAAATGGAAATAAACGTGCACGCCCTCAGATTTAATTAGTTTTTATTGAATTATTCTTTAATTTTTATTTTTTTTAAGTATATTATAAAGAAACATGTAATTAAACAAAATAACAAAAACGGTGAAATATAATAATAATATGTAGCATTATAAAGCATATTAAATATATATATATCAAAAATAAAAAAAAAAAAAAAAAAAAGTAAAGATCATTCGTATTTACTACGCGCCAGGCGCCACCGCAAGCATGACGCAAACGCACTTCCGGACATGCGTTTTCGCGCGTTAGCGGCGACTCAAACATGGCGATGACTATGAGCCAAAGTGATGTTCAGGTGCAACAGAAAGAAGGAGAAGAGGAGGATCCATCGATTTCTAGATCTGACAGGTGAGTAGATCAAGTTCCTGTCGAGCTCTGCTAACGTGCTGCTGTGATCAATACGTGATCCGGTTAATAAATAAAGGGCAGTGTCGGGTTGATCAGAGGCAACAGTTCAGCAATCGACGCGAGTGTTTGCACAGTTTATCTGTTGGTCTTATTTTGACAGGTTGTTAGATATAGAGCACAGAGAATGAGCAGAACAGACGCGCTTGTGTTTCTGGAGCTGCTGGCGTGGCAGATCTGCAGCTCTCGTCAATGCAAAAGGCATATGAAGAGGGACTGTATTGCATTTACATTTAAAGCAGTTTCCAGATCGAATATATATACGACAGTATTACATTTTTTTTAATGCTAATAGTTCATATTATCCACTTTTGTTGTCAAAAAGCAAAAAACATTGCTGAGCTCTGTTTGTTGTGTTTATATTAAGGGAAATTTAGCATAAAGTTTAAGTGTGTTTTTGACAGAAATATCGTATACACTACGTCAAAAGTTCACCAATACTGCATTTATTTGATCAAAAAACAGTAATATTGCGAAATTTATTTTAGTCCTGTGATGGCAAGCCTGAATTTTCAGTAGCCGTAACTCCAGTTTTCAGTGTCATATGATTCATCAGAAATCATTCTAATATGCTGATTTAGTGCTCAGTTATTATCAATTATTATAGGTGCACTGTTATTAATAATTGTTCTTATTAGTGTCAATGTATAATATATATACTTATTATACTATATTGCCAAAAGTATTGGGTCGCCCCTTCTAATGAACAGGTTTGACTACTTTAGTAATTTCTATGAGTACAAATCTTAATGTTAAAGCATATAATGATATTCTAGGAAATTGTGTGCTTCTAATATTATAGCAACAGTTTGGACAGGACCCTTTTCTATTCTAACATGACAATGCCTCTGTGTATAAAACAAGGTTCAAAAAGAAAATGATTGATTCAGTCAGTGTGGAAGAACTTGACTGGTCTGCATAAAACCAAGTCCTAATCCCAGTTTAACACCTCTGGTGTGACTGTAAATGCAGACCTTGAGCCAAAAATTCATCACCAAACACCAATGACTTGTACATACACTATATAGACCAGGGGTCTCCAACCTTTTTTACACAGCGGACTGGTTACGGTTTGAAAAAAAACGGGGGGGGGGGGTCTTTAAAACAGGTCTATTCATTTATACTGTTGTCAGCACATGTTGAATTAGATTCGTCTCTTGTCGTCTCTGAGAGAATATGCGCTGTGAATACTTTCACTTTCTGTATGACAGAAGTTACGACATTCACCGGCATGGTGAACTGTTGCACAAAGTTTGCACGTTGCTTGTGTGATATCCATTGGCTCGCCTTCATGGTTTTAAACAGAAATATTTCCAGTATTGAGATGTAACCGCAAACCTACATGCATATGTATCTTAAACGCAGGGATACATGAAAGAGGAATCAAATCGGTATGCCGCGCTGTCTGAAACACTCTATGCTTGTGCGCGCTTCGGGTGTGTGCGAGAACTGTTTCGTTTCTTCTTCTTGTGGTTTTAAATAGCTTGAACGTGTAAATTGGCAAATTAATCTGCGAATCACATGCCGAACGGTGGGGTCTGGACCTGGTCTGTATATCACGGATCAACTGCGATCTGTTTAAGCCTAGCCTATATGACAGATCAGAGCGATCTTTTATTTACAAATTTAACATAAAATCGTCAAATTGCTACTCCATATCAATCGCATACAACGAAAATACAGAATAATTAGAACAATCATTTACGCACAATAAATAACAGAGCGTCATATCTATACACATTTTCCCCAGAACTTTCTCGCGGCCCGGTAGTGGGTCGCGACCCGGTGGTTGGGGACCTCTGGTATAGACAAAAGTATTGGGACACCCCCTTCTTTAGAACAGAAAAAGGCACTTCCAAAACTGTGGCAATAAAGATGGAAACATAATTCATGTATTTAAAAATTGTATTTCCATCTCTGTTGCAACAGTTTTGGAAGTGTCTAAAATGACTGTACCCATATGTACAAGTCATTGGTGTTTGGTGATGAGTTTTTGGCTCAAGGTCTGCATTTAAAGCAATTAATTTAAATTTAAATCAATCATTTATTTTTGCTATAAAATTAGAAGTACACAATTCCATAGAATATCATTATATGCTTAAACATTAAGGTTTTTGCTCATGGAAATTACTAAAGTAGTCAAACCTGTTCATTAGAAGGGGCGACCCAATACTTTTGGCAATATTGTGTGTATATATTAAATCTTAAAAGTATGATTTTGTTTTTAAAATCTTACGTATTGTATTGAGCACTAAATGTCTTGAGCACTTGAGCATTAGAATGATCATGTGACACTGAAGACTGGAGTAATGGCTGCAGAAAAAAAATCAGCTTTGCCATCACAGGAAAAAAATATTTTAAAATATATTGAAACAGAAAGCAGTTATTGTAAATTGTAATAATATTTCACAATGTTACTTTAATTTTGTCAAATAAATGCAGCCTTGATGAGCATAAGATGTCTTTCAAAAACATTTAAAATCATAATTACTCCAAACTTTTGATTAGTAGTGTATATTAAGGAAAAATACATATTTCCATTACTGTTTCACAAAATTTCTCATATTCCTTGTATTCCTTTCAAAAAATCTAAAGAATCAGCAAAATGTGTGCAACACATCACACCACCAACAATAGAATTTCATGTGAACTGCTCTTAATCCATGTAAGCCGAGTCTGTGAGTCAAAGCAAACATCCTGACCTTTTCAGCGCTGCCATTGTGTAATGGACTGTACTTCACATTGATGATTCATTAGCGTCAGTGAGTGTCCAGTGTCTGTCCATGTGATGAGAGCCTTACTCAAATGAGGCTCCAGGTTTGACTGAGCAGATGTGTGGCTTCCTGGACAGGATATAAAGAAAGGTCTTAGTCCCTCTCCCACACTAACAGAAAGCATCATATGAGCAGCTCTTTCTGAGGGCATCATAAAGACCCAGATTCCCTCAAGCTCTCTATGAAACAGTGTTTAATAGCTGTGCTCGGGTCAGATGGGGCCGTTCATGATTTCAAAGGCATGTCTGATGGCAGTATGGACACTCACACTTACCTTTCCCTCTGTTAATTGATCAGTTATTGATGATTGTTAATTGAGCTTGTGTGACATTAAAAATTGTTTGCACATTCTGTTTCCTAAATGGCTGCGGCTCTTTAAGCAAATCCTATTGTGTTTAACGTGCATTTATTTATTTATTTATTTTTGTGGTAGTGGCGAGGATTCTCTCGATGGCCTTATGAGTCACAGATGTCCCCTGACCCCTTCGCTGTCCCCACGGAAACGGACCACCAGCCAAAGCAAAACGGAGCCTCCACTTCTGAGGACGAATAAGAGGACAATCTACACCGCAGGACGTCCACCCTGGTACAATGTTACTGGGACCACCTTTAAAGAAGCTTTTGTAATAGGTACAACATATGCATGCCTTCTATTTGATCACCACAAATCAGTCTTATTATGTAATGTGCTGTGAATTATTACATTTGTTAACAGCTTATGAAAACATTGCACAATAAGACGCTTATCAAGAAAGTTAAGTGGATATATTTAAGGTTTCATATTGTATTAATACTTTATTACACTCATAAGAGACTAAGAGATTAGTAAGTTGGACAGTAATTGAATAAAGCAGCATAAATATAAAATGGAGTATAAATTAAAAAAACAAACGTACAGAATAAATTATTTGATTATGTTTGCAGGATATTGACATTGCTTTCTCTATATTTGAGGCATGAACTATGCACTACTGTTCAAAAGTTTGGGGTCAGTAAGATTGTATAATTTTTTTTTTAAATAAATAGTATCTTATGATCACCAAGGCTGCAGTTAATGAATTTAAAAATACTGTAATAACTATTACATTAAATTGTAATATTATTACAATTAAAAATAACTGTTTTAATATATTTTAAAATATAATTTATTCCTGTGATGGCAAAGCTAAATTACTCTAGTCTTCGGTGTAACATTATCCTTCATAAATCATTCTAATATACTTATAATAATGTGCATTTCTTATTATAAATATTGAAAACATTTGTACTGCTTATTTTTGTGGAAAATTGTGATTTAGTTTTTTTGATGAATAGAAAGTTCCAAAGAACAGCATTTGATTTCTGAAATAGAAATATTTTGTAACATTACTGTCACTTTTGTTTAATTTATTATATCCTTGCTAAATAAAAGTATACATTTCTTGATAAAAAAATCATAGTGATCCCAAACTTTGAACAGGGCCTGTATTCTTAAAGATTCTATTAGAATCCTCTCAGAGAGCACACACTTGGCTTAAAAGTGATTCAGGACCAATCTGAGAGCAACTCTTTTATCTTAGTGAGGAGGCGGGGCTGACCCCGTTGCTAGCTATGACAGTCTCTCTCTCTCTCTCTCTCTCTCTCTCTCTCTCTCTCACTCTCTCTCACTCTCTCTCACTCTCTCTCTCTCACTCTCTCTCTCTCTCTCACTCTCTCTCTCACTCTCACACACACACACACACACACACACATTATACATGTATATATATTCTTTATTTTTTATTTACCATGCTGTCATACTTTATAGGAAATGAACAGCGACACAATAAGGTTCTGAAAGATCACTTTGCTTATAGAAGGTTGTGACAGACCCAAATCATCACTGTTGCATTTTTCCAGTTGCTAAATATGTTAATGTAGTTAATGTAGTGATTACTTCCATTTCTGGCGCTATGGCATTTCTGCGCGGTGTCGGAGATGTTAGCGTGTCTCTAATAACATCGGTCACAAACATGATCCCTGCACGATCTAATGTGTAGCGTCTTATTAACTCACTGTCATGCATTGTGTGCAACACATTTCTTCTCCCTCTTCCTGTTTCATCCATTTTCTCCACTGCTAAAGAAACTCTTAAGCCTCTTAAAAGTCCTCGTCTGTACTCCTAACAATTTTGGACCAACAATTTTCTTAGAATTTTGTTACTAGGAGCAACTCTTAGCACTAAGATTTTTCATGAATATGGGCCCAGTAGTTTATATATCTTAAAGCATGGTTTAAATCTTTTGTGAAACTTTTTGTATTGAATGCCTGAAGGCTTACATTTTTGTCGTGTGTGAGAACATGAGCTGTGTCAGGACTGAGCTCTGAGGTCATTAGTATGCAATCCATTACTCACAAAGAGCCTGTCGTATGGGTTACAATTTCACACTTGGATGTGCTCCACTCAATTATTCCTGTAAAAAAAAAAAAAAAAATGGTGGTGTGGCTGTCATCCCTGCTCGCTCAGTCAGAGAGAAACTAATAAATCCACCCAAGTGGAATGATCTTCCTTTAACAAAGGTCAGAGGAACAGGGAGGCGAGAGAGGACGTAACAACACTGAAGCAGTTTTAAGTAACTTTACTCTATATAACAAGAAGCTTTTTGTTGTTCCCACTGGTGGTGCATCTTATTTTATATGGTGTTTTCTAGGGCTGTGTATCACCAGCAAAGTCACGATACGATAAGTATCACGATACGTATCACGATACGGGACTGCACATAATTTCACCTCAGAAGAATTTAGTAAAACAGCTGTTTATGAAACACTGCATACTACAGTATAGGGCCAGTGCTCGGAGAAACAAAACAAATATTTTATATCGCTCGGCAGAGCAGGCATCTGCGTTGACCTCTACCGGTTCCATAGGTACCGGTGCCATAAGTTTCGGCCTCCATAACTGTACCACAATACAATATAGGTAATGGCATATGTTTCATGTTTACATTGGGCACTCCTCACCAGGTACAATATTCTGATTGCTTGCATCTTGTTTTTATGCCCATAAATAATAATGTACTCATTCTAATAAATTTATATTGTAATGTACTCATATTAACAGAGCTGGGTAGATTACTTACAAATTGTAATCCGTTACTGATTCCAGATTACATGACAAAAATTGTAGTCAGTAACGTAATCCGTTACATTACACATTTTAGGTAATATAATCAGATTACTTTTAAATTACTTTTAGATTACTTTTGATTTAACTCGTTTATCACATTGATTTAAATAGCATTATCTTGTACCATAATTATGTAAAAAATGCAAAGAGTAAGAAAACTTGTTCCATTCATTGTAATTTAAAACATGAAGTGCATTAAACATAATATTACATCAAGGTTTCCCAAACTAGGGTTCATAAAGGAACTGCAGGGGGGTTGTGAGTTTAATGAAAAGCTGACAATTAATTAAATCATAAAAATTTTGAAATGAAAATAAATCATTTTAAAACAAACTCTCTTTCGAGGAAAGTCTCTTCACTCGGCGGCCATATTTGCAACACCTTCTTAATCTTAATGAATGGGGGGATCCTGAAATCTCAAAAACTGCTTGCTGAACAATTAAATTACATATGCCAAATCAGCAACAAAAATCTGAAATTAATTGTCCCATGAATGTTGTATCTTATGCTCAAATAGCGTTTAAAAAGCTTATTTTTCAGGCTAGACCAGCCAATGCGCATGCGGAGTCATAACGTGCTTGTACAGCACAGCACTAGTGTTTTCTTTATGGCCTTTTATTCTGGAGACCTATCTGATACTTAACTTTAGTATCTGAAAGTGTAGTGGTCAGCATATTGTCTCACATGACTGGCTTTACAGTCAGATGAGTTGTATAATGTTTTTCTTGTCTGATGAGCAGACTTTTTATTTTTGGATATATCCCTTATTACTTTTAAGGTTGAAAAGAATTTAATAACCTTATATATGAGCTTTGTTTATTATAATATAATATTATATTATAATATTTTGAGTGAGTGGCTTTGAAGTAATATTGTAAATTGCAACGAATCTGTAACCGTGTTATTTTTTTTTCTTCATGTATTTTGGGGGATTTACTTAACAGCCACTTTTTAATGAAAACGTTACCTTGATAAAATTCATGACTAAATTCATGTTTATGTTAATTGTGTCTGTCATGATTGAATATTGCCAATTTTCCAGTGCTTTTTGTGGGTATTTTCTGATTGAACGGATTCTGGTAACTTATTACATGATCTATTATATTATATTATATTACTCGGTGGTTCTGAAGTAATATCACAATGTAAATCAAATCTAAAACCTTGTTATTTTTTTAAACCTTAATAAAAATTAATACTTTGTCTTCTGTGTGCATTTCTTAACCTTTCAAATGTTAATTTAACATAGCAGCAAAATTCATGATCGTTGTGACAAATAGAAGTTTGCAAATATTGACTTTTTGTGCATTTGAACAAGCTGCAGCTTCTGTTGTGTCCTGCAGGTCTGTGTGGAGGAAGTGCCTCTGGGAAAACCACTGTGGCCAATAAGATCATAGAGGCTCTTGATGTTCCTTGGGTTGTTCTGCTCTCTATGGACTCTTTCTACAAGGTACTTCACAACTGAGTTAAAGAAGACCCAGCCTGAATACATCTGATTTTAACTTCCTGTCCTTTTAAGTGAGGAATTTCACTCCAAATCCAATGACTCGTTTCATCAGTGGTATTGCTGCTCCTAGTTGCATTTGCAGACCACTGTACCAGTAAAGTGCTTCAAATGGAACTTCTTCATGTGTTGAAACCATTGAAGCATTAATATCATTTGCTCTTCCCCCGTTGGATGTGCTGAAACCCTATAGGATCTACTCATCAATCCTTATTTGATTTAATGGCATATCCTCCAGCTTATTAGTGGTCTAATTAAGTGGTTCAATCAGTCAATCTGTTTCTCTCTATGGTGGGAAGTCAACAGGGCACTTTCATTGAATAGTACCCCTTTTTATTGTCAAGCTCTACATTTCTGCACCACTGAAAAAGTGTAATGTTCACTGTAATCTTATTTCAACTCCCTTTTCTTCCCGTCTTGCAGGTTTTGAGTAAAGAGGAGCAGGAGTTGGCGGCAAGAAACGAGTACAACTTTGATCATCCTGATGCCTTTGATTTTGAACTGCTGGTAACTGTGTTGAGAAAACTGAAAAAGGGCAAAAGCATCAAAGTGCCAGTGTACGACTTTACCAGTCACAATCGTCGCAAGGAGTGGGTAAGCATGTGTGTGATTGTCTGGTTAGTATGCATGAGCCTGTATAGATGGCTTACTACCTTGTTTTCTCCTCCAGAATAAAGCTATGTAGTTTCTGCATCCCTAGCTTTACCAAAGCAAAATTGCACAAATAATTTGGATGCTCGAAACATTGCGTCTCGGGGGAATAAACCTACAAACAGTTTACTTACAGTTGTCGTATTTTTTTAGCATAGAAAAATACTTTAGAGTAAAGGTCATTGCACACCGAGTTTGAATTTTTTTTCGTATTCGTCATCCTAAAAATTCGTCACGCACAGAAACCTTGCACACTGAGTCCGATGCGTATTAAAGGGGTCATATGATGCTATTTTAAAGATCATTATTTTAACAACTGACCCAGTGCATTGTGATTGGCCGAACACCTCAAGGACGCTTCGGAAATGTAACACCCCTTATCATAATCGCGAGCATCAGCTTTCAAGTTAGTTTTATCAGTTCAAGCCCGAAAGGGGAACAGAGTCGCGTGACGGACACAGTGATGATGCTCGTATGTATTTGCAGTACACAAGCTGCGGTTAAGACGATTTCTGACGGGCTGTACACTCCGCTGTGATGTGACCCTGTTCCCCTCACACACACACACACTCACACGACGCGTTACGCGCAAAACTCCGCATTTGAACAGTCAATAGCAAATACTTGAACTAATAACAAAACATACTTACAGTCGCTGATTCAGAAGCGCCAGATTGTCATAGCAAAGTCGAAATTGACCCTTTTTTTTTTTTTTTTTTTAGAAATAGCCTTCGTGCATAGCCAGCCTTGTACTCACTAGGTTCACGAAACTGTCGTCCATAAAATGCGTTGCACAAATTCGAACATTTAGGTTGTGCTGTTCTGTTGTAAATAATCTTAACCAATGATTCCTAAATGCATCTACTTTCGGAAGGCCAAATAAAGTGCATTTGCTTTTGCCTAGAAACAAAGCGTCTCCCTAATGGCTGCATAACCACTGCGGTTATGAAACCACGCCTTCTTTCTTTGCTGAAATTTGGGCGGCATGCAAATATTTCCACATCGTCTAGACAAATAAAGTGCGTGTTTGAATTTGCTTTTTAGGGGGGCGTGGACGAGTCTTAACTTTTATAAAGAATATCTCTTTGGGTTTGAGACTTTAGTCTTTGCAACTTTAGGGATCTTATCTATGCACAAACAGCTTGTAACACTCCAAAGAGAAAGGAAACCTTGAAATCGTATCATATGACCCCTTTAATTAATCCGTTACGAAAAAATTCACAAAACGGTACTAAATGGAGGCTTCAGGCAGTGAGGATGATTTTGTTGTCCTCTCGCTTCTTAAAAAGAGAAAAAGTAAGGAAATATTGGGTCCATCCAATCCTGAGATATAGAGGAAGGAGAGTTCCCCCTCCTTATTAAGGAGCATTATTAAGGAGGATTATCACGGGTGATTAAGTTTACTTCAGGATGTCAGTGGCTCAGTTTGATGCTTTGCTGGCAATACTAGAGCCACATATTAAAAAGAAGACCACCAATTTCTGTGAACTTAGTGTGCAAGGATCTTCATGCTGCGAGACGAAGTAGATGAACTTGACAATCGCCATTCTGGATTTTGGCGTTCGCTTGTATAGTGGCTCTGAATTATCAAAACACCTCTCAAAATGCTTGCTACTGATGCGAAAAATCGAACCCAATCCAAATTTTTTTTAATGATGGACGAAAGTTTTGGAGGCAGTGAGGTCGTTTTTTTTTTTTTTTTTTCAACGTGCAAAAATTTCGGAATCAGTGTGCAATTACCTTTAAGGTCTTTGCACACTGAGTCCGAAATTCTCGTCACGTAAAAAAATAAATACGACCTCACGTTGTGTCAATCATGTTTACACACTGCCTCCGGAGGTTTCGTCCGTCATAAAAAAATTCGGATCAGGTTTGATTTTCTGTGTTTTCGCTTCCGTAGCAAGCATTTTGATAGGAAAGGATGACGAATACAGAAAAAAAAACGCATATATGAAAATTTCGGCCTTGCACTTTATTTTATAGTATCCTTGTTAGACCTTACACGTACTTATGTAGTTATTGTATTTATGTAATAACAATAATACCTGTGTAATAACAGTAAATTATTCATAATTACATACAACTAACCCTAACCCTATGGTAAGTACATGTTGTTAATTAAAATTACTCATTACTTTACACTGTAACAAGGCAACTGTAAAATAAAGTGTAACCTACTTTAGCTTTAAATGTGATGCAGCAATGCAAATGTAATTACGGTGTAGGGATGTCAACGATTAATCGACGATCGATTAATTGTCGATAAGAGATATAATCGATCAAAGCTATCGATGGTCGATTAAGCAGTTTCATTTTGGGGTGCGTGCGGCTCGTGCACAAAACACGTGCAAACGGCTGTGAGTGACGGTGAAGGGGCTGGATCTTACAAGAAAATAATTTACTAATGTACAAACTACGCTTTTAATGTGATCCAAACTTTAAAAGTACATTAAAACAGATACAATACAAAGTTATTTTGTATTGAAATATAGTAATAAGTCATGTTCAATTATAATTTCCCTAGATAATTGTTGCATATCGGGCACTTCGCTTTGACAGGGCTGCACACGCGAGCACAGTCTATTCATTCATACAACTTGTTAATTCGTTCCTATGACATATTAATTTGTGGCAGCTGTCCATGTTTCATTAATTTGTT